>JAPPVO010000014.1:28578918-28913603 GCA_030407325.1 Camellia japonica
TCAACATGCTTTGTATAGTCTCTTTGCATTCTAGCTTGTAGGCCTTGAATATGGGATGTCATGAGCATGCTTTGTCTGCTTTAATTAGTTGGTTTGGCACCTCTATTTTATGCAATTTCAGAGTTTGGCATGCTTGCCATGTGTCTATATTTACCTTCTTTTAAGTGTGCTTAAAGGTTGCATGTTTGATGCTTAAGTGTTGGCCCATTCACATGCGTGTTTGTATGTGTAATTGTCCCTCATTTCCATAGCATTGGCCACTGTTTTGGGCTTGCTTGAGGGCTGCCTAAATTGGTTTAAGTCCACCCTTTGTGTGTTGATTGCATACTTGGCTTATCACGTGTTGTTGCATGTTTAAGTGGCTTTGCATTTGGCATGCATTTATCTTGGTCAAGTTGCCTAACATGTTGTCACATGCCTTGCCTACTTGCATGCCCACATTACATTTTCGTATGCTTGTCATCCCATGCCTTGCATGATTGACTCCTTAGGTTGTGTGCCTAGCATCATAATTTGCTTACATGTTCATATTGCATGCCTAGTTCACATGCTTAGGTCTCATTGCATTGAGCATGCATTCCTTGCCTCTTGATTGAGCATGATAGAGGTTAGGATTTATTGGGTGTTTTTGTGTGCGTTTCATTTGCAATCAAAGTGCACACTTGATTTTTTGGGCCATCATGCAACCGAGAACCATGTCCCTTTGAGTCATAAACATGATAAGGGATGTGATGGTGCACACATTTGCTTGAAATGCATTGCTATGCCTTGTTTTTGCCCTCTGCTGCTGTCAAAACAGGATTCTACAGGAAGATTTGGCCGGCCGGCCATCTATAGTGCCGGCCGGCCATCTATAGTGCTGACCAACCAACAATTGATGGCCGGTGATCATTTCCTTTGGCCGGTGATAATTTCCTCTGGCCGGTGACCAATTCCCTTGGCCGGTGGTGTCCCTCAGGGTTCATAGAGTGCACCTTGGGAATCTTGCACTGATCAGAGAAGGAAAACAGTGTGGACAGAGGCAACTTGTGCATAGCAGTGGACTTCCGAGCGGAGCAGAGCACGCCTTGCATCGGGTCCAAAAGAAGTTTTTCTTTACTTAGTCATTATGAGCCAGTAATTTATAAGGTTGTCGCCACGTAGGGTGGGCAATCCTCTGCTTTAGATATCATGGACATGGGTGATATAATTTATATGCTCGGATGTACGATCCTTAAGGATTGTTTTAGGAGAATTCCCGGTTTGTCTTTGATGACTTACATAAGGAATATCCTAGAATGATTGTAGATACAAAATTGCAAGCCCATTGACTTACCTATTGGTAAAAACCAGAACCTTAGCTATTGAGTGAATCTTCGGATTATCTTTGGGAGAAATAGATGACCTAGATTCATTTTTTTTTTTTTTTTTTTTTTTTTTTTTTTTTTTTTTTTTGGGAGCCTGAAGTACGCTATATGGACGTATTCAGCATGATGAGTGTTATCTTTGGTAAATGGTCAACTGAGTAGTTTAGACATTGACCTTGCTCATTACACTATGGATAGAATGCTTTACTAGTAGTATATAAATTTGCCCTTGTAAGATTCAATGCGTTAGTTGGGCGCGTCTTGAATGAACACAGATTGGTCACCAAAATATCTTTAGAGAGGTAATTGTGCCAGAGGTAGTGATTTTGAACCACTTCATGTGAGGCGCACATGGTGGAATTCCGTTGTATATGCTTATCGCAAGAGGTGCTGATAAGCCTTATGCTTGGAATCTAGAATTGTGCAGACTGTGGTCGTGTTTTTTTTTTTTTTTAAATTGATCACCTATTTGTTGTGAGATGATAGGATGTTGACACTATTATGGTTTGTGTCATAATGATTAGCAGATGATGATGTCAGCAGGCAAGATTGGCTCACTTACACGAGCAATCGCCCTTAGCGCTTAGGAGTGAGCAAGAATGAGATCAGTGGTTTATTTTTATTTGGAGCCAAAAGAGGCTTAAATTATCCACTATGTATGTCGCCTTGGTTACAACCAAGATGAGGTCGTGTTAAGGACCAAACATGGATATTAGTACCCACTTTCCATGTTGTGCCTGTTATGATTAGCCAGATGCGAGATCTCGTTTGGCGCCTAGAAGGCGAGCAAATAGAGAATTCGAGTTAGACGCTAGAAAGCGACTAGACTAAGATCTGTACGGTGTATCGAGTATGACGTCACTCTTTGGAAGAGTTACTCTACCGTAGCATGTATTCATACTACATATGCTTGGTAACCGAGTAATGAGGTGAGAGAATGGATCCCTGTTTCCTCACCATGTGAGTCTTACATGTCATTATTGATATGACTTTCATTTATATACCCTTTTGTGACTTTTGACTATGTCATAAAGTAAGGGGTTAATGTTCTGCTACTTTGGTATGCCTGCGATTATGTATGATTCAGCCTTAAGGGACATCACTGGGAAAGCAGTCAATCCTAAACTAAATGGCATGAGGGCAAAGGGAAGATCATCTAGTATTACACCACTGTTGTATATTCACTGCCGGCAACTCACATCGCTCTGTATGAGAGGCGGATTGAGTGTGAATATATTGCAAGAATTGAGAGGGTCAAACATGCTCTTTTGAGGGATTAGAGATGTTTTTTGGACCAGTGTAATTAGATGGGTCTGGGTATATGAGACACTATTTTTATTTTCGGGTTGATGTCTCTATGCTAGCTTATTTTTGAGTTCTAGTAAAGAGCTCCCACATGCAGGTGTTTCTCAGCGGTCGCACGATTCATTGGCTAGTATGAGATTGTTAAATATTTGGGGAGATTGAGATAGAGATGTGACAGTATCATGCCAACTCATGTGTGAGTGGGAGATGTTGGAAATTAGGCCGAGTATGGGACCCGAATTTGGGCGCCCATGTAGCATGACCCATGTCCCATTCAAATTACTCATGTAATTTGAATTTGATTTCCTAATTATCCTATTTGTTACGATAACCCTCTATCTATCTACATCTATCCTATCATTAGGAGATATGGATAGATGGATATATATGGTTATATATCTAATTATATATTTGAATATATAGAATATCAGATATGTTATGTGGTTTTTACCTCTAACATTTTTCTCATACTCTCTCTCTGTAACTCTCTCCAATATTAGAGAATGACCCAGCTTTTGCACTGTGATTAGAGTGGGTCATACTCATACTGTGGTATCACCCCATTACTGGGTATTCTTAGCTCGAGATTAAAGAAACACGTGATTTACTTACAAGGTTCTTTGTTTCAGATTCTATCACATAAGGTATGATTTGAATCATTTTACCCGCTACGTTATATATATCTTATACAAACAATACACACTTTCTACTAATGACTTTTGGCCAAATTTCCCTTGAAAGGTGTGTAGTGTAAAATTTCCCGTATGACGTATTAGTAGTGAAAAGAAAAGGAAAATTGGTGAGATTGAAATGAAATTATAAGAATAAGACAAAGTTGTGGAATACTAACAAACAAAAACCTTAGGAAAACTATTCATTAACCAGGCCACCATGTCTCATGAAACCAAGCTCTTCATGAGTTCTTTTATTCTTCTTCTCCTTCTCCAATCTCTCTAGGATGATCAATTGTTAGTCTCCCGCAATGAGACTTTCGTACTCGGGTTCTTCAGCCCCAACAAGTCCACCAACTAGTACCTCGGAATATGGTACAACAATGTTTCAGAACAAACTGTGGTGTGGGTTGCAAATAGAGACAAGCCAGTCAATGATACATCCGGAGTAATCTCCTTCGACCGGAAACCTCGTCATTCACGGTCCGGACAAGAAAATCCCAGTCTGGTCGACCAACGTGTCGGCCTTAGGGAATGTCTTTTCAGCTCGATTATTGGATTCAGGGAATTTGGTAGTGTTTCAAGGTGATGGCAGGGGGGCCATCCTGTGGCAGAGTTTTGATTATCCTACAGGCACCGTGCTTCCTTTAATGAAACTTGGGGTGGACTGGAGAACCGGTCTAAACCGGTTTTTGACATCTTAGAAGCTGCGTAATGATCCGACAATCGGAGAGTACTCCTTCAAAATGGATCTTATTGGGTATGCAGAGTTTTTTTTTTTTTTGTGTAAGGGTTTGGTCCGATTATGAGAATCGGGCCGTGGAATGTAGTTAAATGGAATGGCATACCAGAGATGACTCCCAAATTCATCTTCAATGTTGGTTACGTCGACACTCAAAGTGAGGTTTTCGTGTCGTACGTCATCCATAACACCTCGATTTTCTCAAGAATGGTCGTGAATAAATTGGGGACAGTAGATAGGCTGACGTGGCATGGGGACCACCAACAATGGATTGGGTTCTGGTCGGTCCCTAAGGATCAATGCGACTACTGCAGTCATTGTGGTGCAGATGGCAACTGTGACTCATCCGTGAATGCTAGTGATTTCGAGTGCACGTGTCTGCCAGGGTTTGATCCCAAGTTGGCACGTGACTGGTACTTAAGAGAGAGACGGGTCAAGTGGGTGCAAAAGAAAACGTAGAGGAGACACATGTCAAAATCAAGAAGGTTTCATCAAAGTGACACGTGCTAAGTTACCAGACACTTCGGCAGCACTTGTCAATAAAACGATTAGATTAAAAGAATTGGAAACAAAGTGCTTGAAGAACTGTTCATGCCAAGGGTATAGCAGTGCAGAGATCTCACTAGTGGGGATTGAGAGTGGATGTATGACGTGGCATGGGGACTTGATGGACACGAGAGAGTTTTCAAGTGGGGAGTCAAGATTTATACATACGTGTTGATGCTGTTGAATTAGGTATGCAATGAATGTCTTGTTGATATTTTTGTGTTTATAGTTGAAAGCAACTGTGAATTTCAGGGCAAGTTTTCCTTCATATTCCTCTTCGTATCACTTTAAATTGTTTTTTGGACTTTAATCCAACACACATAGTTGATTCGAATCATTTATTTCGTAAATTTTGTAATAAAAATTATCTATGTAAAAAATAGTTTTATCGAAGAACTATAAGTACATGAACAAATTATATCTTGTTTTACAAAATAGATAATTTAAGTTAACAATCATATTTATCATTTATTTTATAAAATAAAATATGATTTATTCTTGTATTTATAAATGTCCGATAAAATTATTATTTTTATTTTTTTACATAGATGTCTTTTATATATATATATATATATATATATCAATAAAAAAAACTTTATTGATGAAAAAATATAAGTGACTTTTATTGCAAGAAGTATGAGATAGATGGTTCAAATCATCGGTATAAATCCGAATTAAAATCCATAAAAACAATATAAACAGAGACATAAAGGTACAAAGGAGAACTTATCCTGAATTTCTTCAAACAAGTATTTTGAACATGGCCAATCATGTTGAGAAACTCTTGCTTAATTTATCTAGAATGAATTATTAAAGACAAACTCATGCAACACAACTAAAAAACAAGATCTAAAAACATGTATGTGTCAGCATCATAAGTTCTACTTAAACCATTTGTTACATATATCCATGGTGGTAACATGTATATTTTTAAAACAACAATACAAAGCTCAAGAAAATTACTCAAAAACTTGATCAGATTTATTTTAAATGTAATCCATGTCATACTTTAAGTTTAAACTTTTCTCACAATTTCATTTTAAAATAACTTTATAAACTTTTTAAGCCCTTAGAGTATCCAAAATGGAGTGGTTAAAAATATATACTAAAGTATGACAAAAGGTAATAAAAGTAATGTCCAAAAATATGTTTTAAGAGTTTGTTAATTTAAAAAGTGAGCAATGCTAAATGTGTTAAATGGTATGTGTTAAGTTATATATATAATATGTATTATATACAAGAAAAAAAAAAAAAAGATAAATTACACTCACCTCCCTTGATATTTGAAAAAAATACAATTAGTTCTATACTTTTGATATTATTACGTTGGTTTCCTTTAAAATCTTAATTTAGGTAACTGTTAGTGAGAGGGTAATTTATATGGAAATTAGGCCGAGCTGGGTAATGGGCCGGTATGGGCCGCAGTGCGAAGGGTTGAGTAAAATAGCCATATAAGTTACTCCGGTCTTGAAGATGCTCGAAGTTACTCCGGTCCCAAAGAGCTTACGGTTAGCTCGGTCACCATACTAAAAACTTATACCGGTCATTGCACAGTTAGCTCGGTCTAAACCTTACTTAAAGATAGCTCGGTTTAGGCCTACCACGGTTTGTGGAAGAGGAGCTGAGGTAAGAGCAGTGGAAGGACGAACCGAACTAAGGATAGTTCGGTCTACTCTGCGGCTAAGCATAGCCATACTTACCTCGGCCACATTGGAGTCCGACCATGGTAAAACCATCTCACTTGGTTTAAGCAGTGAGGGGGGGTTGAAGGATAAACATTATCTTTCAAGAGTATGAATCCTGGGAGGACTCTATATGGAGGAATAAGAGTCCTACTTGGATTGTGCCACACGAAACCTATAAAAGCCCACAAACATCACCTATGGAGGGGTAACACAACTTTGATTCTCGAATACACAAAGCTTTTATCTATTTGTCTAGTTTGCTGACTTAGGCATCGGAGAGGTTTCTGGCACACACCCGCTGGCTAGCTCACGTTTGTGTTTTCAGGGAGTAGAGCGACGTCGTACGGAGGAGTGCAGACTTGATCAACAGGATTATACGAGAAGGTTCATTTCTTTCCCGTACAATTGGCGCCGTCTGTGGGAATTCAGACAAGAACAAAACCTCTTGATCAAGCTTTTCCTCTTTAGAATCAATGGCGCACAACGAAGATTTGCCACAGCCCGCCATCGACGGGCAAACACCAGAAGGGGGTGCGAGGCACGAAGGCCTACCTTCTATTCCTCCTATGGTAGACTTGGAGCCACAAAGACAGAATCCCAGGAGGGATATAAGGGGGAGAAGGCGGACTAACAGCCCCCGTCACTCTCGTTCACAGAGTCCAGAGAGACAAAGGCGGAGGATTGATCCTCAAGCTTTGGAGGATCGCGTCAAGGAGCAGGATGAATTGATACGACGAATGGCGGCGAACATGGAATCTCTAAAGCGCCAGATGAAGGGAAAAGGAGTGGCGACAGGAGAGGGGCGCACAAGCAAGACACCCCATCGCAACTCAGAAGATCGTAGTAGGAATACCACACCCTCACAAGCAGAGAGTAGAAGCCTCAGGATAGGCGATACCCAATCCAGGTCTTCCAGAACTCGTCACTCCAGGTCTGAGAGGACGAGATCTAAGAGGTCGTACACTGAAGGAAGCACCTATTGGCCCTCACATACGCACCAAACAAGATCCAGACAGACGGAGTTGCCCAGATCATCCGACTTACGAACCGTGCTCGAAGAGAAGGCACGATGGAAGGAGGACGCCAGGGCACGCGATCCACACATAGTTTTTGCCTTACAGCGGTTGGCTCCTCGGACGCATGGAAGCGTCGAGGTTGGAATGCCAATATCGCGCCCTACCTACGAACCGACGGACAAGGCATTAGCAAGGTTGCAGACCTCGTCGTTCGTTCCGGCGATTGAAAACGCGCCCCTACCATCAGGCTTCCTTCAGCCCAAATTCACTACGTATGAGGGAAAGACGGACCCCTACTCACACTTGAGCCACTTTCGCCAGGTGATGGCTGTATACCGGCGAAACGAGGCTTTGATGTGCATCCTCTTCCCATCTAGCCTTGGCGACCTAGGCTTGACTTGGTTCGAAAAACTTCCAGAAGGCAGCATAGCCTCCTGGGCGCAATTGGCGAAGGCGTTCGTAACAAGGTTCAGAACAAACACCAAAACCCCGGTGGAGATCGACCAGCTACTCTCCATCGACATGGGTGACAAGGAGACCCTAAGATCCTACAATAGTCGCTACTGGGAGACCTTCAACCAGATTGGGGACTGCCCCACCAATCTCGCCATTGCACAGTACAAAAGAGGCCTTCCAGTCGGGAACAGACTAAGGGACTCAATCACCATGACGCCACCCCTCACCATGGAGGCCCTGATGGAAAGAGTGCATCAGCACATCAGGGTAGAAGAGGATGGCGCCCGTGCCAAAACAAAATCTGGCACGACCGCAATACCAGAGAAAAAGGCATCAGCAAAGGTCAACGTGGTAGACCGTCCGAGTAGAAACGGATGAGGCATGCGAGACAACGGAGAAGACCAGGATAAAAGACGGTTGAGGGTCCGCACTGCTATAACCACGGTATTCAAAAAACTGATCTACCGAATTCTAAGTGAAATACGAGTTGAGCCTTTCGTCAGATGGCTAGCCAAGATAGGGGAAGCTCAGAAGGACTACGACGAAAGGTCACGGTGCACCTTCCATAAAGAAAAGGGGCACCACACTGAGAATTGCACGCCATTGAGGCAGCACCTGGAGGAGTTGGTGGCAGTCGGTCACCTGGATAAATACATTGAAGGAGGGACACAACCAGCCCCCCAGGACCACAATAACCAACGGGATGCCAATCGACGCCCCACCTCAAGGCATAATCAATGTGATACATGGAGTCTTCGAACCTGAGCGTGTATGCGAGCTCAGAGGGTCAATCAAGAAGGTTGAGCACTTAAGAGAGGTACTAAGTGCACAACCTACCATAAAAAGGGGAAGACAGAGGCCACGAACGTCATGTCTTTTTCAGATAGAGACTTGGCAAGGATATATTGCCCTCACAATGATGCCCTGGTTGTCACTCTCCGAGTCAAGGATTTTGACGTCAAGCGGATTTTGATTGACCAGGGTAGTTCATGTGAAATAATGTACTACGAAACATTTAAACAATTGAAGTTACAAGATAAAGACTTGGCACTTGCCGTATCTCCCCTGATTGGATTCAACTCAATGCCAGAGTGGCCAGTTGGCAAAATAATTCTTCCAGTTAGAGCAGGAAGCATAACGAAAGAAGTCGAGTTCTGGGTATTGAAAGTTCCTTCCACTTACAAAATCATCTTGGGCAGAACATGGCTGCATGCCATGCGATCGGTGGCGTCATCCTACCACCAAGTAATGCGGTTCCCCAACGAAACCGGGGTAATTGAAGAGGTCTATGGAGATCAGATTATGTCCAAACAATGCTTTGTCACGGTGAATGGCAGCCGCGCTGCCAAAGGATATGTTCATTCGGTGGAAGAACCTGAGAGCAATGAACTGTTCGCAGATGTCGGCAAAGCAGCTAAACAAAAAGCGGTGGAAGACTTGGTAGAGGTAAGAATAGATGAAAAAAACCCGGACAAGTTCTTTTTGCTCGGTTCGTCGTTATCCAGCACCGAAAGGTTAGAGGTCTTGGAATTCTTGACCTCTAACATCGAAGTGTTCGCCTGGACGCCATACGACATGCCAGGCATTGATCCAAACTTCATCTGTCACCAACTCAATGTCCACCCATCCGCCAGACCAATCATTCAACGCACTCGCAGATCGGCACTCCACCACGCCGAGATAGTGGCAGAAGAAGTAGGAAACCTGCTGGAGGCAGGGGCAATCAGAGAAGTGCACTACCCAAGATGGATCTCCAACACAATCGTAGTACCAAAAAAGAATGGCAAGTGGCGTGTCTACGTCGACTACAAAACAGTTAACAAGGCATGCCCAAAAGACAGCTTTCCTCTACCACAGATAGATCAACTGGTAGACCTAACGGCAAGGCACAACCGACTTAGCTTTCTGGATGCATACAGAGGCTACCATCAAATCGCCATGCATGAACCAGACCAGGAAGTCACATCCTTTACAACGCCAAGAGGACTGTATTGCTACAAGGTCATGCCCTTTGGCCTAAAGAACGCAGGGGCGACATTCCAACGGATGGTCACCAAGATGTTTGAGCCATTGTTAGGCAGAACAATGGAAGCTTACATCGACGACATGGTGGTCAAGAGCAAGGATGAGAATGACCATCTCAAGGACCTAGGTGAGATGTTTGAGATCTTGAAGAAGCACAAGTTGCGCCTCAATGCGTCTAAGTGTGCGTTCGGAGTAGGATCTGGCAAATTCCTAGGCTTCCTGGTGACCAACCGGGGTATTGAGGCAGACCCCTCTCAGATCAAGGCAATTCAGAATCTGGAGAGGCCAAATTCAACAAAGGAAGTGCAGCATCTCACCGGCATGGCAGCTGCGCTCAATCGGTTCATAAGCCGGTTGTCAGACAGACTACGACCATTTTTCCATGCTCTAAAAGCCAAGTTTGAGTGGGACGACGAATGCGACCGCGCCCTAGAAAGCTTAAAAGAATACATGTCTTCTCCACCACTACTTGTAACCCCAATTCCTGGAGAAGAACTCTTCTTGTACCTGGCAGTCTCGCAGCACGCAATTAGCGCAGTGTTGGTCCGCGTAGAAGGAATCTAACATCTGCCCATCTATTATGTCAACGAGACATTGCTGGGCGCCGAAACGAGGTACTTGCCACTGGAAAAACTGGCCTTAGCCTTGATGATGGCCTCAAGGAAGTTATCGCATTACTTTCACGCCCACACCATAGTTGTCCTCACAGCCTTTCCATTAAAAGCTCTCTTTGAAAGGGCGAACTTTTCTGGGCGAATTCTGAAGTGGGCAGTAGAGTTGGGACAATTCAACATCAAATTCCAACCCAGAACCGCAATAAAGGCACAAGCTTTGGCAGACTTTGTCGCAAAGTTCACTCCAGGAAGTCATCATATCTGTCCAGTCGACCTGACTGAAACAACCGAGCTAGGGATGGAAGTTGACGTCGGAATAACGCAACCCCTGGTACAGGTTACCCAGTCAAGTCCCAAGGCAGACCAGAACAAGGTAAGGGAGGAAGAAGCAAACCATGCTACACCAAGTCAAGACTCACCAACAAATAAAGACTTGGTACAATCAGATTGCGAGGGGCAGACAGCAGGCATGGACCATGAAGAAGAAGACACCAGCAACATAGAAGACCCCAAGGCATCATCTGATCCCTCCACTTGCTGGAAGTTGTTCGTCGGAGAGATGTGGAAGCTCTTCGTGGATGGAGCATCCAACTAGCATGGAGTAGTACTTGGCATAGTCCTCATCTCTCCAATAATTTACAAAAAGTGTCCACATGGCACAATATTTTAGAGTTTGTTAAGAAAATAAAAACCAAATAATTACCTAATACTAGATCCTGACAAACATTTACAGAAAGAAACAAGAAAATCAAAACATAGAATACAAGAGGAAAGACCAATTCAGAGTCAGTAGATATATGCATAGGTCATAAAGGAGTTTGGACAAACTAAGAAAAATCTACTTTTTTCATTAGGATTCTGCAAGACAAAGCAGAACCAAACATACATAACACTCCAAAAACAGGAAATAAAGGAATTTAAATTACAAAACAAAAACAGACAGCAACACCCAATAAAGCCACAACACGTCAAATCATATCTTAGAAACCCCAACCCAAAATAAGACCAATTATATTAACAAAATCTATAATTGTGATCTATAGCACCTGTTTGGTTAAAGAGAAAATATTAGGTTAGATGAACCTAATACAACCAAGATATGCCTAATTCTAAACAGTTCAGTATTTTGGTAACCTCTGCATTACCTTTTTTGTTTTTGTTTTTTTTTTCTTTCCCCTTTCCCTCCACTTTCCCAATAACTAAATAGTAAGTATGCCCAAAACCTAAAATGAAAAGATTAGAATACAAGCAAATGGACAAAAATAACAACAAAAGCAAGACAAATAATTTCATTGTCTCCCCATTTTGTTTCTTTTTCATATTCTTAACAACCAAACAGAGGTAATAAAACATAAAGTAGAAGGTTAGAGATCAAAATATATTTTTTTCTCCTCCATTTTCTCAGCAATAAAACAGATTCATACACATAGTAGATAAGGAAACAAAAATATTGAGTGAAAACATACTTAGGGTTTTGGCAACCGAACTTCCAGAAAACAGCATAAGACCACTGAATGACACCACAGAGTGTCTTCAAAACTTCTTTCAACAGATACCCCATAGCTCAAAACTCGAATCAAACAGTCAACGAAGTAATGAACAAGAAACACCACCAAGTTCACAAACTACTTAAATCTCGTAGTCATATTTTATAATCAAGCAACACACAAGTAGAACACAAAATTTGCACAATCAATGCAAAAACTCATACACAACAGTAGATATATAAACAATAAGTGCAGAGGTCACCAGTATAATCAATGCCACGATAGCATGAATCATCGATTTGTTGCCGCAAGATAGAGTCCCCAACTAGATCTCAATCACATTCACCATCAAAAGCATCGAGAACAAGCACCCCATCACCGATCAAATAACTGAAGCCAACATTCCGAATCTGAGAACCTTGAAGTTCACTAAAGTTTTACATATATATATAACTTTGAACATAGATCATGAACCAACAAAAATCGAACACAGATTTGGCCTCCATCGTTCATCTCGGTGGTTGTAGTAGCAGAGGAAAAGCCCTCACATCTCAGATAAATCCAGTAGATTTGAAGCCTTCATATCTCATATCATCGTCGTCTGAAAATGGCATGAAGATGGTGAAGACGATTGTAGTGGTGGTGTGCGGTAGATGTGAGAGTGAAGACGGCGACGGCCATGGAAGAGGAGTAAAGGGCGGGGAGATCGTCGTCGATCTGGTGAGGAAAAGAGAAGATGGTGAGAGAGAAAAAATGTAGAAAGAAGTAAGTCGCCGGAAGCAAATCGATTTTTCGAAGCAGCATGCCGACAAGAGAGAGAGAGAAGGCGGTAACGGAGATGATAGTGGCGGCGTGGCAATCACAGTGGCAGTGGCGTCGGAGGCAGGGGGAGAGAGTGAGAGAGAGAGAGAGAGAGAGGAACTGTAAAATTTTTTATTGATCGAGTGTGGAGAAGTCTGTGAGGTTTGATCTGTTGATGATGATGAATAGGAGGTTAGGGTTTCATTTAGGGGTTGAAGAGTTGAGATTTTTTATTTATTTATTTGTTTTAATCTTCTTTTGTGATTGGCGCTTAAAATTTTTATTTTGGTGCCTATTTTTATTTTGGTCATACTATTCACGACATAAATTGTGTGTCGTGAAAAGTAAAATATTTTTAATGGCTAGCATATGTGCATCGCGAAAAGTGTACTTTTTAACGGCTGACTTTTTGTGCGCCGTGAAATGTTCAATATTTTTAGCGAGTGGTGTACGCGTGTCGTGTATAGTTGATGTATTAACGGCATGCCATATGCACGTCGTAAAAAGTTTTATTATTTACGGCTAATATTGCAAGCCGTAAAAAAACTATCATTATTAGCATTCACGGCTTACGCAATAGACACGTCGTGGTTGGGAAATTATTTATGACATGCAAAAAAAGCAAGTTGTAAAAGTGAGAAACCACGGCTTGCATTTACTGTATGTCATTGATGTGATGCCATAAAAACCCAGTTTTGTTGTAGTGTTGGTTGAGGTTAATTAACGAAGTTGAGTAAGTCTATAATTTTGCCCTAAAAAATATAGCACATGACACTTTTGTGCGTATTTTTCATAAAAATATTAAGAGTTGTAATCAATTTGACCAAATTGAGACAAAATTATGAATTCAGAATCAAAATCAAGCCAATTGAAAGTATATAAACTAAAATGACGCAAAGGATAAAATACAGGAACTATCGTAATTTGCCCTAATTTTTTTTTTTCCAAACATGTTATGAATATCCAACCAATTTGAAACAATAATTCTAATTACCATGAAATGTTAACCATAAATTTACATAAAAAATGATGGATAGGGTGTAGATTTAAAGTTAGTATGTTGTGGTTCATATGTACAATGAATCTTATTTACATTTTCATTCATTCAAAGTAAAATTTTGAGTAATTTTTCTAGTTATGTTTGTAAAGTTCTAATTAATTTTTCATTTTCTTTTCATGATTCCATCACCTTTTCCACAACCTTGTAAATGAATAATAAAATGTTAAAGGCAACTCAATGGGCAAAAAAAATATTGGTATATGTATGAAATATATAAAAATATATGTAAATTATATTAAGATTTATAAAAAATACAATAAGTCTTTTATTTTTGATATAATTATATTGATCTTGTTTTTATAAAGAAAAAAGAGTCTGTAACTGATACAGATGGTATGAAAACATGAGAAAAAATAAGATAAAATACATATTTTAGTATCAAAAGATAATAACATCATTTTCTATTCATATGACTAACAAAATTATTGATGAAAATGATATTAAAGTATTATGTGAACTAAAATCTTATGAAAATTTAATATAATTTTGTCAAATTGTAAGACTTATTGTATATTTTTTAAACTCAAGAAAAATCAATAGAATTTACTAAAATTATATATAATATGCATCAAAATTGTAATTTTTTTTTAACATTATTTTAATATTATACAATGTTTTTAAATAGTACTTAGCCTAATTAGTAATGATATACATAAAAAATTATATAAAATTTTATACAGAATGACATAATTTAATGTGCACTTTTAATTTTAAAACAAAGCATTCATAAAAATTTATTTGAGATAATGAATTGTCACATTATTCTTGTAGAGTTTTTTTTTTTTTTTTTTGGTATGAATTCTATGTGTGAATAGAGCTTTTTTAAAGCATTATTCAACAATTTTCATACACGGTTAGGTAATTACTTTAGGGAATTATGATTGATAAAGGAGTTGAGACACATAATTTTGTGTCGAGACATAAAAAATAAGAAAATATATATATATATATATATATATTTATTAATTAATGAGTGACATGACCACGTAATATCAAGGATGCTAGTTTTATGGAGAGCAGGTAAGATGGCTGATTCTCAGCCAATTCTTTCACAAACAAAGCGACCCATTTATGGGAACTTTGACTTTTCACATCGACACCTACTTCGTTGGTAAGTCTTTAGATGATGGACCCTTAAAATTATGAAAAATGATATATAAATTCATTTTTTATACTTAATTTTTAAATTTAATGATGTGTAATAAGGTAATTAATTGATGATTAAAGAAAATATGAGAGAGATAAAGTTACCTTAAATATGTTAGTAGACTGTCACATCATTAAAATTAAAAAATAAATTTAATTTTTAAATTAGAATATTGCTATAAAATTATATGCTACAATGATAGCAGCACTTCATGTGTCCACTTGAAGATGTTGATTGAAAAGTTAGGGTGCCTAAATTATCGCGGATGGACAGGCCATGCTAAGATTGTCACTTTAAAATTTAAAAAAGTCTTATTTAATATAGTAGATTAGCTAAGTATATGTCTAAATTATATAAGTTCGCCATTAACATTTTGAAAAATTTGATACTCATCCCCTCTTAAGATATTTTCATATTTGTAATTGAAAATTCAAAGTTGCTTGTACAAAGAAAATTATTTAGAAGAATATTTGAAAAACAAAAGATTGGTGAAACTACTCTATCAATTTGAATTCAATTTAGTCTTAATTTTCAAGTTATAATTTTCATAGTCCAGCTCTGTGCCTATTCTCTCTCTCTCTCTCTCTCTCTCTCTCTCTCTCTCCTATTCTTCTTATTTGTTACAATTCTCCCGTCTTTTCTTATCTCCTTTTATTTGATTTTATCTTTTTTTGATGTTGTTTTGATTCTCTCTTCATTTTTTTTATTTCCTTTTCATCTTTTCTATATTAGAGTTTAGGGTTTAAGGTCTCGGCAAAAGATAGAACACATTTTTTTATGTAAATTTATTAAATAAAATGTTTGATAGTATTAGAGTCACTCTTGAAATTGGGAAAAATAGTACCCTACAGCCAAGATTTCTATTTGTGGAGTATTACCACCACATCTATAACCAGTTACCCAAATCTCAGGTTACCTTATCTACTATGAAGAAAATCATAAATATTTCCAACATTGTCCACTAACTTGTTTGCGTTTCCAATACTTCCATATTTTATACCTACTCACACATGCATCTCTCGTTTATAAATATGAAAGGGCCATAGATTTTCTTTAGTCCATTATGTACATTAATGGTGTTGCCTAAGCTCAAGTCTAAATCCAAGTCTGTCGAGCTCATCATAAACTTTTTTTTTTTTTTCCCTTCATAATTCGATTCATATATTTGTCATTCAATTTTCAAAAATAAATATGTGAAATTATGTCGTCATGATTATTAAATTAGTTTTAAAAAAATTGATTTATTTATAAGAACATAAAAACTAAATGAATTGAATTATAATAAGACTTGTGATAAATTCTACAATGGACAAGAAATAATTTGTTACATCTATTCTGTATTATGAAAAGTCAATACTGAAGTTGGCATAAAGACAATTTTTTAAGTTTTCTCAAAATAACAGTAAGACATTATAGCTATTTAGATCTAAATCTATGTATTAATTGCTTCAATTTTTTATTTTTTTATTTTTTAATTTTCCAATTCAAACACGTTTCATATTTTTAAATTTTGAATTCAAATAAGACCTCTCAAAATCCTATGGGGTACACTCCACTTCTAGTATGGGTTAATGCTATGGTACACATCGTTCAAAATGTATGAATCATATGCATTTTTATTACGTATTTTTGTGGCAAAGTATTTTGGATAAATTACTAATAGGTCTTATAATAATTGGACTTAATTCCCATCAAGTTCTATTAAAAATAAGTCTTAGCAAAATCGTACCAAGAATATTTTTTTGTAACAATTTTTTGCATGTCATTAAAAATTAACAATCAGTGACTTTTTTTGTCACGATTTTTATAAATTGTTGCTAAAACTTACAATTAGTGACATTTTTCTGTAACGAATTTTTCAAACTGTCATTGAAAGTTGAAAATTAGTGACTTTTTTTGTGATGATTTTTTTAAACTGTCGCTAAAACTTATAATTAGTGAAATTTTTTGTAACAAACTTTTCAAACTGTTGCTGAAAATTAACAATTAGTATCATTTTTTAATAGTATTTGATAAAAAAAAATGCTATTAATTATAATATGACATAATAAGTTAACCTATTAGGACCTATACATAAGTCTCCCAAGTATTTTTTTAGAGGTGAGAAACCCAACTCAAAATCATGAATCTACCCAATTATACCTATTTAAAACCCATACTAACCCGCCTAAATCAATAAATGAGCTTAAATGGGTTGCTCACTATCAACCCAATTAAAATTGGGCTTACATATGTTGGCCATTAATGCTCATTTAAGCCCGTCTAAATGGACACCAATTTTATCATAAATTCTAAAAAAGTTTAAATAATTTTTTTTTAAAATAAAAAATAAATTTAAAATAATTAATAAAAAAATAACAGTAATTTTTTTTTAAAAAAAAAAAAGAGGGAAAAAAAGAGATGAAGTAAATGGGTTAGTTGGGTTCATTTGTCCAATCTGTATCTAATTTAACACAATCAGTTTAACCATATCACCATGTCTCATGCAACCAACCTCCTCATGGGTTCTTTTATTCTTCTCCTCCTTCTCCAATTTTGCACGGCCAGAGACACCATAATCACAGTCCAATCTCTCAAGGATGGTCAATTGTTAGTCTCCGACAAAGAGACCTTCGCATTCGGGTTCTTCAGCCCTGGCAAGTCCACCAACCAGTACCTTGGAATATGGTACAAAAATGTTTCAGAACAAACTGTGGTGTGGGTCACAAACAGAGACAAGCCAATCAATGACACACCTGGAGTTCTCTCCTTCGACAACACCGGAAACCTCGTCATTCACAGTCCGGACAAGAAAATACCGGTCTGGTTGAGCAATGTGTCAGCCTCAGGGAATGTCTTTTCAGCTCAATTGTTGAATTCAGGGAATTTGGTGGTGTTTCAAGGTGATGGCCTGTCGTGTGGCAGAGTTTTGATTAACCTACAGACACCCTACTTCCTTTAATGAAACTTGGGGTGGACCAGAGAACCGGTCTAAACTGGTTTCTGATATCTTGGAAGTCGCGTGATGATCCGGGAATTGGAGAGTACTCGTTCAAAATGGACCTTATTGGGTATCCGGAGTTTTTTTTGTATAAGGGTTTGGTCCGGTTATGGAGAACCGGACCGTGGAATGGGGTTAGATGGAGTGGGGTACCAGGGATGACACCCAAGTTCATCTTCAATATGCATTACGTCGACAATCAAAATGAGGTTTCCATGTCGTACCTCATCAACGACACTTCGATTTTCTCAAGGATGGTCGTGAATGAATCGAGGACAATAGATAGGCTGACGTGACATACGGACCACCAACAATGGATCGGGTTTTGGTCGGTCCCCAAGGATCAATGCGACTACTACAATCATTGTGGTGCAAATGGCAACTGTGACTCATCCGTGAATGCTAGTGAGTTCGAGTGCATGTGTTTACCAGGGTTCGAGCCCAAGTTGGCACGTGACTGGTACTTAAGGAACGGGTCAAGTGGGTGTAAAACAAAACGTAGAGGAGGCACGTGTCAAAATCAAGAGGGTTTCATCAAAATGGTACGTACTAAGTTACCAGACACTTCGACAGCACTTGTCAGTAAAACGATTGGATTAAAAGAATGTGAAACAGAGTGCTTAAAGAACTGTTCATGCCAAGGATATAGCAGTGCAGAGATCTCACTAGGGGGGATTGAGAGTGGATGTGTGACGTGGCATGGGGACTTGATGGACACAAGAGCGTTTTCAAGTGGGGTGGGGGCCAAGATTTATACGTACGTGTTGATGCTGTCGAATTAGGTATGCATTCAATGTCTTGTTAATAGTTTGGGTGGCGTTTGGTAACACTAACGTTTTCAGTTTTCAATTTATATTTACAAAAATTTTAAAAATTGTCATAAAAACTTGTTTGGTAAATATTTTGATTTATAAACCAGTGGTCTCAGTTTATAAATTTGGCCAAAATTTGTAAACTCAAAAAATGAGTTTACGTTTTCAGTTTTCAGCTTTTTTTTTTTGACCACCCACCACTCACCACCACCTGCCACCATTTTCCACCACTGTCTTCCGTCACCACCACCCACCACCACCGTCTTCTGCCGCCACCACCCACCACCGTCTTCCGCTGCCACCACCTTCTACCACCATCTTCTGCCACTACCACACGCCACCACTTTCCACCACCTTCTTCGCTGCCACCACCTGCCACCACTTTCCACCACCGTCTTTCGCCGCCGCCACCACCCGCCATCACTTTCCACCATAATCTTCCGCCGCCCCACCTGCCATCACTTTCCACCACCGTCTTTCGCCGCCACCACTGCCCCACCTGCAACTACTTTCTACCACCGTCTTCCGCCGCCACCACCATCTTCCCCCTACTACCACCCGCCACCACTTTCCACCACCTTCTTCCGCAGCCACCACCTGCCACCTGCCACCACTTTTTACCACCGTCTTTCACCGCCACCACCCGCCACCTGCCACCATTCCACTACCGTCTTCCGCTGCCACCACTCACCACACCCGCCACCACCACCTGCCACCACTTTCCACCACCGTCCTCCACCACTACCACTCAACCACCCGCACCTGCCACCACCTGCCACATTCAACCACCCATTTCCACCACCGTCTTCTCCTGCCACCACCTGCTACCACTTTCCACCATTGTCTTCCGCCACCACCACCTGCTACCACTTTCCACCACCATCTTCCGCCACCACCCTCCATCACTGTTTTTATCGCCACCACCCACCACCTGCCGCTATTACCCATCACCCGCCACCCGCCATCATCGTTTTCCGTCACCACTACTCGCCACCACTCACCACTACCGTTTTCCGTTGCCACCCACCCGCCACCACTGTCTTCCGCTGCCACCATCCGCCACCACTCGTCACCACCCACTACCCGCCACGCCACCACTCGCCATTTCTCACTCTTTTAGTTTATATTTTTTAAATTTTCAAACATTTTGTCCAAACCAAACGCGTTTCTAGTTTATGTTTTTCTAAACATAAACAAAAACCAGTTTATAAAATTTTTGTAAATATAAATTGAAAACATAAATGTTACCAAACAGACCCTTTGTGTTTGTGGCTGGATCTTGATTTTGCATTATAGTTGAAAGCAACTGTGAATTTTGCTGTAAGTTTTCCTTCATATCCATCTCTTCGTATCATTATATTTATATAGTTTTTTTGGATTTTAATTCAACGCACACCGTTGACACTACAAAAAATTAAGGTTTTAGAGATCAAAATTTAAGGACGAAATTATTTTTTAGGGACTAAATATTTTTGTTGCGAAAACTGTCGTTATTATATTTTTAGCAACAAAAATTAGATATTAGTGATGAATTATTTTCTTTTTGGGACCAAATTTTTTGTCTCAAAAAATAAATCATTTTGAGACCAAATTATTTTGTCCCTACAAGTCTATTTATTAGTGACATTTTTAAAATTTTGTCCCTAAAAGCCTTGTTTTGAACTTTTCAGGACGGCCTTTTAATAACTATCTCCATGACAATAGAAATTGGTTCCTAAATGTCTTTTGCAACAAAATTTTCACTTTTCGAAACCGAAACATTTGGTCTCTAAAACTCTTATTTGTTGTAGTGTGATTTGAATTATTTCTTCGTAGATCTCGTAATAAAAATTATCTATATAAAATATTGTTTTATCAGACAATTATAAATATAAGAACAAATTACATTTTGTTTTATAAAATGAATAGTTTAAGTTAACAATCATATTTGTTATTTATTTTATAAAATAAAATATGATTTATTCTTGTGTTTATAAATATCTGATAAAACTATTTTTTTTTTCTTACATAGATGACTTTTCTTTTTCCTTTTTTTGAACAGTAAAAGAAAAAACTTTATTGATGAAAAAATATGGATGACTTTTATTGCAAGAAATATATGAGATAGATGGTTCAGATAATTGGTATAAGTCCAAATTAAAGTCCAATATATATATATATATATGGAGACATGAAAATATGAAGGATAACTTATCCTGATTTTTTTGAAACAAGAATTTTGAACTTAAAAATCATGTTGAAAAACTCTTGCTTAATTTATCTAGAATGAATGATTAAAGACAAACTCACGCAACACAACTACAAAACAAGATCCGAAAACAAGTATGTGTCTGCATGACAAGTTCTATTGTTAGAAATTGGGCGCCCATGTGGCATGACCCTTTGAACCTTTTGAACCTTATCCATGTAAGTTTGAATTTGAATTCAAAACTTACTTGGATAACCACTCAGGATATCCATATCTATCTGATATAACTGATATGGATAGATTTATTATTATCCAATATATCTGATATAATGGTGATTAAGAGGAAAAAAAAACGTATGTCGCATGTTTTTTTTCCATATACTGACTCTCTCCCAAAATACAACAATCAAGAGCCATTTTGCACTGTGACTTGTGTGGGTGATATTCATTCTGTAATATCACTCCATTGCTGGGTTGATTGATCAAATTCAGGAAGCACGTGATTTACTCACGAGATCCTTCAATTCAGACTCTACAGATAAAGTATGACCATAATTTTTCATCCGCTGTGTTTATACTTTGTTTTACATTGGTATCAGAGCATGCATGGGTATTTTTTCGGTTTCTCTAATCATATGTATATTTTATATATATTATATATATATATGTACCCATTATATACATGAATATTAATAAAGTAGAATGATATGTCTATTCTCATTAGATTAAGAGCATAAAATACCTATTTTTATGTTCATTAAATGTCATTTTTAATACCATAAATGATTTTGTTTGGAAAAATGGAGTCTAGCAGTACCGAAATTGAACCAGAAAACAAGAATACCTATTTTTATGTTCATTAATGTCATTTTGGAAGGCGGCGCGTGGTCCTCACGCGCCACCTGATGCGGTGGGCCGCTTCCACGCGCTGCCACGCGCCAGACGCGCCTCCGACGCGCTGCCACATGCCATCACACGCGCATCAGCGGCGCTGTCCACGCGCGCGCTGTCCGCGCCACGCACGCGCGCCGTGCGCTGAGCCACCTTCTGAGCTGCGCGTTGAGCCGCGTACTGAGCCACGTGCTGAGCCGCGCCGTTTTCCTCTGCCGGCTTGGCTGGCTTGGCTGCTGATGCAAGGCGCTGTTTGTTCTGTTTTAAATTCTGAATCGCATTAAATGGGCATAATTAATTCGTTATAGCTTTGTTTTAAGCGTGGTTGGTACCATTAGACTCAGAATTAATTTTTTCATGTTCTGTAAAATTCTGAAATTTTATGAAAATAAAAAGTATTTTTTTCTGTGAGAATAATTCATTATTTATGCTTTAAAATGCTTCTGGTATTGCATGATTAATTTTCTGGGGTTGAAATTTTATTGTAGACTTCTGAAATGTTTTACTATTTACTGGTATAATGTTTTCATTTTACCAGATTCTGGAATTTTTATTTCTAATTTTATGTGTGTTTATTAGTTATTTAAAATTCCAGAAAAATTCAGAAAATTCCAAAAAATTTCAGAAATGATATACTTTTTTGTTATGGCATAATCTGAATATTGTATACAGCATATTTTTTGGGTTTCTAATATGTTGTAATTAAAGAAGCATGATTAGTTTTTATTTATTTATTTAAATTCCATTATTAATTGTGACATAGCATGAGTTGGTTGTGAATCTACATTATGATGCTATTGTATGGAATTAGAATTTTTTATCATGCTTTTAGACATGCCATAGTCAGTGGGAGGTTATTCGGTTGAGAGAAATCTTTGTAGATTAACTCCCGAAAACCAATATTTTGCGCATAAATTAAATTAAATTTTGGATAATTGTCACCTGTGGCGCAAGAGATGATTACGAGCATAGCGGATTTTCGATCTTGCGACTTGTGTAATATTGTCACTATTTAATTTAGATTTTTGTGGCAAAATTATATTATGCTAATCAAATTAATCCCAATGCGAATTTCTCTCTAAATTGACTTAGCTTATGGAAGTTAATTTGGTTGACCTAGACTTAGTAGAGATGTTCAAATGTGAACAATGTAATCCTATTCTTTAGATGAGCAAAAGTCTTGGAGACTTTAGGTCAGACCTTAATTGAGCCAAAGTAAGGAAACATGACTCAAAGTCGCCGTGGTTTTGTTGCCTTGTTTGGCACAATAAAAACTAATGTGTGCGCTATGGTTAGCGGCACGCTACGTAGTTTTGGTTGGCGAGTTTTGGAGTTATGAAATTAGTAAGCCCTCAATAGATCTGTATATGATCTTGACTATTGAGCTGCGCGGATTGACTTTGTAATTTGACTTGTAATAATGTTACATCATTGGATGAAGTAACATTCAAGAGTCACGTCATCCAAGAAATGCGAGCTTAAATAAATTAGTCATTAAGTGTAAGACGAGTAGCCAGTATGAGCAGTGTTTTGCTCTCTACTCAATTATTGGGAGTGGATGGAGCAAAATTTCATGCACTATAATAGTGTGCATTGAAATATCACGTGAAGTTAAAAGATTAGCGCTTAGAAGCTGCAAAATCTATTAACACTATGTGAAAAGATTAGCGTTTAGAAGCTGCAAAATCTATTAACACTAAGTGAAAAGATTAGCGCCTAGTGGCTGCAAAATCTATTAGCATTGCCAACTTGTCTAAGTCTGGACACTTACTGTTTCCACACTTGAGTGTGAGACATGAGGAGGTGCTTCTTTGTATGATTCCTTAGCTAGGCTAACGCTTTTGAATAACGTTTACCACTAAGCGCAAAAGTTGCAGCATAGTAATGAAAAGGTCAAGGCCGACAAGGTTGTTATGACTCTAAGAATTTGACGCATCGCTTGTGAGAGCATTGTGTTGAATTAGACTCTTTAGCCTAATTCGCGCTTAAGTTACTTCAGGAGCTGTCATAGATTGATAGCTTATTCTCTCATTCTTGTGGATAGTAGAATTAATTGCAAGTAACTATGAAGCGAGAAATAGAGATGGCAAGAGGAGTATCGTCATCTTTCAACTAGATGCAGTAAAGTGTATGGAGAATAAAATTGACTTGAAGTGCAGGGGATTAGCACTTACTAGTTAAATTTGCGACTTAGGCGCACTTGATATCTCCATGACATCCTTTTATGATCTAGTGAATATGAATTAGTCGTGAGTCATTACCTAGTTGGGCCTAAACCTTTAAACTTGTCTTCGAGAACTCACACATTAGGATGATTGGAATTAGTTTATGACATTGGTCATAAACCGGTGGCTTATTATACTTAATCACATTAATGAGAAGATGACATGATGGTTTGAGTAGGCCCTTCTCGGGCCCACTCGCTTGTGACATCCTGCTCTCATATGAATGTGTAACTTTGTTCGCAATGGTTGCGCACAAGTAAGTAGGAAAGCCGTAGAAGGTCATTTGTATTGGCGCATTTAGTCCACTATGATTTTGTGACTAGATATGTGTAAGGGTATGATAGCTAAGCCTCAATCTCGACACATTTATAGATTACGATACGCATCTGAGTCAAGACTATTTGATCTCCCATAAGTCAAAAGTTTTGAGATGATTTTTGACATTGCACATATGAGGTTGAGATCAATTAGATAACAGCTTTCGTGCTTTTAGTTTTGACCAAGGTGGCGAGTATCTATTTGAGTTATTTTAGAAAAACTCTGTGAAGAGAAATGGATGCTTAGAAAATTGATTATTCCTAGTACTCAACAACACAATGGTGTAGTAGAGATAAGGAATTAAGTATTGTTAATGTTAGGTGGATAATGGCG
Organism: Camellia japonica; assembly: GCA_030407325.1. Lineage (NCBI taxonomy): Eukaryota > Viridiplantae > Streptophyta > Magnoliopsida > Ericales > Theaceae > Camellia > Camellia japonica. The sequence continues at coordinate 28,603,567 of JAPPVO010000014.1, forward strand.
CAAAATGTTTCCCAATTGGGAATTGCACTAGTTTGTTGCCTATATCCCTAACTAAGTGCCCTCCATATCAGATTTTACACTCCATTTGAGTAATGGGTTAGCAGAGAGCCATCTATGGGCGATCTGTAACCGTTAAGCAGCTTATCTTTATTTTACTTCTCATAAGATTGCGAAGTTAAGACCTAGGGTTCTATAGCGCATTATTGTATGCTGTCTTGTAAACACATAGGGTCGTGTGGCGCATTATTGTATGCGGTCATGTAAACCCTCCGGGTCATGTGCATATAGGTAAGCAGCTTTGTGGGAGTGTAACTAAGTCACATAAAGTTTTCTTAGTAAAGGTGACGTGAATAGAGTTTTGGAACTCTATAAGATAGAGAATTCTAAGCATAGCGCTCTTATGTAGCCTAGTTGAGAATGGAAAGAAATTTCCAATATCCTAGGGACAGTGGGAGCGATGTGCCTACTAATGGATTACTCCATTAGAGAAGAATACTCTACATTCTTAGTTGCGTGGTAGCGAATGTGAAAATTTTCCACGTCATCACTGGGTGATTGAGAAGGAAACATTCATGATTGCTCCGCAAGATGATAAAGAGCCTAGGATAATGCCAAAGGCTCTAGTCCCCTATTTTTAGAAAGTGGATCAATGTTGCGCAGTTTAAGACAAAGTCTTTGAGGATTAACCATTTCTATAATTTGGTTGACTTTCCATTATGACGCAAAACTGTTCTAAAGTTATGCGTAATTTGGATAGTCATTGTTGAGGCATAAGGCTCGCTAGATACCGAAAAGTCGCAACATTGAAGAAAGTGTAAACCATGAGAAAACTTCCTCCTGGGGAGTGAGGTTATTTTGACTTAGGCTATGATTGACATAAGTTCGGAACATTGATTTGTGGACATTGTGACCCAACTTTCTCGTTAGAGAATTGGATAAGTAGATCCGTAGGGATTTACCTTCTGTTTTTATGGTGAAAAGTTAAGAGCGCAAAAAGGTTGCTAGTTCCAATAAATCCTTTACAGCCTAAAACAGTTATCCAAATAGTGGGTCTTAGATTTCGTCAAGCCATGATAGGCCAACGATGATCGATGAAGACCACTGAGGCATGATCAATGGTCCAAAAGAAGTTTTTCCTTACTTAGTCATTATGAGCCAGGAATTTATAAGGTTGTCGCCACCTAGGGTGGGCAGTCCTCTGTTTTAGATATGATGGACATGGGTGATGTAATTTATATGCTCGGATGTACGATCCTTAGGGATTGTTTTGGGAGAATTCATGTTTTGTCTTCGATGACTTACATAAGGAATATCCTAGAACGATTCTAGATGCAAAATTGCAAACCCATTGACTTACCTATCGGTAAAAGCCAGAGCCTTAGCTATTGAGTGAATCCTCGGATTGTCTTTGGGAGAAACAGATGACCTATATTCCTTGATCTTTTCTTTGTTGTGGGAGCCTAAAGTACGCTATGTGGGCGTATTCGGCATGATAAGTGTTATCTTTGGTAAATGGTCAACTGAGTTGTTTAGACATTGACCTTGCTCATTAGACTGTGGATAAAATGCTTTACTAGTAGTATATTAATTTGCTCCTTGTAAGATTCAATGCGCTAATTGGGCGCATCTGCGCTAGTTGGGCGCATTAAGAATGAAGGCAAATTGGTCACCAAAATATCTTTAGAGAGGTTATTGCGCAAGAGGTAGTGATCTTAAATCACTTCATGTGATGAGCACATAGTGGATTCCGTTGTATATACTTATCGCAAGAGGTGCTGATAAGGCTTATGTTTGGAATCTAGAATTGTGATCTTGAATCACTTCATGTGAGGCGCACATGGTGGATTCCGTTGTATATACTTATCGCAAGAGGTGCTGATAGGGCTTATGTTTGGAATCCAGAATTGTGCAAGCTGTGGTCAATTTTTTTTTAAATCGATCACTTATTTTGAGATGATGGAATGTTGACACTATTATGGTTTGTGTCATAATGATTAGTAGATGATGATGTCAGCAGGCAAGATTGGCTCACTCACACGAGCAATCGCCCTTGGCGCTTTGGAGCGAGCAAGGATGAGACTAGTGGTTTATTTTTATTTGGAGCTAAGAGAGGCTTAAATAATCCACTATGCATGTCGCCTTGGTTACAACCAAGATGAGGTCGTGTTAAGGACCAAACATGGATGTTAGTACCCATTTTCCATGTTGTGCCTGTTATGATTAGCCAGATGCGAGATCTCATCTGGCGCTTGGAAGGCGAGCAAATAGAGAATTCGGGTTAGGCGCTAGAAAGCGACTAGACTAATATCTGTACGGTGTATCGAGTATGACGTCACTCTTTTGGAATAGTTACTCCACCGTAGAATGTATTCATACTATATGTGCTTGACGACCGAGTAATGAGGTGAGAGAATGGATCCCTGTTTCCTCACCGTGTGAGTCTTACGTGTCATTATTAATATGACTTTCATTTATGTACCCTTTTGTGACTTTTGACTATGTCATAAGGTAAGGGGTTGATGTTCTGCTACTTTGGTATGTTGCCTGCGGTCATGTATGATTCGGCCTTAAGGGACATCACTGGAAAAGCAGTCAATCCTAAACTAAATGGCATGAGGGCAAAGGGAAGATCATCTAGTATTACACCACTGTTGTATATTCACTGCCGGCAACTCACATCGTTCTGTATGAGAAGTGGATTGAGTGTGAATATATTGCAAGAATTGAGAGGGTCAAACATGCTCTTTTTGAGGGATTAGAGATGTCTTTTGGAATTGTGTAATTAGATGGGTCTGGGGTATATGAGACACTATTTCTGTTCTTTTTGGGTTGATGTCTCTATGCTGGCTCATTTTGAGTTTCTAGTATAGAGCTCCCACATGCAGGTGTTCTCAGCAGTCGCATGGTGCAGTGGCTAGTATGAGATTGTTCATTTTTTGGGGAGATTGAGATAGAGATGTGGCAGTGTCATGCCAACTCATGTCCGAGTGGGAGATGTTAGAAATTGGGCGCTCATGTGGCATGACCCTTTGAACCTTTTGAACCTTATCCATGTAAGTTTGAATTTGAATTCAAAACTTACTTGGATAACCACTCAGGATATCCATATCTATCTGATATAACTGATATGGATAGATTTATTATTATCCAATATATCTGATATAATATGGGATATAGGTGATTAAGAGAAAAAAAGAACGTATGTTGTATGATTTTTTTCCATATACTGACTCTCTCTCAAAATACAACAATCAAGAGCCATTTTGCACTGTGACTTGTGTGGGTGATATTCATTCTGTAATATCACTCCATTGCTGGGTTGATTGATCAGATTCAGGAAGCACGTGATTTACCCACGAGATCCTTCAATTCAAACTTTGCAGATAAATGTATGACCATAATTTTTTATCTGCTGCGTTTATACTTTGTTTTACATCTACTTAAACCATTTGTTACATATATCCATGGTAGTAGCATGTATATTTTTAAAACAATAATACAAAGCTCAAGAAAATTACTCAAAAAATTGATCAGATTTATTTTAGATGTAAATCATGTGATACTTTAATTTTAAACTTTTCTCACAATTTCATTTTGAAATAACTTTACAAATTTTTTAATCCTTTAGAACATCAAAAATGGAGTGGTTAAAAATATATACTAAAATATTACAAAAGGTAATAAAAATAAGGTCTAACAATATATTTTAAGAGTTCGTTAACTTAGAAACTCAGTGATGCTACAATAAATGTGTTAAAATATATGTGCTAAGTAATATATATATATATATACACACACATATTTTATACCAAAAAAGGGAGGGGGGGTAAATTACACTCACCTCTGTTGATGTTTGAAAAAAATATAGTTAGTACTATACTTTTGATATTATTACATTGGTCTCCTTTAAAGTTTTAATTTAGGTACCTATTAGATCATATTTCATTAGTAATTTATTAGTCGTATAAATGAAAAAAAAATATTGTCACATCTTTTATACTAAAATATATATTATCTTTATTTATATTAGTATCTACCCTCTATTTGCATTGTTTGAAGTCACTTTAGCTTTACTAACAGGGATGTTAGTATAATTATGTCAAAAGTATAGAGTTGTTTGTATTTTCTCCAAACTTCAAAGGAGGTGAGTGTAATTTACCACAAAAAAAAAAAAAGGCCGTGTTTGGTTTATATTTGAAAAATAATTTTCTCACACCTACTACCACTCGCCTCTCTCCTTTCTCTTTCGAAATTCGGAAAGAGTGCTGTGACAACACCATTCACTACAAGAAAATACACTTTTGGCGACTAAAAATTAGTCGCCAAAAGTATTGATTTTAGTCGCCGAAACACTTTGCCGACTAAATATTTTGGTCGCTGGCTTTGTTGGGGATACATAGTCGCCGAAGGTATTAGCGACTAAAAAACACTTAGTCACCAAAAGTAGTACAAAAATACCGACTACCGTTTTAGTAGGCAAAAGTAACAGGTATTAGCGACGAAAAGAGTCTTAGTCGCTGATAACTGACATTAGCGACTAACATATTAGTCGCCCAAACGGTACATTAATTCGTTTAACTCACATCTTTAGCTACTAAATTTTTTGTCGCCAAAAATTAAAATATCTACGGCGACGAAATTATTAGTCACCAATAGTGTAACTTCAGCTACTACATGTTTAGTCAGCCATGATGCTTGTATTATGTTTTGGCGACTAAAAAGTCAGTCGCCAAAAATATTTTGGAATTTAGCTACTAAACAGTTAGTCGCCATAACTGTTTTCGATTTGTTTTGGCTACTAAATATTTAGTCGCCAAAAGTCCTTTGAGTTTTAGCTACTAAACATTTAGTCGCCATAACTGTTTTCGATTCGTTTTGGCTACTAAATATTTAGTCGCCAAAAGATTTATTTCTTTTTTGCTACCAATTGATTTGTCACCAAAAGCGTCATTTTATATTATTGTTTTGTTTGTTTCATTTTACTAAATTTCGTCCGAACCTGTATATATCCACCACAACCTGTAATACGTATACAACCTATATATATTATCACCTATTCCGTAATGCATGCTTCACTTAGAACCATGAAACAAAAAAGAACACCTGCTATATATATTCCAACTACAAATAATAATGTAAACTTATGTACGAACCAACTATATATATTCCAATTACAAATAATAACGTCATACATTCCAAATACGTTACCAAAACAATGTCCTCTATACACAACATTTTTACTATACTATGCATTGTAATGACCATTTGACAAGGTACAAATTACTATGGTAATATGTACCACGACGAAAGATAATCTATATTAATTAATACTAGAGCCATTAATACAAGCTCCAAAAATACTATGTACCCCACCAGAAATTATATGTATGATGCATCCAAATTCCACGGTTCATTGATTCTATACCACCAGAGCAATTAATACAAGCTCCAAAAATACTTTGTACCCCGCCAAAAATTATATGTTTGATGCATCCACAGTCCACACAAAAAGTATAGGACGACAAAAAACTTTCCAACTTTGCATAAGTGTGAATTACCTTTCGGGCAAAAAAATAGAAGATCCACATGTCAATGCCAAAAGCCATTTACACAACAAAAATTACACCCATTAGTTCCATTGTAAACAAAAAGTTATAGCCATCTACAAAACACAAATTGCAAGGATGTCAATTGTAATTGAAATTGTATGTAAATATAGTTTGAATTTAGGAATTTCAATATAGTTTCTTTACACTTTAAATTGTATTTAAAGTGCAAAGAAATTTCCAAGTCAAGTTTAGTCTAATGTGTAAACATATATATATTTTATTTATAAATGTACATATATAGAGATGCCTATAGAACATATATATTTCTAAGCTTTAATATATAAGCTTTAATATATTTGTATAAGCTTTATGCGTTTTTCACGCCAACTCCCAACGTACACGTGCTAATTACGTCCCGTCTGTCCCACAGGTCCTATTTCACACGAGGAAGCTACCCGTGCCATCCCCGCAGTGGTTCGGGGGCTGCTTACAATTTTCGGCCCTCAAAGGCCTTTTTTCGGCTAAGTTTACGGCGTTTTTCATGCCAACTCCCAACGTACACGTGCTAATTACGTGAGGAAGCTACCTGTGCCATCAATATAGTGGTTCGGGGGCTGCTCTCAACTTTTAGCCCTCAAAGGCCTTTTTTCGGCTAAGTTTACGGCGTTTTCACGCCAACTCCCAACGTACACGTGCTAATTACGTCTCGTATGTCCCCACAAGTCCTATTTGACACGAGGAAGCTACCCGTGCCATCCCCGTAGTGGTTCAGGGGCTGCTCTCAATTTTTGGCCCTCGAAGGCCATTTTTCGGCTAAGTTTATGATGTTTTTCACACCAACTCCCAACGTACATGTGCGAATTACGTCCCGTATGTCCCCACAGGTCCTATTTGACACGAGGAAGCTACCCATGCCATCCCCATAGTGGTTCGGGGGCTACTCTCAATTTTCGGCCCTCAAAGGCCTTTTTTTGGCTAAGTTTATGGCGTTTTTCACGCTAACTCCCAACGTACATGTGCTAATTATGTCCTGTCTGTCCCCACAAGTCCTATTTGACACGAGGAAGCTACCCGTGCCATCCCCGCAGTGGTTCGGGGGCTGCTTTCAATTTTCGGCCCTCAAAGGCCTTTTTTCGGCTAAGTTGATGGCATTTTTTACACCAACTCCCAACGTACATGTGCTAATTACGTCCCGTCTGTCCCCACAGGTCCTAATTGACATGAGGAAGCTACTCGTGCCATCCCTATAGTGGTTCGGGGGCTGCTCTCAATTTTCGGCCCTCAAAGGCCTTTTTTCGGCTAAGTTCATGGCATTTTTCACGCCAACTCCCAACGTACACGTGCTGATTACGTCCCGTCTATCCCCACAGGTCCTATTTCATACGAGGAAGCTAACCGTGCCATCAATACAGTGGTTTGGGGGCTGCTTTCAATTTTCAACCCTCGAAGGCCTTTTTTCGGCTAAGTTTATGGCGTTTTTCACGCCAACTCCCAACATACACGTGCTAATTACGTCTCGTCTGTCCCCACAAGTCCTATTTGACATGGGGAAGCTACCCGTGCCATCTCTACAGTGGTTCGGGGGCTGCTTTCAATTTTCGGCTCTCGAAGGCCTTTTTTCGGCTAAGTTTATGGCATTTTTCACGCCAACTCCCAACGTACACGTGCTAATTACGTCCCGTCTGTCTCCACAGGTCCTATTTGACATGAGGAAGCTACCCGTGCCATCCCTACAGTGGTTCGGGGGCTGCTCTCAATTTTTGGCCCTCGAAGGCCTTTTTTCAGCTAAGTTCATGGCATTTTCACGCCAACTCCCAATGTACACGTGCTAATTACGTCCCATCTGTCCCCACAGGTCCTATTTGACAAGAGGAAGCTACCCGTGCCATCAATACAGTGGTTCAGGGGATGCTTTCAATTTTCAACCCTCGAAGGCCTTTTTTTGGCTAAGTTTATGGCGTTTTTCACGCCAACTCCCAACGTACACGTGCTAATTACGTCCCGTCTATCCCCACAAGTCCTATTTGACACGAGGAAGCTACCCATGCCATCCTCGTAGTGGTTCAGGGGCTGCTTTCAATTTTCGGCCCTCGAAGGCCTTTTTCTGGCTAAGTTTATGGCGTTTTTCACATGCGACAACTAACATAGGATATTAACTAAACTAATTTATTTTTCCAATATGACAATAATGAAGCTCATAATTGTCCAACGTATTGAATATGGTCAATACGCGGAAATGGACCCGGAATTATGTTGATTACAACCCAAATAATTTCATGATTAAAATAATTAGAACTCCTAATGCACAATGAGGCTTCCATTAATTTATTTCACGTATTACCATCCTTTTCAGGCAACAAAAATTACAATTGTATAGTGGAATTATTGAGACATGGCAAACAAAATTCTTGTGAAATGTAGATATTGTTAAACAATTGGGTATATAACAACTAAAATTGTTGTCCAGTAACATACCCCAAAACTGTAGAAACAATGACTAGGTTCATTGTACATAGAAGCGCTACGAAAATGTATACTGATTGACTCGACGAAAACCTACTGACTGTTTCTATCTTAAAAATTCAAATAACATTTTAGTTTTCTAAAAAATCGGTTTTCAGTTCCGTTTTATTATCAACACTTAAACCGACCAATTCCTTTTTGTACCTTACAGTGCTCTCAATTTCCATTCTATCTTCACAACTCTTGTCTCTCTCAAACTCATCACTGTGAACCAATAATGGCTTGCATGCACTTTAGACCAGTCCAGTTGTACTAGTTATATTGTACTAAATCAAAATTCATTCCAATTTCACTTGGTTTATTCAATTAGTCTTAAATCTGAAATGACATTCAATTGGATATCATTGCTAATATAGTAACTGGCCTCATATTCATAGGCTCATCATACCCAATTTTGGGGAACTTAATATTTCATTGAAATCATGTTGTTACCTTATGGAAATCAGATTACGGTCCTTTGTGTAATGTATCAAAACACCAAGTCGGCTGCTACAATGTCTACTCACATTATGCCTCAAAACCTATTCGAAGCACATCATAAAAAAAAAAAAAAAAATTTGCATGCCAACTTTAGAAAACAATTCTATGTCAATATGATCCATATTTTTTGTAGAAGTTGCAGTAGCTTGTCAAGAAAATTCTGTTTACCGAATAGTAAGATGCCCATCTGAACCCTGCAAGAGGGTTGTGAGCCGTGACACCACGTCATTCAGATGATTGAGTTGTACTTGTTGTGCCTCCCGTGCTTTTTTTTCTTCATTGACTTGTTTGATCAGCTGCTCTCTTTCCCTCATAATTTCCTCCCGATCTCTTTGGCGCTCCTCTTTCTCCTTCAATAGCTCCTTCCAATCTCTTTGGCGCTCCTCTTTTTCCTTCAACAACTCCTCGTGATCACTTTGACGCTGCTCACAAAGAACCTCTAGTTCCGCTCTCATTGACTCCATATGTTTATCACGTGCTCGTGCCGCACCAGAAGCTGTGGAAGAGGGTTGTCGGCCTATCCCACATCTACGCAAGTAATTTTTTTTTTCCCCGAGCGCTTGCCTTGATATTTCTTCGTAGGTCAATGGCAACCCCGCATCGGTGGCTGCCATTTGTAGATTCACCATATCATCCTGTAATGGCAAAAAAACAATAAAGTCAAGATGGGAGAAGAAATTTAAAACAACTTTATTAATTGATATGCAACACACTTGGTTTCAACATTCAATACTCACATGTAGCTCACCAAATTTGGGGTCAATCCAATCTCCCGTCTTCTTGGACTTGTGTGCTTTCTTATAAAATTCGGGAAAATCTATCTCTTCATTCTCATTTGCCTGTTACGTTTGGAAAAATTCCATTGACGAATTAGTACATGGTAATATTCAAAATCAAGAAGAATCAATCATCCATTACATTACTAAATTAACTTCTCACCATAAGCGACATTGCTATAGGAAATGATCGCAATCCACTTATATGATTATAGGGGAGCATACCCCTATTTGGTTTACCAGCCTTAGAGCGTTTCTACAAAAATAGAAAAATAAAAAATAAAAACCAACATCAATAAGTTTTAGTGAAGAAGTTTTACATATATTAGTGAAGAAGTTTTACATATTAACACATAAATTAATTTCAATAATGGGGTTTCTAATTAATTTGTTACCAAGTGAGATTCGTCTTTCCAAGCAACATCAATCAGATATTTCTAGTCCTCCAAGCTCACTCCACTAGGCGGATGACTATAGGGGTCATCAACACCCTTTTCCTCAAGTTCGAGGAACTCTTGCTTTAGATTGCACCTCCCATCCTTGTATAGCAAATATGCCTTCCTATCGAGGATCTGTTGAGCTTGTTCATCATTATCAAAATCATCGCCGATAACAAACTTGTCCTACAAACATAGTAAGAGAATTAGTACAACAATTAATTTAACCAATTACAAATTACATAATAAAGACATTATGGCAAGATGAATCTCATACTAGCACCGCTTGGATGACCGCATCTTTGGTACTTTGATCAATTTTTCTCCATGACTTCACGCTCTGCAGAGGGCACAACCGTCTAATTTGAAGGCCCAACTCATTCGTCACTGGGGTGGCATTCCCTCCCGTGATTGCGTTCAACACCCGATTGACATAGACGTGTAATTTCTCCCCTTTTTCCTAGCAATTTTTTTCTGCACACCTCTGCCTAATGTAGGTCCTCGAACACGAGTTGACCTCGTTTGCCCTGGTACAAAAGGATAAGGTAGTCAACATTACAAACATTGCTAATGGACTACAAAAAAAAAGTGCTGCTTCCTGGTCCTGTTACTTTTTTTGCTGCCTACTATTGCTGCCAGCTACTATTTGGCTGCATAAAATCTTGGTAAATTATGCCTACTGTTGCTGCCAGCTACTGTTTGGCTGCATAAAATCTTGGTAAATTATGCTACAACTTGGATAAAGTCTTGGTAAATTATGCATAAAGTCTTGGTAAATTCGTTGTTGCTACTGTTGTAGCTGATTTGAAGGTTGTGTACCTAATATTTTATTTGTTGTGTAAGTGTCCTTGTTATGTGTAAAGTAATGTTTAGTTTTTTTTTCCTTTGTTTTTATTTGTCTTTATGGGGTTTTCATTGCCTTACTTGATGACTTATGCACCCCCCCCCCCCAAAAAAAAAAAAAAAACCAAATTTTTTTTAAACAACTAAATAGTATGCTCTTACCCACTCCACCTGGCTGTGTCTCCTCCACCACTGTTTGTGTATCATCTGGTGGTTGTGTCTCATCAGAGAACGTCATCGGGGTGCCAATCTCCTGTGCACATGCTTCAGAGGTTGATAGTACGTTGCCACTTGTTGCTCTCTTCCGTCGCCCCGTCTTGATTCCAGGAACCATTGTACCTACATTACGTAACAAACGTACATGAGTAATATACGTTGCATACATTAGTAGTGTAACTGCTGCAATAATGAATATACAATGTCTACTCAATAATAAATTGCTCGTTAATCATGGCTTTGTTCAGTCATGTATCTGACACAAACACGTTCATGCTTCTTAGCATATAGACATAAGTAGGATACCTGAATTTTCCAAAGGCCACATACAATATGAACTTTTTGTTCTTTTCATCAAAAGCATTTACCTCACAATCTATAGTTCCTGATTTGTCACACACAGCACTACGAAAACTTGCAGGGATTCTAAGATTACTTACTATGACATGTTTAAGGCAATACTTGGCTTCAAGAGAATTTATGGATTTGACAAGGGTATAATGGAATCAAGAAATCAAGAATTGGCTATTCTATCTCCTCGTAAACCGTAGTTGTGATGTGTTACAATTAGATCGTCCAAGTGGACCATCACATCGAAAAAAGCAGGAGGAAAAATCTTTTCAAGCTTACAAAGTATAAGTACGATTTGTTCTTGCAATTTCTCCAAATCAGTCACCCTCAATGTCTTTGAGCACAACTGTTTGAAAAAAGTTCCAAACTCAAACAATGTGGTCCCAATCTCGGTAGAAAGGTATCCTCGCATCCCAATGGGAAGAAGTCATTGTAGAAGGACATGACAGTCATGACTCTTGAGGCCAACTGACTTACCACCATTCGCGGTGACACAATTGGATACATTTGCCGCATAGCCATCAGGATACTTAATCGATTTCAAGAAATTAGAAAACCCTATTCGTTCTGCCGGGGACAATGTGTACAATGCCGGAGGCTTCTGGAAAGAGCCATTCGCATGCCTTATCAAGTGTAACTCCTTTCGTATTCGCATGTCCTCCAGATCCAAACGTGCTTTGTCGGTGTCCTTTTTCTTGCCATCTATGCTCAATAGTGTCCCAAGCAGATTGTCACATATATTCTTCTCTATGTGCATGACATCAAGGTTATGTCGAAGCTTAAGTGTTTTCCAATAGGGTAGGTCGAACAAAATGCTTCTTTTTGTCCAGTTCGGAGTTGGATTTTCAGTCCGTTGTCTTTTTTGGTTTGTTGGATGCTTTCCATACGGCCTGTACGTCCCCAAATTAATTTGCTCCAGTATTTGTTCTCCCAATAACTCCACAGGTTTGGACCGATTCTCAATTTCACCGTTGAATAGCTTACTTCTTCGCCAATTATGGTTCTCAGGTAAGTACAGCCGAGCACCCATACCCTATCTTATTTCGCAAACTCTGAGATGATGCAGCCATGTTACAATTAGGGCAGGCCAGGTAACCTTTTGTACTCCAACCAGACAAGGAACCTTATGCAGGGAAGTCGTTGATGGTCCACATGACTGCTGCATGCATTGTAAATATTTGGCCGTTTGAGGCATCATATGTTTGCACACCATGCTCCCACAGATTAGTTAACTCTTCTACTAATGGTTGCAAGTAAACATCGATGTTCCTTCCAGGTGCGGATCGTCCGAAAATAAGCAATGACATCATGACAAATGGATCTTTCATACACTTCCATGGGGGTAGATTGTAAGGCATTAAGATTACGGGCCACATGATGTACGATGTACTCATATGTCCAAATGGATTGAAACCATCCGTGGCAAGCCCTAGCCTTACATTCTGAGGATCCGCAGAGAACATAGGATGCAGCCTATCAAAGTCCTTCCATGCCTCACCATCAGCTGGATGTCGCAATACTCCATCATCCACACGCTTATCTTTGTGCCATCTCCTATATGCAGCTGCTTTTTTCGACATGTACAATCTCTTCAACCTTGGTGTCAAAGGAAAGTACCTTAGTATTTTGTGTGGAATTTTTTTACCCGTCTTGTCATTCAACTTGTATCTAGACTCCGTACATGTAGGGCAATTCTCCAATGTGGCGTTGTCCTTCCAAAATAAAGTACAATCATTCTTGCATGCATGAATGGCCTCATATCCCAAACCCAACTCACGTAAGAACTTTTTCGCTTCATAAAGGGTCCATGGAACATTTTCATCACACTTTGGTAGAATGTCTTTGAAAACTTGCATAACCATATCGAAAGATTTGTTGCTCCATTTATTGTACACCTTCATGTGAAGCATCTTAATTACGAAGGACAAGATGGAGAACTTTTCACACTCCAGATATACTTTATGTTGAGCATCATCCAACAACTTCATGAACTTTAACAAATTGTGCCTCTCCGAACTAGTACGTTCTTCGTCGATATGATCATCCATAAGACCACTCATGTAAATCTCTTGTAACATGGTTGGAAGTTCATACACATTTTCGTGATTGGTTGTCATTCCAGCTTGGTTGGTTTGAGTATCATCGTGTGGCATAGTAAGATGAGCACGAAACATGGGAACACGCTCCCCGTGGTGGACCCAAGTTCGATAAGAACATGTGATTCCTCTTCGAATCAAGTGCAACCGTACAACATGTCGATGTAATTTCGTGCAGTTCAAGCAATCAACACAAGGACAACGAATTTCATCCTGCGGCCCTAAATTCTTCCTAGCGAACTCAATAAATGACTGAACACCTTGTACATACTCTTTACTTTTTAGCCTATCTGTTATCATTATCCAACTCTTGTCCATTATCGGAACAGTACACATCAAGCGAAGATGAACCTGGGAATGGACGACAACTTGGAAAAATACTCTGTAATGGAAGAGAGCTTAAGTAAGTTTAGGGGTTCGATTAGCATTGCTTTTTGAAGTGAACAAAATAGTAATAACAGATCGGGATGTTTTGCCTATTTGTCAATTGCATATAGTTGGCTAATTTCACTACTAACTTGGTATGTATTCACACGCAAATGTGACATACATTCACAATTCTATGTGAAGTCATCTTAGAGGGAGACAAATAATTGTAACCAAATTTAAAGAGAAATTAAATTTGATATTCAATATAAACTTTCCTTGAATAGATCACAGCAAATACATTTTGTAAACCTAAATTTTATGAAAATCAGATGGGTAAAACAAAAGTAATGAAATTTTAAAGTTTTGAAACATTTAAAAAAATAAAGTAATTGGTGTATAATATTAACTTAAAATAGACTATTAACCAAAAAACAAAAGTAATGAGACCACTCATGTAAATCTCATGTAAATAGACTATTAACTGCAAATAGTTAAAAAAGTCAACAAAATCTAATAATCAATTACTAAAATCCAAAATTCAAACCCAACAACTACTACTAATTACATTGTACATTTGGTCTAGAATGTTCGAATGTGATATATTTACATAGATTAGCACCCCTTTATGAGTTATCTACTTTCTGATGGCTTTCGTGTTCTTCCAGTAAGGGCATTTTGGTCTACAGCAGAGATGGCTCAAGCCTATTGAGGGCCTAGACAAAAAAAATGTAGTTAGAATATGGTTTGGTGCCTTACATTGGCCATTGCCATTCTATTATTGTCCCCATTCTACACTAACATTGTAACGCCCTCAAAATAAACCCATAAATCATACATTCATGATACAAGAAAGAGATATCATATTCCATACATCAGAGTGTTAAGTACAAAAGTATTACATGTTGACAACAAAAGTAAATGCCTTACGGGTTTACAACTTTCCAAGTCGACACTTGGGTTCAACAAAAGAAGAGTTCTAACTCTTTATACAAAATAAGCCCTTGGCTTGATTTACATGTAATACAAAAAGATAACCACAAAAGATCTTTCAGCCTCCCAAGCTACGTCCTTGGAGGTGGCATACCATCTGTACCTGAAAATGATGTCTCATGAAGGGTGAGCCAAAACCGAGTAGAGATATACTAAACCAAGTATGAGAAATAACTAAAACATTAGCATTCAATAAATGGTTAACACTTGTAAACCAACTCACAACATGTTCCAGTTCCATGACAAATACGTCCATGTTTCATTCCACGTTCCTTTACTTATCCAATTTCAATTCATAAACATGGCTCATTATCTAGCCAAATAATTAAATGAGACTACAACTCATATTAAAACACTTCCATTATCCACAATTCGAATGAGACTACAACTCATATTAAAACATTTCAATACTTCAAATATCTACGTTATGCAAACGTAATCAGGATTTTGGGACTTTCACCCTGGACACTCCAGCTAACTTAATTATCAATGGAGTCCATCCCCTATCTCCTCCCAAACAGGTTTGAGAGTACATCCCCTATCTCCTCTCAAACCATGGAGTACATCCCCTAGCTCTTCCCAAACAATATACATATACAATGTATTTAAACACTTATCATATACAATGATCAATCAATACACATATTCGATGTATTATTCCAACCGTCATATTCAATGACATATTCCAGGTGATTAGTTTCAGTTTTCCCTAATCAACATACAGTGTCTACAACAATCAAGACTATCCTCAACCGATAGCACAAAGCAGTTATCTCTAAACAGATAATAAATTTATCAAACAGTTAAAATATCAACATTTTCATAGGTGAGTGATTGATCAATCCAACCACACCATTCGATCTTATAATTTCCTAATTTTATAATTTCCAACTCAATTTCATATTTCCCCAAATTAATTATTAAAATTAATTATTCAACATAATTAGGGCATTTCCCATTTTTCAACTATCAACCCTACGGCTCAATTTCATCAATTTAACAACAATATTTCCATTTTCCAAGGTCTCACATATACATGGAGTTTAATAATTTAAAACCCCCTTTTTACAACTTCAATTCAAACCCTAACTTTCCCAAAATTCCCATAACCCACCATTTATACAAAATGACTAAAATCTATGTTAAAACTCATAAGAAGGAGTAGGGTATCCCTACCTCAAGTGAAAAGACCAAATGGAGAGAAGATGGGTAAAACTCAAGATGCTCCAAACCCAAATATTTTCGGATCAAAACGAAGCCCACACCAAGCTCTACATTTCTTACAAAGGAACTAGGATAGAAACACGCTAGAACTAGGTGCATTCTTAGAGAGAAGATGTATAGAGAGAGAAGAGTAGTCGGATCTAGGGTTTGTGTAAAGAAGATGGTGAAAAAGTGAAGAAGAAGCTGCTGCTACGAACTGATATATTCAAGGCTCGCTAGAGCGAAAGAATGGTCGCTTGAGCGACCAGACATAAAAAAACCTTGCTCGAGCGCAGAAAGCCTCACTCGAGCCAACAATACGAAACTTCAGGTCTGCAACCTAGAAGCACGCTTGAGCGCAAGAATGCTCGCTTGAGCGAAGAAACCCAAAACATAGTCCTCGCTTACTCGAGCCAAGAAATGCAACCTTCAGGTCCGAACTAGATGCAGACGCAAGCTCGAGCGCAAGACTTCTCGCTCGAGCCAACAGACACACCACTCAACTCTTGCTCGAGCGAAGGAACCCTGGCTCGAGCGAAGGAACTAAAACATAGAGCTCGCTCGAGCGACAAAAGTCTCGCTCGAGCGAAGACACCAAAATCTGGGCAGCAACCATTTGTTTCAAAATACACCCAACCTGTTACAAACCTGCCCAACACATCCTAAAACTCGAATACAAGGAATTAAAGGATGGAAATGCAACATATACAACGACAGACATCCACAAAACCTAGTCCAGAATACAACAACCAATGGAGGGAAAACCGAGATCGCTATAACCTCCCCTCCTTAAAGACTTTCATCCCCGAAATTAGATATAAGTTTCCAAATTGTGATTTTTCAATTCTCAACAATATTACAATTCAATATTCCACATCCTGACCCATTACCGGTCATCCCATCTCTATTCAAGAGGCAATTTACAATATACGCTACAACATGCATTATCAACATGCGTTTCTTCGAAATCTAACAATTTCCAATGTACATGGTTCACATTTCCATAACATATTCAATGTTAATGATATATTTGCATTTCTACAAACATTCAACATATACAATGCTAAATTAACTTCCATTTTCAAGGCATACCCAACCATTACAATACTTCCATAAACCAAAACATATGCAATGTTCTTAGAGTTTATCAACAAAACAAGATTCCCAATACATGGTTAAACATTAACAAACAAGTTCGGATATTTCTCACGGACATCCAACTCATGCTCCCAAGTGGCTTCCTCAACCCCGTGATGTTTCCACAAAACTTTTACCAAGGGTATCGTCTTGCCTTGCAAGACTTGATCCCGCCTATCCAAGACCCGCACCGGTCTCTCCTCATACGAGGCATCCTCATCTACCTCTAAGTTGGTCCAATCCAATACATGCGATGGATCCGGCTCGTATTTTCGAAGCATACTAACATGAAACACGTCATGCACTCCGGACAACTGCGGCGGCAAAGCTAAACGATAGGCAACCTTGCCAATCCTCTCAAGGATCTCGAATGGGCCAATAAACCGAGGGGACAACTTCCCACTCTTACCAAACCTCATCAAACCCCGTGTAGGTTATATTTTTAGAAAAACATGATCACCCACCTCAAATGCCAAAGGCCTCCTCCTACGGTCAGCATAACTTTTTTGGCGACTCTAGACTGTAACAAGTCTCTTACGGATAAGCTCAACCTTCTCCGTCGTCTCCCGAACCAACTCCGGGACCAACAAAGGTGCATCACCCACCTCGGCCCAACAAACTAGAGACCTACACGGTCGGCCATACAAGGCCTCAAATGGTGCCATACCAATGCTCGATTGGAAATTGTTGTTGTAGGCAAACTCCACCAAGGGCAAGTGCCTCTCCCACGACCCACTAAAGTCAAGGACACAGCCTCGAAGCATATCCTCAAGGAACTGAATAGTACGCTTGGACTGCCCGTCAGTCTGAGGATGATAAGCCGTGCTAAAGGTCAATCTAGTGCCCAAGGCACTCTGCAAACTCTGCCACAACCTAGTAGTAAAACGTGGATCTCTATCTGAGACAATCGACACTAGGACCCCGTGCAACCTCACTATGTCCCGAATATACAAGTCGGCAAGATGATCTATCGAATCTCTCAGGCGCATAGGGATAAAGTGCGCCGAATTAGTCAACCGGTCTACAACCACCCAAATAGCATCACTACCCCGTTGAGTCCTCGGAAGACCTACAACGAAGTCCATCATGACATGCTCCCACTTCCACTCGGCAATAGGCAAGGGTTGCAACAAACCCGCTAGCCTCTGATGCTCGGCCTTCACTTGCTGACAAGTAAGACACTTAGATACAAAAACTGCCACATCTTTCTTCATACCCCGCCACCAAAACTGGCAACCCAAATCACGATACATCTTAGTGCCTCTTGGATGCACCGCAAGGCGTGAATAGTGAAACTCTCGGAGTACCTTTTCTCGACAAGACTCCGGCACAAACAGACGGTCTCGGTACCTCACACTCAGGTCAGGATACACAGTCAAACCCTTCTCAACCTTCCCACTGGAGATCTTCTCCCGGAGGGATTCTACCTCAAGATCACTTCTCTGTGCCTCTAACACTCGATTCACAAGTGTAGGCTGCGCAACTATAGAAAACAAAGCCGCAGACTCGACAGATTCACCCAGAAGCAAATCAAACTCGCCAAGTGCACCCAACATCTCCCACTCCCGGATGGCTATACAAACTACATCACTAATGGATTTTCTACTAGGGGCATCGGCCACAACATTGGCCTTCCCCGGATGGTAATGCAACTCGAAGTCGTAATCTTCAATAAACTCCATCCACCTCCTCTGCCTCAAGTTCAAGTCTTTCTGTGTAAATAGATATTTCAGACTCTTATGATCTGAGAACACCTCGAATCTCTCACCATACAGGTAGTGCCTCCATATCTTCAAGGCAAAAATCACAGCTGCTAACTCTAGGTCATGTGTAAGGTAATTCCTCTCGTATGTTTTCAACTGCCGCGAGCCATAGGCTACGACTTTCCCCTCTTGCATCAATACACAATCCAAACCCTCTCGTGAAGCATCACAATAAACCGCATAACCCAAGCCTCTCTCCGGAATAATCAAAACTGGAGAGGTGGTAAGTCTAACTTTAAGTTCTTGGAACGACTTTTCACAAGTCTCACTCCATACAAATTTGACCCATTTCTGCGTCAATATAGTCAAAGGCGAAGCTAATCTGGAGAATTCCTTCACAAACCGACAGTAATAATCGGCCAATCCCAGAAAACTGCGGATCTCAAAAACACTCTTAGGCTTTGCCCAATCTTGCACTGCCTTTATCTTGGATGTATCAACAGACACCCTTTCCCCGGAGACTACATGGCCTAAGAACTTAACCTCTCTTATCCAGAACTCACACTTCCCAAACTTGGCATACAGCTTATGGGCTCTAAGCAACTCAAGCACCACTCTCAAGTGTTCCTCGTGCTCCTCCTCAGAAGGTGAATAAATCAGAATGTCGTCCACAAAAACGACCACAAAACGATCTAAGAACTCCCGGAAAATCTAGTTCATCAAGTCCATAAACATTGCTGGTGCATTGGTGAGCCCAAAAAGCATCACCAGAAACTCATAATGGCCATACTGCGTACGGAATGTCGTCTTCGGGATATCTTCCTCCCTGACCCTCAACTGATGGTAACCCGATCTCAAGTCTATCTTAGAGAAGCAATGGGACCCTTTCAACTAGTCAAATAAATCATCAATACGAGGCATAGGGTACTTGTTCTTAACCGTAGCCCGATTCAATTTTCGGTAATCAATACAAAGTCTCAAGGCACCATCTTTCTTTTTAGCAAAGAGGGCCGATGCTCCCCACGGCGAAGTACTAGGGCGAATGAAGCCCTTATCTAGCAACTCTTGGAGTTGAATGGCGAATGAAGCCCTTATCTAGCAACTCTTGGAGTTGAATCTTCAACTCACTCAGCTCAGCTGGGCAAAACGATACGGTGCCATGGAAATCGGTGCCATGCTAGGCACTAAGTCAATAGAGAACTCGATCTCTCGATAAGGTGGTAAACTAACAAGATCCTCGAGAAAAACATCTGAATACTCACAAACCACTCTGGGTAACTCAATCTGAATCTTATCACCCTCACTACTCATACAGCTAGCGAGAAGGCAACTAAGCTCACTTCGCCCCCGTGGATCATACACTGGTGGCAAAACTCTACCAACCCGATCACCCAAGAAATGAAAACAATCCCCGCTCAAGGTACATACAGTGACCCTCTGGCGGTAACAATCAATAACAGCCCGGTATGACAATAACCAGTCCATACCCAAAATCACATCAAAACCCGACATAGCCATAAGTACAAAAGAAAATGGAAGCCGGTAGTCGGCGACCTCTATATTACAACCTCTACACCCTTGTTTCAAAATCAACTCACCTCCAATGGGTGATACAACACAAATAGGAGAAGCTAACTGTGCCAACTCCAACCCCAAAACAGATGCAAATGCAGCAGATAAAAAGGAATGGGATGCACCCGTATCAATCAACACATTAGCAACCGAGTTGCAAAACAAAAAGGTACCTCTCACAACAGATGGAGCCGGTACAAGATCCTGTGCGGTAATAGCATACACACACCCTAAAGGTCTCTGATCTACCTGCTCACCTCTTGGAGCATAGGACTGCTGTATAGACTGCGACGATGAGGCTCCCTGATTGGCCCTCGAGGCCTGAACAGACTGAGCTGGCTGATAACTCTGCCTTGACCCAGATGCACCAGATGTGCCACTCAACTGCGGACAGAACCTCTTCAGGTGCCCCGCCTGACCACACTGGTAACAAGAGAGTGGCTGGCCTTTGCCCTGACTCTGGCTCTGAGTACGAGCCGAAGATGAAGCTGCTCTCTGCCCTCCTCCTCTCTACGGGCAAGCTGGAGACTTGTGGCCCAGCTGACCACATTTGTAACAAGTAAAGTCTCCCTGACTGCCCCTCCCAGAGCTTGAACTCGGCACTAGAAAGGTAGATCTTGCAAATGCACCCTGGGATTGTTGAGGGTTAAAACCCCTCTGCCTCCTACCATCCCCCTAGCCATCCTGACTCTCTTGGAGGCCCTCATCCTCTCCTCCTCCTCATGCATAATAATCTCAAGATGGGCCGCAGCATCCACAAGGCATCCATACTCCCGAGTCATGGACCCAGCAACCCTAAGCTTAAGCCCAGTCCTTAACTTCTTCTCAAACTCAAGACAACGGCGTTCCTCAGACGCCACTAACTCAGGTGCAAACCTAGATAAACTGGTAAATGCGGCCTCAAACTCGGCCACTGGTGTATTCAGCTGCTTAAGCTGACAGAACTAATCCCTCAACTTCTCCCTAACAGAGGGAGGCAAAAACTTCTCCTGGAAGGCATCAACGAAAGCCTCCCAAGTCCCTCCAATACAGCCCCAAATAAACTTCCACCACTGACCCGCGTCTCCCTTTAGTTGGAAGGACGACAAGGTCACCCACAAACCTCTGTCTTCGATGCCAAGCATCTCAAACGTCTTCGTTATCTGCTCAAGCCACTCATCAACCTTAAGTGGCTCTTTAGAATCCCCTAGAAACTCATCCGGATTGGACCGGAAAAACTCCCTCTTCAAAAAAGAAGGCCCTGCCTCAGCAACATGGGCCTGGACTTGATTCTCAGCTCTGAGAATGTCCATGGATTCCCTCAATGCTCTTACCATCTCGTGGGCTAACGCGCCCATGGCCTGCTGACCTTCTGGCTCGGCCACATTGGCCTGACCAACACCCTCCTGCTGCGCTGGAATCTCATCTGGTATAGGCATCTCCTACCTCCTAGGCCTACCTCACCTACCACCACGTCCTTATCCTGACATCCTAATAAAGGTAACGAAAACATTAGCACATTCACAAATGTGCTAAAGCATTGGACAACAGTAATTCATTCCACGTAAGCACATAATTACATAAGCACTTACGAATTTCATTTCCGGATAATGACAGTCCCGTGGCATTGCTAGAGTTCCGGTCAGAAACAGCATTGATCAAGTGCTTTTCCAACAGGACCCCCAGAAACCCAAGGATCCAATCAACATCCTAGAAACTAAATTCCATACCCATTTAGTCACATAAACATGTTATCACATAATTACATAACATCATACATAAGTCTCTAACAAGCGAGACAAACCCATTGTGGTACTAACCACTTCTCATGTACCCAAAGTATTCAAACCCGGTACGCTCTGATACCAAGTTGTAACGCCCTCAAAATAAACCCATAAATCATACATTCATGATACAAGAAAGAGATATCATATTCCATACATCAGAGTGTTAAGTACAAAAGTATTACATGTTGACAACAAAAGTAAATGCCCTACGGGTTTACAACTTTCCAAGTCAACACTTGGGTTCAACAAAAGAAGAGTTCTAACTCTTTATACAAAATAAGCCCTGGGCTTGATTTACATGTAATACAAAAAGATAACCACAAAAGATCTTTCAGCCTCCCAAGCTACGTCCTTGGAGGTGGCATACCATCTGTACCTGAAAATGATGTCTCATGAAGGGTGAGCCAAAGCTGAGTAGAGATATACTAAACCAAGTATGAGAAATAAGTAAAACATTAGCATTCAATAAATGGTTAACACTTGTAAACCAACTCACAACATATTCCAGTTCCATGACAAATACGTCCGTGTTTCATTCCACGTTCCTTTACTTATCCAATTTCAATTCATAAACATGGCTCATTATCTAGCCAAATAATTAAATGAGACTACAACTCATATTAAAACACTTCCATTATCCACAATTCGAATGAGACTACGACTCATATTAAAACATTTCAATACTTCAAATATCTACGTTATGCAAACGTAATCAGGATTTTGGGACTTTCACCTTAGACACTCCGACCAACTTAATTATCAATGGAGTCCATCCCCTATCTCCTCTCAAACGGGTTTGAGGGTACATCCCCTATCTCCTCTCAAACCATGGAGTACATCCCCTATCTCCTCCCAAACAATATACATATACAATGTATTTAAACACTTATCATATACAATGATCAATCAATACACATATTCGATGTATTATTCCAACCGTCATATTCAATGACATATTCCAGGTGATTAGTTTCAGTTTTCCCTAATCAACATACAGTGTCTACAACAATCAAGACTATCCTCCACCGATAGCACAAAGCAGTTATCTCTAAACAGATAATAAATTTATCAAACAGATAAAATATCAACATTTTGATAGGTGAGTGATTAATCAATCCAACAACACCATTCAATCTTATAATTTCCCAATTTCATAATTTCCAACTCAATTTCATATTTCCCCAAATTAATTATTCAACATAATTCGGGCATTTCCCCCTTTTTCAACTATCAACCCTAAGGCTCAATTTCATCAATTTAACAACAATAATTCCATTTTTCAAGGTCTCACGTATACATGGAGTTTAACAATTTAAAACCCCCTTTTTACAACTTCAATTCAAATCCTAACTTTCCCAAAATTCCCATAACCCACCATTTATACAAAATGACTAAAATCTATGTTAAAACTCATAAGAAGGAGTAGGGTATCCCTACCTCAAGTGAAAAGACCAAATGGAGAGAAGATGGGGAAAACTCAAGATGCTCTAAACCCAAAGATTTTCGGATCAAAACGAAGCCCACACCAAGCTCTACCTTTTTTACAAAGGAACTAGGATAGAAACACACTAGAACTAGGTGTATTCTTATAGAGAAGATGTATAGAGAGAGAAGAGCAGCCGGATCTAGGGTTTGTGTAAAGAAGATGGTGAAAAAGTGAAGAAGAAGCTGCTGCTGTGAACTGATAAATTTGAGGCTCGCTCAAGCGAAGGAATGGTCGCTCGAGCGACCAGACACAAAGAAACCTCGCTCGAGCCAACAATACAAAGCTTCAGGTTTGCAACCCAGAAGCACGCTCGAGCGCAAAAATGCTCGCTCGAGCGAAGAAACCCAAAACATAGTCCTCGCTCGCTCGAGCGAAAGAAAGCTCGCTCGAGCCAAGAAATGCAACCTTTAGGTCCAAACTAGACACAGACGCAAGCTCGAGCGCAAGACTTCTCGCTCGAGCCAACAGACATACCACTCAACTCTCGCTTGAACGAAGGAACCTTGGCTCGAGCGAAGGAACTAAAACACAGAGCTCGCTCGAGCGACAAAAGTCTCGCTCGAGCGAAGACACCAAAATCTGGGCAGCAACCATTTGTTTCAAAATACACCCAACCTGTTACAAACCTGCCCAACACATCTTAAAACTCGAATACAAGGAATTTAAGGATGGAAATGCAACATATACAACGACAGACATCCACGGAACCTAGTCCGGAATACAACAACCAATGGATGGAAAACAGGGATCACTATAAACATAGTGCAAATTCTTGTGCAACTTAGATTGTAAAGTTAGGTGCTTTCAGAATCAACGGTATGGTTGAAAGGCCTAGGAGATCTGAGTGATTATTTTTCGTCTTTTTTCAATAAATTATGAGTGAAAGGACGACCATGTTCTTCAATCGTCATATTGACCAGATTATCCTCTATTATTTCTATGGAGTTCCAAAGGTTTGCAGTAGAAAGATGTGAGAGTATTTAGGCTATTGATTAATCACACTTTCTAATCCTAATTTCTTATGTGTTGGCCACAGATTTCTCAACTGAGGCTGACTTTTAAAGAAATTATTTTCAACTATAGAAAGCAACAACAGTGTAAACCTCAAGTTTTTCGTAGTGTGTTTGTTGATTGGTCATCAGCACGCCATCGTGGGGTATGTGTTCATAATGTATATGTATCTCCGTTGCGGTCATTGAAGGTAGTTCTTTATTTTTTGAAATTTATTCGTATGCAATAAAACTTATGCATTATATTTCCTTTGACCTTGGATTTCGTTGAACTTGGACACAAAAAGCTTGACAAAATTTGTAATCATTCTTTCAATCACGACTTTATACATATTAGAGTCTTATAATCACTTTTTAAAATCATTTCTTCTTTCATGGGGTTAATGTAGTTCGCCAATTTGCCCATACCTTTTAAATTCATTGGTCTTCTTTCATGGGGTTAATGGAGACAAATGTTGAGTGGCTATTGCTGATGACATATATAATAGTATTAGACTCCTACTTTTTTTTTCTTTTTTTTTCTTATTGCATTAATTAATGTTATATGATATAATTATCAAATTCTTTTTTTTTTTTTTAGTTTTACTTTCTTGGATCTTTGGAGATAAAATTTTAAATATGTAAGCTTATTTCATACTTTATTTTTTCACTTCTAAACATAAGTCAAATGAGACTCATATGAGACCACTCACTGGTAACTAGAAATGATAAAATACAATAAAGAATGAAATTATATGTAACATTTTTTAAATTATTAACGAATGCTTTAATAACCAAAATTTCATCATATAATTATGTTGCATCTTCTTGTAATTATTGATTTTATTTACATGGGTATAGGATGTACATCAGTTTGTTGTCAATCTATTGAAAATATGTTGCCGTTATATGTTGGTCAGAACTTTAATGGACACATTTAAATGATAGAAAGAAATCTTTTAGAACTATTTCCATTTATTGTACTCAAAGATCTTTACTGTGATTTTTAAGAAATAATTTAGGCATATGATTATTAAGCTGAATAATGATGTCATTTATTTATTCAAAAGCAATACTGGAAGGCAATATAATATTTGTAAGTTATATATTAGATATATATATATATATATATATATATAACATGTTACAGTATTAACCAAAGGCAAGAATAGAGATAAAGATATGTTAGATGCCCAAATTGTCGAGCAATATAAGGCAGCCCCAAAATCTAATTAAAAAAAAAATGCTGCAAATAAAAAAAAATGAATTTATAAATTATGTAATACACAGGATTGAAGAGTTCAGAAATGGAGCATTAAAAGATACAATGTGCACGAAATTGTTTGCTTATTATGCTGTTTAGCGTAGGTAAGAAACAAAGGCACATTTGGTGATATAGTTCAACAATCCAAAATCGAGAATCCAAATCCACAATCCGAAATTTCAACCACACCCATTCATGAAATCAGAAAAATCCCTAAAAATTTGTTTACGAAATAAATGGAAAATGAAAGGAAAAAAACATGTCAAAGCCTTACTTGCATCGTGGGAGAAGGGGATGGGAGAGACATCGAGAAACAGATACAACCAGACAGACCCAGATCGATAGAGAGCGCCGGTGGCCTGCGATGGTCGTGGGTCTGGCCTGCGATCGACAGAGAGTGCCGGTGAGCGACGGGTTTGGTATGGACTGCTCTGTATGTTGATGTTGGTGTGTGAGACAAAAGAGAACAAAAAAGTGTGTGTGTAATATATATATTGGGTGCCAAAATTAATTATTTTCCCTCTAAAATTTTTTTGAAGCTTTAGCGACTAAACGACTATTTGTCGCCAAATATCCTTAACGGCGACTAAAAATTGGTCGCCAAAAGATGCTTCTTTGGCTACTAAATTCAAAATTTCGACGGGAATATTGAATATACAACGACTAACCCAGCTTTGGTCGCCAAAAATTAATCAGAAATATGCCCACTTTTTGGCGACAAAAATGTTTTGTCACAAAATGAAATTATACGGCGACAAAATCAAATTTTAGCAGCCTAAAATGGTAACAAACAGTGACTAAAGGTAAATTTGGTCGCCAATAAGATTGTATGGCGACTAAAATAATTTAGTAGCTAAAAGATTCAATCAATGCCGACTAAATCAGGTTTTTAGTCGCACAATCTGATGTTTTTGGCGACTAAAATTGGTTTGGTCGCCAATTTTAGTCGCCAAACATGCATTTTCTTGTAGTGATTTTATGAGCTCAAAATAAAATTTAAAAAATAAAAATTGAGAATTGGTCTACGAAAGAATTAGGAGGATTGTGATTAATTGTGGTTATTAAGTAGGGTAAGAAATTTGTAAATTTTCAAATAAGTTGGTAAAAGTCCAAAAAAATTGGAAGTCTACATAAGAATTAGGGTGCTATTAGTAAGACCTTTAAGCAACTGTTAAAAAGTAAATTTTGTAATAATAAGAAAAAGAATTTTTTTTAAAAATTACACGAGTGAGTAATGATATACAAATAAAATATCTATACATACTTTTGTAGTTTTGTAAACTTTTTATTCAAATCAAAACACTCACGGTTATTCTTGTAATTTTAAAAATATCATTATTAACAATAGTGATGTGTGAAAAATATCCAACTATTGTTCCCATATTTTTTATGAATAACATATAAGCATTTTGTTTTGAAAATCATTTTCAAACATAAATATATGAAAAAGACCGCAATTGACCTGCACTTTAGCATCTAACAAATTTAGTTATTGCACTAACAACTCTATTGTGGAGAAAAGTGAACTTTTTTTACTAATACAACACTTCACAAGTCCATCGCTAATGCTCTTAATTTTCTCCAAAATTTTACAATATTTCTTTTAATCTTTAATTTAATTATATGTATTTAGATTTACTTATTTTTAATTGCAGAGGACCCTACCATGCTTGTTCATAAACCATCCTATTGTTTAGCCTTAGGTTAAAAATTTCAAACTGGTCTGGTTGTCTTTATAAAATTCATTACGAATTCTATTTTGATACTGTTTATTTTATTGGATGCTACTTATAGCTTATCGGTAAAAAAAAGGAAAAAAATCAAATTTATCCTCAAATTGTCTTACAGAGTGAGTTTTGTAATCCCACTTTAATGATTGTGACTACATAAGTTTATTAGGTTTGTCTTTGAAATGAACAGTTTATTACAAAAGCACACTTCTTGTCTATTTTTTTTTAATTGTTTTTTGAAAGATAAATCTATTGAAATCATATATGTACAATTATTAGATCATTTTTTTATATATATATATTATGAATGGTGTACACACAAAAAACTTACAAAATGAATAACTCAAATTACTAGAATGGAGCATGTTGAAGACACCATAAGCTCAAATGTACTAGATTAGACTTCTCTCCAACAAGCAAGAAACCATTTTTTTTTCTTTCTTTATTTTATTTTAATTCTATTTTATCCTAAAGATCACATAAGCGGAGGTAGATGCCATGCCATGGGGTTGAAACACTAGTTGTAGAGTAATGCTTATGTGATCATCTATTTTTATCATCTTATATTATTATTGGATGTGTTAGTCTAATTGTCAGTACTATATTGGATATATACATAAGTGGTTAAACTCATTACACCAATATTATGTTGACAAAAAGATAATAAACATATCGGTAGTGTTACATGCACCAATTAGTGTACACACTAGTGTATCAACTAGTGTTATGATATTATTATTGACTACATTTATTATACACGTTACAAATATTCAAAACCATACAAATGATGCCACATTATTTGTTAGTACACTAGTGTGTGCATTAATTAGCAGCAGTGCTTTGGCTTATATTCTACTATCTTCTGGTATGCAACAGCAGCATGTGTGATTTGGTCTCTGTGTTGGGGAATTTGTGCAGGGGTGCTGAGTTGTTGAATTGCATGTGGGTTGGATTCTGGTTGCTTTAACTCTGTTTTAGACTTGGAGGTGTCTCTGTTCTTTATCTCTGCTGCAGTTTGGTCGCTCTATTACATTGCTGCAGTTTGATCATCTTTCTTGCTGTTTGTTGGTTCTTTTCTTGGTTTCTCACCAATCTTGTTTAGCTTTGTTGCTATTGTTTTTCCCGCTTTGTTGATGTATTTTGCAAGTCCATTGTTTTTTCATCAATAAAGCTCTTTTTGTCATTCAAAAAATAAAATAAAATTAGTACATATAGCATTATTCTAAACATATTATTATGTTCATTGCTTATTCTATGAACTTAATGTGCCATGATTTCCAAATTTTGAGAAACATGCGAACTTGAACTTATTTTTGCTATGAAAGCATTTTCTCTTTCTTTATTCTTTGTTTTTGTAGTAGAAAATAAAAGAACAGATTGAAAAATCAAGCCTAAATTATTAGCTTTGTATTTACAATAAATTAATAAATGGAGTGGCAATTTTATCCTCGTTTCAGCCCAATATTTGAAGTCACAACAATCTCATTCCAAGAAGGGTATGGTGGTGGCAATTGTAGTGTCCGCTGTTGTAGCTTTGTTTGTTGCAATCTGCTTACTTTCTTGGTTGCTGATGAGGAAGAGAAAAGGTAATAAAAACAACATTAATCTTCTATCGTTATTCGTTTTCAAATTTTGTAGCATGAAAAATCATATGTGGTCATCAAATCTAATGTCAGTGATTTAAGACTATATTTGAATTTTGAATTTTGATAAGATTTTAGTTGTGTTGTGTGATAGGAAAAAGACGACAGAACAACTTGTTAGTTAGTCCCAACAGTTCAACATCCTTTAAAACCACCCAAATGGAAAATCAGTTTGATGAAAGTGGAACAAGTGCCGAATTACCACTTTTTAATCTAACCACCATTGTCGCTGCCACTGACAATTTTTCTTCCTCGAACAAGCTCGGTCGAGGTGGCTTTGGAACAGTGTATAAGGTAAGACAGCCTTTAGAGATGAAAATTATCTGAAATTGTGATTTATTTGCATTTGGCGAGTAAATAAGTTAATTGTGCATTGATTTCAGGGTTGGTTACATAATGGACAAGAAATAGCAGTCAAAAGGCTAGCGAAAAATTCGGGCCAAGGGGTAGAGGAATTCAAGAATGAAATTACACTTATTGCTAAACTCCAACATAGAAATCTAGTGAGACTATTGGGATGTTGCATTGAACAAGATGAGAAAATGTTGATCTATGAATACCTGCCAAACAAAGGCTTAGACTCTTTCATCTTTGGTATGCTTAATTTTTTGATTTGAGTACATTTGCTTATTAGCACTGAAATTTATGTAAAAATATAGGAGTACCTTTGATTTGTTGGTAGAATTGACTTTTAACTTTGGCCCAGATAAAACAAAAGGCTTATCTCTAGAGTGGAGAAAGCGCTTCGAGATCATTTTGGGAATTGCTTGAGGGATGGTATACCTTCACTAAGACTCTAGACTAAGAATAATCCATAGGGATCTAAAAGGAAGTAATGTGTTACTCGACGCTTCAATGAACCCCAAAATAGCAAACTTTGGTATGGCTAAAATATATGGAGTGGACCAGATTGAAGCTAACACAAATAGGGTGGTTGGAACATAGTAAGTATCATTTATACATTCATGTGTGGAGAGAGAGAAATGTACAGGAAACACATTAAATTCTAATTATTGTTTGATGTTGTAATTGCAGTGGTCATATGTCACCAGAGTACGCAATGGAAGGGCTATTTTCAATAAAATCAGATGTTTTTAGTTTCGGAGTTTTATTACTGGAGATCATTAGTGGTAGAAAGAACAACGGTTATAATCAAGACAATTTTGTGAATTTAATTGGACATGTAAGTAAATCAATGTATTATTAATGGAAAATCCTATAGCTGCAATAGAATGGAGGATTTTCCATTACCTAGAAAATTGTTGTTTGATTAATCACCCAAAGATGATTTTATACATTGTTTCAGGTTTGGAACTTATGGGGAGAAGAAAAAGCCCTAGATATAGTTGATTCATCGTTAGCAGAGTCGTGTTCAAGTTAAGAAGTTTTGAGATGCATTCACATCGGTCTCTTGTGCGTGCAAGAATTTACCATTGATCGGCCAACTATGTCAAGTGTTGCTTTCATGTTGTGTAATGAAACGACCTTGCCTCCTCCTAAACAACCGGCATTCATCTTTAACAGACCTGGCCGTCCATACTCGTTACCAAAAAGTGGTCGAGCTCCATCTATAAATGATCTTACACTTACTACGATTCAAGCTCGATGAATGTTCTCACTATACACTAATATTTTGCACTTAATACACAGTATTCTTGCTTCCTCTGGCAACATAATTAAATGTGTCTAACTTATATGCTATCATCAGTTTTTCAGAGTAATTGTAATTATTTTAGTAGTTACACCATCTATTTTCTCTTGGAGGCCACAGATAATATTAGCAGTGATCATTAAAACAAATTATTATTGATTGTGAAGTCATTGTTATTTTACTTCCTTTAAGGCTTTGTTTGGATTTTAGATTTGAGCAGTGATTTTGGTTGGCTAGGTGGGTGGGTGGGTGGGTGGGTGGGTGGTGGGCAGAAGGGGAAAAGTGGGGGAAATAATTAGAGGTGGCAAACTTAACTCAAATTTATGAATCCATCCAATTATACCTATTTAAAACTCATATTAATTTGTCCAAATCAATAAATGTTGCTCAATGTCAACTCACTTAAAATTAAGTTTACACCCATTTAAAACCCATATTAATCCGCACAAATCAATAAATGGACTTAAGTGGGTTACTCAATGTCAGCTCACTTAAAGTTAAGTTTACATGGGTTGGACATGGCGACTCATTTAAGCCCACTTCTACCATTTAAATTTTTTCAAAAAATTTAATTTAGTTTTTTAAAAAATAGAAAATAATTTGGGGTAAATTACACTTACCTCTCCTGAAGTTTTTAACAAATAGAGAGACCTTTCCTGTAGCTTCAATAATTACAAAACTTCTTTTACTTCTGCTGACAATATCATGATTCCCTCAATCCATTAAATTAGCACAAATGACATTACTTGGCTATCTAAAATAACCATATTACCCCTTTGAATTGAGCGGGAAGAGATAAAAACTATCAAATCAACCAATAAACTATTTAAATGAAATTTTTTACTCACCTCTTCTGAAGTTTTGCATATATATTATTAAAGACTCAGGAATATTTTGACACAACACCCTAATAGTTTAATATAAGACTCTAATAATTAATATAAGACTTATAAGACTTATTTCACACTATATAAACAAAGAAAAAATTATCAAATTTAGTTAATGAATTTATTATTTAAATTTCTTTTTTCTTTTCTTTTTTTAAGTTAAAACAAACCGATTAATTTTTTTTTAGCAATTTGTCCTACTTATTTATTCATATGTAAAAAATTATTTATCTCTAAATTGTTTTGATATTATTAAAATATTTAATGAAAAAAATTTAATTTTTATTGATAAAATATTTAAAAAGAAATAAGCTATTTAAAAATTTTCTCCAAATAGGTATTGGTCCTACTTCATCTTTTTCTTTGTCTCATAATTGTGTAGCCAAAAGTAGATTTATTCATGTTTGTCATCATTGTGGGCTTAAGAGTCGCATTAGACCACATTGTTGTGAATTGCTTGACACCAAACATAAAGCAAGGTTGAGTTTGGCTAGACTTTTAAATTGGAGGGCTGTATCCGAGTCAAGACGGGTTTCCATTGAAGGGGAACAGAACCACAATGTCAAGATACCTCCCAAGAACCGCAATTTGAATAACATTGTCCATACTAAAGAGGTTTAGGTGAAGAAGCTTGATTTGGGTTGACTTACTGATTATCTATTTTTTTTTTGTTTTTGTTTTCTTTCTTGTTTTTCGGTCTTTTAGGCTTAGTTCTTTTGGTTCTTTTGTTTATCAAAAACTCCAAAAAGATTTTCCTAGTATGGTTTTGATTTTCCTAGTATGGTTTTGCAAGTTTGAAATTTTAGAGGAGCCCTTGGGGCATATTGGAATTGATGAGAAATCCATTACTTGATAATGTGTGTTTGCCATCTGTGGTTATTTCTCATTTCGGATTTGTATTTTGATTTGTAACACCTTGAAATAAACACAATATGTCCATCTCATAACAACCAATAAAAAACAACATAAATGAATTTATAAGCTTTCATTAATCAGAGTTTGATATACAAAAGGTGACACATGTGATAGACATTCATAAACAATACATCATGAATCTATAGCATGTGTTACAAGATAATGAAAAGAAATGAAAGCTAAACAGATAATCATATGCCCTAAAGGGTTACATCTTTCCAAGTCAATGCTTGGGTATATCAAAAGTGAGTCTTAAGCTCAATATAGATAAAGCCCTAGGCTTGTACAAAATTAAATACAAATAACAACATTGAGCCTTCAGCTCCACAGTCCTCCCAAGCTAAGTCCTTGGTGTAGGCATATCACCAGCACCTGAAAATAGTTATTCCCACATAGGGTGAGCCAAAACCCGGTAGAAATACTACAACACAATGTATAAATTTTAACGAAGCCATAAGGTTTTATGCATATGCAATGGCAATACCAAAACATTTATATACTTTTTCAAAAGTCGTGTTATGCCAGGTTTATATCACAATTCTCAAAACCATGCCCTTTACAATAGAAAGCAAAGGGACATCTCAAACCAGTACAACCTTCCACGGATATTTCGTCTACGAGAAACCGTCAAACGACACCCATGTAAACGTAACCTATACAAGCGCTACTATTATCATTTTGCGGATATTTCGTCCGCGGGAACCGACACCCATGTATACGTGCGTTTTTTGGACTTTCACCCTGAACATACATGCCAACTTGATTTGGTAATACACACCTTTTTCCACGTTCACCCTTTTTTTCTCAAAATCATATACATTTTCAATGTATTAAATGAGCAACAATGTTCAATACACATGAATGAGAAATTAGTTTTAATACACCTAATTCCTATACAATTTCTACAACACTCATAGCTATCCTCCACCGATAGTCCAAAACAGATATCTCTAAACAAATAAATAAGTTTCACTAAAGATACACTTTTCGAAAATCTCAAGATGGGAGTGCTAATACATATCCAACTTTGCCATCATCATCAGCATTACTTCAATTTCATAATTTTAAACATTAATTCCATTTTCTCTTTACAATCTCAAACATTCATATTTTAGAGCAAAATCCCTATCTCTTTGAGAATCAATTTCGATGTAGGAAATACCTCATTTCAACATATATCAACTCCAATTTCATACCCACAAGCTTTTCCAAGAAACCATTTGAAAACCCCTCTTTTTTCATTTTGATTTCAAAACCTAGGTTTTACCAAAAACCCCTAAACCACTAAAGTCTTTTGAAATAGCAAATAGCTAAGGTAAAACTCATACAAGAGTGTGAAGAATCCCTACCTCGAAGCTAGAAGACCAAGGAGAGAGTGGAGAAACCTCAAAGATGCCGAAATCCAATTTTGTTCAGATGAAAACAGAGCCCACGCAGTATTCTACTTTTTTAACAAAGGGAGTAGGGTGAAGAAATCACTAGATCTTGATGTTTTTGTAGAGAGAAAGTAAGTTTTAGAGAGAGAGAGAGAGAGTCTAGATCTAGGGTTTTTGTAATGTTTAGAGAGAGAGAGTGAAATGAAAAAGTGACCTAAAAAAGTGATTCTGTGATTTGATATACGCACAGACCACTCAAGCGTAATAAGTAACGCTTGAGCATAGGACACAAAAGATGTGACCGCTCGAGCGCAAGAAGTTGTCGCTCGAGCGTGAAATACAAACTTCCAGTAGTTTTACAAACAAAAGGCTAACACTCAAGCGGCAACAAGGGCCACTCGAGCACAAGAATCTTCGCTCGAGTGACGAATACCACTTCTGCAAAAGTACTGAGAGTTCACAAAGACCGCTCATACGCAAGAAGTGATGCTTAAGCGTAGAAACAAAATTCTAGACAGTGAAAGTTTAAAAAACGAGCTACCAACTTGTTCCAAACATGACCAACACAACTCAAAAGCCAAACTCAAGAAGATATAAGAGAAAACAAGACATGGATAACTATATATAACAATGAAACCTAGATCCAAAACATCAAATGGGTTAGATTCAAACCAGAATTGCTATAATCTTCCCCTCTTTAGGAATTTTGTCCTCGAAATTTGAATCAAACATTAAAACCAAGTTTAAACCAATTACGACAATGATAGTAATTTAAATTCATCGCCATGACCTACCCACCGGTCATCCATTCATATCATCATGATAAACAAGTTCTCAATACTGAATATACAATTCACATTTCCAAAACATATATAATGTTTACATTAACACAACAAAACTCTTAAAACATACTCAAGTACGAACAAATAGGTCCAAATACTTCTCACGGGCTTCCAACTCACGTTCCCAAGTTACTTCCTCAACCCCGTGATGTTTCCATAACACTTTCACCAAAAGAGTATTCTTCCCTCGCAAGACTTAGTCTCGAGTATCCAAGACTCTCACCGAGGCATCCTCATCTATCTCTAACTCGGTCCAATCCAACACATGTGATAGATCTAGTTCATACTTCTGAAGCATACAAATATGAAACACGTTATCAGCCTCGGAAAGTTGTGGCAGCAAGGCCAAACGATAAGCTACCTCTCCAATCCGCTCTAGGATCATAAAATGCCCGATAAATCTAGGAGATAACTTCCCACTCTTCCCAAACCTCATCAAACCCCGTCTAGGTGATATCTTCAAGAAGATGTGATCTCCTACCTCAAAGGATAACGGTCTCCTCCTACGATTAGCATAGCTCTTTTGACGACTCTAAGCCGTGATGAACCTCTTTCGGATAAGTGTAACTTTCTCCATCATTTCCCAAACTAACTCTGGACCCAACATAGGTGCATCGCCCACCTCGGTCCAATACACAGGAGATCTACACGGTTGGCCATATAAGGCCTCAAATGATGCCATGCCAATACTCGACTGGAAGTTATTGTTATAGGCAAACTCTACTAAGGTCAAGTGTTTCTCTCGCAACCCCTTAAAGTTAAGAACACAACCTCGAAGCATATCCTCTAGAATCTGAATGGTGCGCTCTGACTGCCCGTCAGTCTAAGGATAATACGCTGTGCTAAAAGTCAATCTTGTGCCCAAGGCATTCTGTAGGCTCTGCCACAAACGAGCTGTAAAATGTGAATCTCTATCTGAAACAATCATTACAGGGACCCCATACAACCTTACTATGTCCCTAACATAAAGGTCGGCTAGATAATCTACCGAGTCACTCATGCGCAGAGGTAAAAAGTATGCTGACTTGGTCAATCGATCAACTACCACCCAAATGGCATCATTACCCCCACTGAGTCCTCATAAGACCCACAACAAAATCCATTGTGATATGCTCCCATTTCCACTTGGCTAAAGGCAAGGGTTGTAACAAACCCGCAGGCCTCTGATGCTCGACCTTCACTTGTTGACCAGTAAAGCACTTCGACACAAACACAGCTACATCCTTCTTCACCCCCTTCCACCCAAACTGGGGACTAAGGTTGTGATACATCTTTGTGCCTCCTAGGTGCACTGCAAGGCATGAATCGTGAAACTCTCGGAATACCTCTTCTTAACAAGACTCTGACATGAAAAGACGGTCAAGGTATCTAACACTCAAGTCAGAGTACACGTTTAAGCCTCTTTTTACTTTCCTATTGGAGATCTTTTCCCAAAGGAATTCTACCTCAGGGTCACCCTTCTGTGCTTTTATAACTCGGCTCACAAGTGTAGGCTGTGCATTTACCGAAAATAAAGCTGTAGACTCAACGAACTCGCCAAGGTGCAAGTTAAACTCGCTAATAGCACCCAACATCTCCCATTCTCTGATGGCAATGCAAGCTACACTACTAATGGACTTCCTACTCAAGGCATCAGCCATTATATTGGCCTTTTCCGGATGATAGTGTAACTCGAAATCGTAATCCTTCATAAACTCCATCCACCACCTTTGCCTCAAATTTAGATCTTTCTGTGAAAATAGGTACTTCAGAATCTTATGATCAGAAAACACCTCAAACTTCTCAACATACAGGTAATGCCTCCAAATCTTCAAGATAAATATCACAGCTGCTAGTTTTAAGTCACGGGTAGGATAGTTTCCCTCATACGTTTTTAACTGACGTGAGCCATAGGTTACTACCTTTCCCTCTTGCATCAAAACACAACCCAAACCTTCCCGTGAAGCATCACAGTACAAAGAATAGCCCAAACCCCTCTCCGAAATTATCAACACTGGAGCAGTGGTAAGTCTAACCTTAAGTTCTTGAAATGACTTCTCACAAATCTCAGTCCACACAAACTTGATTCCCTTCCTCGTCAGTCTAGTCAATGGCGAGGCTAATCTAGAGAAATCCTTCACAAACCGATGGTAATACCCAGTCAATCTCAAGAAACTATGGATCTCAAAGGCATTCTAAGATTGTTTCTAATCTTGCAATGCTTCCATCTTGAATGAATCTACAATCACCTACATTCACTCTTCCCCCAGATACCACATGGCCTAAGAACTCTACTTCTCTCAACTAGAATTCACACTTCCCGAACTTAGCATATAATTTGTAGGAAACTCAAGCACAACTCGTAAGTGTTCCTCGTGTTCCTCCTTGGACGGTGAATAAATCTAAATGTCATTGACAAAGATGACTACAAAGCGATCTAAGAGCTCATGGAATCTTCGATTCATTAGATCCATAAACATGGTTGGTGCATTGGTTAGCTCAAAAGGCATCACTGGGAACTTATAACGACCATACCGCGTATAGAATCCCGTCTTCTGGATATCTTCCTCCCTTACCCTCAACTGGTGGTAACCTAATCTCAAGTCTATCTTAGAGAAGCAGCAAGACCCTTTCAACTGGTCAAACAAATCATCTATGCGTGGCATTGGGTACTTGTTCTTAACAGTTACTCGGTTCAACTTTTGGTAATTAATACAAAGTCGTAATACACTGTCTTTTTTCTTGGCAAAGAAAGTTGGTGCTCCCCAATGCGAAGTACTAGGGTGAATAAAACCCTTATCTAACAATTCCTGGAGTTGAATCTTTAACTCACTCAACTCAGCGGGTGCAAATCTATAAGGTGTCATAGAAATTGATGTCGTACCTGGCACTGAATCAATAGAGAACTCAATCTCATGGTGAGGTGGCAAACTAGTGAGATCCTTGGGAAAAATGTCTGGGTATTCACCAACTACCTTTGGCAAATCAATTCAGACTTCGTCATACTCACTACCTAAGAAATTTGCAAGAAGACAACTAAGCTCACTCCGACTACACGGATCATACACTGGTGATAAAACTCTATTGGCTCTGTCCCCCATGAAACAAAAACAATCACCGCTCAAGGGACATACAGTAACCCTCTGAAGATAACAATCTATGATAGCCCAATACGATGACAACCAATCCATACCCAATATAGCATCAAAACTCGATGTTTCAATTAACACAAATGCAAAAGGAAGTCGGAGACCGGCAACCTCTGTGTTACAAACGTGACACCCTTGTTCCAAAACAATCTCACCACCAATAAGTGACTCTACACTGAGTGGAGATACTAACCGCGCCAATTCTAACCCCTATGCCAATGCAAATGCAGACGAAATAAAATAGTGGGATGAACCCGTATTAATCAACACATTAGCTATAGAATTGTATAGCAAGAAAGTACCTCTCACAACTAAAGGCACTGGCACTAAGTTTGGTATGGTAACAGCATACACACGCCCTAAAGGTCTCTGCTCCACCTGCTCACCCCTCAGAGCTTAAGTCTGATGCACTGACTGAGCCGAAGAGGCTCCCTGATTGGTCCTCAAGGCTTGTGCTGACTGTACAGGCTGATGGCTTTATGTCTGCCTCGAACTAGATGTACCAAATATGCCACCAACTGAGGGCAAAATCTCTTCAAGTGCCCTACCTGCCCACACTAATAACAACTGAACGGAGACTCTCTCCCTTGACTCTGGCTCTGAGAATGAGTCACAGATGAAACAAACCATTGCCCTCCTTCCTTTTGCGAGCAAGCTAGAGAATTGTGGCCCAACTGGCCACACTTAAAGCAATTGAAATCTCCCTGACCACTTCTCCCAGAACTTAAACTCGGTACTATAAAAGTGGACCTCGACTGTGCTCCCTGGGATTGCTGTGAGGTAGAACCTTTCTGCCTCTTACTGCCCCTCTGAGCATCTTGACTCCCCCTGGAGCCCCTCACCCATGCCTCCTCCATTTGCATCACAGTCTCAAGATGAGCCGTCGACTCTACAAGTCGCCTGTAATCTCTAATCATTGAATCGACTACCTTGAAAAGAATCTTGGTCCTTAACCTTTTCTCGAACTCCACACAATGGCGTTCCTCTGTTGCCACTAACTTTGGTGCAAACCTAGAAAGGCTAGTAAAGGCTTCCTTAAACTCGACGACAGGCAGGTTGAGCTGCTTGTGCTTAGAAAACTGGTATTGTAACTTCTCTCTAATAGTGGGAGGTAAGAACTTGTCCTGGAAGGCGTCGACGAAAGCCTCCTAAGTTACTCCAATACGCCTACGCACATACTTCTACCATTGACCCGTATCTCCCTATAGCTGGAAGGATGGCAAGGTCACTCTCAAACCACCATCTTTGATGCCAAGCATCTCAAACATCTTCACCATTTGTTTGAGCCATTCATCCGCTTTCAAAGGCTCTTTAAGATAGCCCAAAAGCTCGTCCGGATTAGACCGGAAGAACTTCCTCTTCAAGAATGGGGGCCCCGCCTCAACTACTTGGGCCTGTACTTGACTCTCAGCCTTGAGAATGGCTATGGATTCTCGCAAAGCTTTGGCCATTTCTCGGGCCAAAGCACCTATGGCTTGCTGACCAATTGGTTCACCCATATTGGCCTGATCAACCCCCTCCTTTTACGCCAAAATCTCATCCGGTGAAGGCACTTCATGCCTTCTAGGCCTACCACGCCTACCACAACCGCGACCACGTCCTGACATCCTAATGAAGGTAACAAAAGAGATTTTCACATTTACAAATGTGCCGAATCTAACTCACTCATGTCCTAATGCGATAGACAACAGTAATTCACTCCATATAAGCATGTAGTTACATAAAGACATACAAATTTCCTTCATAGATAATGATTGTCCCGCAACATTGCCAGAGTTCCAATTAGAAATGGCAGTGATCAAGTGCTCTTCTAATAGGACTTCTAGAAACCCGCAAACCCCATCAATATCGTAGGAATTAAATCCCATACATATATAATCACATAAGCATGCTATCACATGGCATACTATACATACAAATGTCTCTGTCGAGCTAAACAAACCCATTGTGGTAATAATCACTTCCCACGTACCCAAAGTATTCAAACATGGTACGCTTTAATACCAAGTTGTAACGCTCTGAAATAAACACAATATGTCCATCTCATAACAACAAATAAATAGCAACATAAATGAATTTATAAACTTTCATTAATCAAAGTTTGATATACAAAATGTGACACATGTGATATACATTCATAAACAATACATCCTGAATCTATAGCATGTATGTAACAACCCCAAACTATAATTAATTACTAATCCGTAATTGAGGATGTTAATTAAGCGGTTAAAATAAATTATGTGTTTATTATGTATTATGTATGTTATCTGGCTTTCTATTTGTTACTCGTAGTAATATCTGTCTGGAATTCTGCTTTGATCTGAAAATTGAAAGCCTTATCAGCATCCGAAACTGAAATTGGTTACATCAACATGTTATTTGGAAATTTTAGAACATTGGCAAATTTAATTAAAAATTGATCTGGATTCATTAATTAAGTTGTGTTTAGCTAGCCTAATGTTCTAATTAATGTATTAAGCCACCCTAACTATATAAGAGTGATACAAGCTCATTCTTGAGCTCATTCTTGCACAACCTTAGTGCAAAAATCTGAAAATCATGTTTTAGAGAGAGAAAGCTCACTTGTAGAGAAAGAAAGTGTAGATTTTGAAGGAGAACTTGAAGATCATTGATTGTAAACTCAAGATTGTGTAAGAACAAGTGTATTTGAAGACTCTAGGTAAGAATTCAACTCCTAATTTATGAATTTAAGTAATTAAGCATGAAGTTAATGTGTTTGAATATGTAAATTAAGTTTAGAATGGAGAATTGAATTGTAATTCATACATGCATGCATACATAAGTGTTAAATCATCATTTTGATCATGAGCTTCATCATTTGTGTTGAATTTAGAGCATGAAATGTACATGCATGTATGTTTTACCAAGTTTTGAGAGTGAATTCCATGTTCATAAAGTCTTACAGAAAAATTTGGAGAAGGATTTTACATACATACATAAATATATGGAGTTTTGCTATGTTGAATTTGGTTTTGATCATCCATGTTAGAATTGTGGATTAATTTGTACTTACATGTTTGATTTATCATGTTTTACCTCTTAAATTCATGTTCTGAAAAGAGTTTCTTACATGCATGGAGCTTTTGAGCTCAAATGTGATAAATTCATGAGTTTGGAGAAAAATATTTGGAAATTTTGCATACATATGCTTCTGAGTTCAATTTTGGTAAATTTAAAGAAAGTTTGAATAAATGATTTTTAAGAGGTCATGTATTCATGTTTGTGGAAAAGTTTTCAAGATTAAAGATCAACCCATGCATGAGTTTTGACTTTAAATTTGCATTTGGAAGCTCAAAACTCTATTTTGAAAACCCAGAAAATTTGCAGACCGCTCGAGTGAACATTTCGAGCATCTAGTAGTTTTGTAGTCTATTACAGACTACTCAAGCGACCACTTGGTGGCTCAAGCGAACCCTTTGTGTATTTTTGGACCGCGCGAGCATAGAATGAGACCATCCAGTACTTTTACAGGCAGAGCAGTCCACTCGAGCAACCGAATGTGCGCTATAGTGGTCAAGCCATTTTCAACATATTTTTGAAAGACATTCTATGTTCATATTTTGTTCCCATCCCTTTCTGAGCATATTTAGACATGAGTAAGTGAATTAGAAAATATGAGACAATCCGAGAATGCAATTCACATGTACAAGTTATGAGAAATGGACTGAATAAGAAACCAATGTAAAGAAAGCTAAGCTACCGTAATGGCCAAGTGCATGTGTAATAAAACATGTTTTGTGCTATGTACACTTGTGTTTGTAGGTCAAGACTCGAGAACTAACCAACCATTTCTGGAAGCCCACTGTGAGTAACGTTATTATAAAGATATGTTCATATGAATTATGTTCCAAATGTGATTTGATAAGTTACAATTTTTGAAATGATATTTGTTTACGTAAACGAATGTCCTATGTTTGAAATCTATTATGGCATCCATAGATAGTTCCAAGTCATGGAGGATGGCATGTTAATGCGGGTCCATGACATATATGTGATTACGAGATCTCGTTAGCCACTTGTCAAAGTGGTGATGTGTTTAATTGGCATCTGGAACCGATTAATCTAGTCGGAAGATGATACGATATTGTAGACACCCCATTTTTGACCGCCCTTAAGACTTGGGCACCTCAAGTTGATCACTCGATGGTGAAAGTTATGCTGTACAAATGTTCGATTTCTTCAGCAAGAAGAGCTTCTAAATCCCAACCTTACACCCCATTTAGACCAAACTATTTTAGACATTAAAACCCACTCTTTCAAAATATTTTTCCAAATGTTTCTACGATGTTCCGAGGCTCACATTTCATTTAAAAGTTACACTTTTTCGATAAATCGAGCAAGGACAAAGTGGAAATAAATGGAAAGGAGGTGAAATCTTTGAAAAATATTTTAAAAATCTTTTAAAACATCTTATTTAGAGGTTTGGAGTTAAAAAAATTTGGAAGAGAGGGAGGAAAACTAGTTGGGAAAGCGGTTAAGCATGAAACCGTTAAAAGAAAACTGAGTAGCCTTCATTAAATCAGGCCTATCTCTTTGTACACTTAGAATTTGATTGTGAGGACACTTCCATTGGAAATTGGACTTCTGGGGCTTCAATTTAGACTCAAGAATCTCCTAAAGCCAAGTCTAGATAAGGGAGATATGGCCGTTTGAAGTTAGGCATCAATTCGGTTAAGATATAAATGAGCAACCTTCACTAAAATAGTTATATCTCTTTTCACACTTAGAATTTATATGTGAGGCCACCTTCATTGGAAAGTAGACTTTCGGGACTTCAATCTAGACTCAAGAATGACCTAAAATCGAGTCCAGATGAAGAAGATATGCCCGTTTGAAGTCAGACCTAGAAGCAGATTTTCTGTGGCCGGCAACCCACACTTATGACGTGTAGACACCCCATTTTTGACCGTCCTTAAGACTTGGACGTCATCGTTTGAACACTCGATGATCATCCATGTTCGTGTTCGTTTTGAGTTCCCGAAGGTCTCGGCCGCGCGTCTTGCCTTAGGATCTCTCAACTTGTCTATTTTGTGCTTGTTTGTGGACCAAACACTTGTGTTTTTGCTTCTGAGGGAAGAGGGTGGCTTGTTGGCCATCCCCTCAACCCATCGGCCGAGGCATGAAGCCATCGGCCTTGTTTTCTTGCCATCGGCCAAAAGTGTTGGCCGATCGGCACTCTTTTTAGTCTATCGGCCCTTGTGCTGGTCGATCGGCCATATTTTCTGGCCGAGCCCTGTTCATCTGCTTTATGCAGATATTTTATGTCAGCTATCACAGCAGGCATACACAATTCACACCCTCCATACACGTATATGGAGGGATTTGCCCCTTGGCTTAGCTTCTCCAAGAAGCTTTGGAATTGGATTTCTATAAGAAGAGAGCTCCTCCTCCCTTCTCAAAGGTTCTGAAAAATAGGGTTAGAGAAGTTGTATCTATCTATCTCTATATTTCCCTCTCTTTACATATTTGTGTGTGTTTTTGTGCTCTAAAGGGTGTTTTGTTCTCACTATTGCACACAAACACCTAGCAATACACCATCCTTGGTTGCTGAGGTGCTAGGGAGTTGGTGTTAGGGTTCTTGAGGTGATTTTGATCAGAGAAAGTTGCTGGAGTGGTGTTCTTGAAGAGGTTCTTCAAGGGTGAGCAAACTTGCTTTTAAACCCCCATTCTTGCTCAAGCTTTTAGACCTACTTTGTTATTGTTTTAAGCCTAGCTCTTAACTGATAAAAGTTCTATTTTTTGGTGCTTTAAATCTTTGGTTAAGGTCTCCTTTTGGTTTGGGGTTGTTTACCCCCTCCAAGGCCTTGTTAGGCCTTGTTTTAGGCCATCCCTTTTGGCCCTTGTTCTTGGCTTTGCATGACCTTTCTACCACTGAAATCCAGAGGATTTTCAGTGGTGGAAAGGTAGTTTTGAGGTCTTAAATAGGAGAGGGTCATCCCCTCTCCTTGTTGTCTTGTATGCTAGTATAAATGGCTTATATTGGTAGCATGTTTGCTTAGCTTGTTTTAGCTCCATTTCAGCAAGTATTTGGTGTTATTTTGCCATGTTTCACCTCTGTCTAAGGTTGGTTTAATGGCTTCTTGCATGCACCATGTACTTGTCTTGTAACCCTCTCTATTGCCTTAACATGCATCTTGTGTTTAGTCCATCATGCTTGCATATTTTGGCTTGACCCAAAGAAGCTTTTAGCCTTGTTTTACCATGCTCAAGCTCTGTTTTGTGTTGTTTCGATCATGCTTGCATTGTTTTGTATAGCCATGGTTCAATCTAGCTTGTTAGCTTTGTGCATCAAGTCCACTAGCATGCTTTACTTGGCTCATTTCAATGATTTGGCATCATTTGTTATACTATTTCAGTCCATGTTTCATGCTCAAACACTTGCACTTATCACTCCTTTAATGCTTTAAAGAGTTGATGTTTTATGCCTCATGAATGGACCATTGCGTATGCCTCTATATGTAGACACCCCATTTTTGACCGCCCTTAA
Organism: Camellia japonica; assembly: GCA_030407325.1. NCBI lineage: Eukaryota > Viridiplantae > Streptophyta > Magnoliopsida > Ericales > Theaceae > Camellia > Camellia japonica. The sequence goes on from JAPPVO010000014.1 coordinate 28,648,000, forward strand.
GACTTGGGCGCTACTGATGGTTTGCTCGGTGATGAAAGATGTGCAGGGCAAAGGTTCAATTTCTTTGGCAAGGAGAGAGACAAATCTCAACTTCACACCCCATTTTGGACCAAAGCTATTTTGAATGGTTTTTAGACCTTAAAACCCTCTCTTTTAAAACATTTTTTTGAAATAAAGTTTCCGCGATATTCCGAGGCTCGTATTTTGTCAAACGTTGCGCTTTTCGGTAAACCGAGCAAAGACAAAGTGGAAATAAATGAAAGAGAGATGAAATCTTTGAAAAATCTTTCAAAACACCTTGCTTAGGGGTTTGAAGTTGAAGAAAGGAGGGGAAGAGAGAAGAAACCAAGTTGGAGAAGAAGATAGGCAAGAATCACTGAGAGAGGGACGAGCAGTCCTCGCTAAATCAAGCTTATTTGTCTATACACTTAGAGTTAAGCTATGAGGCCACTACCGTTGGAAAGAAGACTTCTGGGGCTTCATTTTTCACTCAAGAATCTCTTAAAGCCGAGTCCGGATGGGGGAGATATGATTGGTTGAAGTTGGGCATCATCCCGGTCGCACCGAAACTGAGCATCCTTCACCAAAACAAGCATAACTTTTTGCACAGTTATAATTTTGATGCAAGGCCAGTGCCATTGGAAAGCTTACTTCCGGGCTTCAATTTTGACACAAGAATGACCTGAAAAGGAGTTCATATGAAGAAGTTATGCCCGTTTGAAGTCAGACCTGCAGAGCAGATTTTTCCTGCCGACCAGCCAATAGATGGCCGACCGGCCAGAAAAGTTGGCCGACCGACCAAGTTTGCTAGCCGACGACCTTCCGGAGTATTCTACAGATTGAATGGATGCCAGCTGTGCCAGCTGTTCTCCACTTGACCCACTGTCCGAGGGTGTGTCCTTTTGGGGGGAACTTTTGAATTTGTTTTTCCCCCCTTTTCTTGGCCTCTCTCCCTCTATATAATATACACTCCACCACCATTTTTAAGGGTTAGAAAATCCTCTTGGAGCTTGGCATACATACATCCTCCATCTCTCTCTTTCAAAGCTTCAAAGTCCATTGTTCTTGGACCATTTCTACACCACCTCATAGCACCACACCACCACCATCCTTTCTAACACTTGGAGCTGGTTTTTCAGAGCTCAGGGGCACTTTTTCTCGGGCCAAAAGCTGCTGAAGTTTGGTCTATAAGGGTGAGTCTTCATTCTCCCTCTTTTGTGGTTTATTTTGTTCTATATCTAAGCTATATTTGCTTACATTTTTGGGCTCCGACCCTAACTGGAAATAGTCATGTTTTGAGGTCTTTTTCATGTTTTATTAAGGGTCCTTCCATGTTTAAGGTCTCCAGCTACCACTTGCTTCTTTACCTCTCTTATATTTCTTGCATAGTATTTTAGGCCTATTTGTGAACTGTTTTGAGCTTGGTTATAAACTGTAAAGTAACTTGTTTTGAGCCCTTCTTCAACATTGTTAAAGGGCTCTTTACTGTTTGAGGCTTCCTTTTGTCACTTGCCTCTTTATCCCTCTTTTGGCCCCATTTTTGCATGCTTTTTTTAGCTCCTTGTGCTTGTATTTTTGGGCTCTGGTCCGAACTGTAAATAGTCATATTTTGACCCACTCTTCATGTTTGATGAAGGGTCTTTCACTGTTTGAGGCTCCCTTTTTGCTCTTTGTGTTAAAGCTCTCTTTTATGCCTTATTTTGTATAGTATTTTAAGCTTGCTTTTGCACTGTTTTGGGCTTGGTAATAAACTGTAAAATATCATTTTTTGGGTCCCTCTTCAACATTGTTGAAGGGCCCTCCTCTGTTTGAGGCCAGCAGCCATCACTTGCTTCTTTGTCCCTCTTTTGGCCTTTTTCTTGCATAATGTTTTAGGCCTGCTTGTGTTTATTTTCGTGGCTTGATGTAAACTGTAAAGTGCTTCATTTTGAGCCCCTCTTCAACTTTGTTGAAGGGATCTTTGCCATTTAGATCCAGCAGCTGTTACTTGCTTCTTTATCTCTCTTTCGAGGCCATTTTTGCATGTTAGCTTAGCCCTACTTGTATTCACCTTTTGGCCTTGCTTAAAACTGGAAATATGCTTTTTTGGGACTGTATTGATTCTTTCTTCATACTTAATGTTCAAATAATGCATGCTTTGTATAGCTATAAGTCATTCCATGCGCCTAGTTTCGAGTTTCGAGTCTCATTTCATGCATCGGGTGCCATGTTTCCATGTTTCGGGGCTGTTTTGCATCATATTTTAGCGCTGAAATTTGCATATATTCCATGCCTTGCCATGCTTTGTTAGAGTGGCATTTGGTGCCTTAGGGTCGGTCCTCGGTTTGCGTGCACGCGTGCACGCATCTCGAGTGTCTCATTTTCATCTAATGGCCTCCTATGGGAGTGTGGCCAAGGTCCACTTGTGTTGGTGTAAGCCCATTATGCATTGTGTATGCTATTCTATTTCACAGCATTGTGTATGCTAGGTTGTATGTTAGCACATTGTGTATGCCATGTTACCTCGTGCATCGTGTATGCCATTTCATAGCATTGTGCATGTTAGGTTGTATCTTAGTTGCATCCATGCATGTCATGCATATTGCATTATGTTTGGGATAGGAGTTAGCCCGAGCACGGGAAACGAGGTACGTTTCGTACTCCGAGTGACGGAACGTGTCTCAATTCCCCAGTCACCGACACTCCGGATTGTCCATGATGGAGTTAGGTCTTAGTTGTATTTTCATGTGCATTCATTTCATATTGAGTTGTGCAATTCGACTCCTTGGCCATCATGCATCGAGATGCGTGATTGGTGGCACGAGGATCAAGGCATGCATACATGTGTGAAAATACTTTGCCATGCCCCTCTGTTGCTCTCTGTTGCAGTAAATCAAGAATCAGCAGCCTTCCAAAGCTTGGCACGCATTCCAAGAATAATTGTGAACAGAGGCTAATTGGGGTATCGCAATGGATTTCCGCGCAAAGGCAACCCGAGCATGCATCATTCATCATCCGGAGAAGAGTCGAGACAGTCCCTGGCTTGCATGCCAATTTAATGCTTTCCTAGGTAAATTTGTTAATTAATTAGGGTTTTGTACATATTTGGACTGTATTATTTATTCAGACTATACTATTCATTTGGGACTGTATATTATTTTATTCGGACCCTCTGCGCGAGGGCAATGTTGTAATAAGTGTGCGTGAGTGTGATGTATGTCTTCCAACCCCACGTCTTTCTTCCCTTTTATTTACTAGCTTTCAGTGGCTAGATTAGGGCATATTTAAATTAGCATACCTTATGCAATGCATGCGTGCATCCATACATTTGTCTTGCATGCACCGGGTTCGGCGCATCATTCTAACTGCATCTGTATTTCAATTCCAAATTGAATACGTGTTAGTTGTAGCATTTCACATGTCATTGTAGATTAGCCGAGCCTATCTTAGTTGTATTCTGTATGTGATGCATTAGCTATTTTTTAACATGAACTAGGATCATGCATGATTACTAACTAGTTTCTGTTTTGGCACGGAGTACTAGGTAAGCTTTTATGCTTTAGCATACCGTATGCGTGTAAGTGTTGCCATAATAGCGTGATTGCCATGAGGCTAGCTGCTTATGTGATATAACTGCTTGAATGCCTGTGGATGGAGGTTGAATTACCTAAATTGGAATAATGCATTAACACTGTGAGTTTTAAGCCCACTAGATAGTGGCAAAACCACCTTTTCTAAAGCCCACTTGAGGGTGGCAAAATCTGTATTTTAGCCTACTTGAGAGTAGCAAACCATTTTCAAAACAAACATGAAATATTTTGTTCCAATTTAGGCGATTTGGTCTATACTTGTTTGCTGTGCACATAACATAGTAAATCTAGGCTAATAACCGGAATAAGAACACATAACGTTTTCAAAATTGGATATCATGATTAGTAGAGGCCGGTCTTCGGATCGGGCGAGAGGGGGTGCTCATAGCTGACCTTCCCCAATCGTACCCAAGTTCCCGAGCCGAGGCAACGTTGGTGATGACGGACACGTGGCCTTTGGCACCGAGTCAGGGTTTCCTAAATTTCCCCATTAAAAAATATTTAGGTGGCGACTCTGTATCTGGCAAAGCAGTCCATGTTTGGCACTTCTTTCAAAATCTGTTTTTCTCAAAACGATTTGCCGGATTTGGACTCTTTGGTTCAGATTTAGAACCGTGACAATAAATCGAGTCCGAACTGTAGTAAGCCCAATATGAATAGAACGGGGGTTCATCCTCCCGGGGCATTCAGGGACGTCTACACCATGCTTAGGTCTTTGGGATGCCATCTAAGTGGGTTTTTGGTCTTGTTTTACCATGCCATAGCTCTATTTTTCATTGGTTAATTCATGCCATGTTTGGTTTTGATAAGTGTAGTATAACACCCCTTTGTGGCCTTGCATGCCTCATGCTTTTGGAGTTGTATTCTAGCTTATGTTGGCTAGTTTCGAGCATGTTTTTGGTTTTGTATTGACCTGTCTTGGGACTGTTTTGATAGCCCTTGGCCCTTTGGGGCTTGCCTCATATGGCCATGGTTTGAGTCCTTTGGCTAGCCTTAAGCTTTGGGCTTTCTTGTATGCTTTGCTTGCTTTGTTTGGTTGGTTTGGCACCTTTCCATGCATGATTTTAATGCTTACCATGTTCGTCACATGTCCATATTTGTCCCCTTTTAAGTGTTGTTGAAAGTTGCCCTCCCATGCCTAGGTAATAGGCCATCATATGTGCATATTTGTGTGTGCTTTTGTCTATCATTTCTTAGCATTTTGGCCACTGATTTAGGCATGTTTAAGAGCTGTCCACTTTTGTTTAAGTCCATCTTTGCATGTTGTTGCATGCTTGCTTCATTTTGCATGTTGTTGCATGCCATGCATGTTTACATGTTTAGGTTGTATGCCTATTGCATATTAGATGCATTGCATGATCTTGTTGCATACTTGTTGCATGCTTGAGTTGTTTGCATCATGCTTGCATGTTTGCATTGTATTATGTGTGCATCCCTTGCCTCTTGATCAAGCATGATAGAGGTTGGGGCCCCTTGTGTGTTTTTGTGCATTTCATTCCATATTGAATTGCGCACTTGGCCTTTTTGGCCATCATGCATCGAAATGCGTGATTGATGGTCCGAGGGTTGAGAACTACACTCCTTTGAGTCTCAAACATGATAAGGGGTGTGGTTGTGCAAACATTGTCTTGCAAATGTATTGCCATGCTCTGTCTGTCCTCTGTTGCAGCAAAAGAAGCATTCAGCAGGAAGAGATGGCCGATCGGCTATATTCAGTGCCGGTCGGCTAACAGCATTTGGCCGAGAGCCTTATATTTGGTCGATGACCAATTTCCCTTGGCCGATGGCCCTACCATTTGGCCGATGGCTTCTCAGCATGCCCACAAGGTGGTTCAGAAGTGTCACAGAAGTTGGCACAGTTTTCAGAGGTACAGAGCAGTGCAAACAGAGGCAACATGAAGCATGGCAACGGATTTCCGAGCGAAGCCGACCGAGCATGCATTCGTCCCTCTTCCCAAGGCTGTTTTACTGTCTTCGTAGCTTAATTAATTTGTTCATTATTTAAGTGTTGTAATAATTAGTTGTAGTTAATTATTCGTTTGATTGCATAATAATTAATTAGCTTGTTAGTTAGTTAATTAGTTGATTTGTATTATTCTTTCGGACCCTCCGTCGAGAGGGCACAATTTTGTAATAAGCGTGCGTGTGTGTGATGCATGTCTTCCAACCCCACGTCTTTCTCCCTTTTACTTAACCGCTTACGATGGTTAGTCTTAGGGCACATTTCATTTAGCATCTTTATGCTATGCATGTTTGCATCATTCTTCTGTACTGCATGCACCGGGCTCGGCGTATCATACTAATTGCATTGTATTTCAATCTCTACTTGAATACATATATCGAGTTGTCATACCTCATATGCCATCTTATAATAGTCGAGCCTATTCTAGTTGCATTTTGCATGTGTTGCATTAGCCTTCTCAACATGAACTAGGATCATGCATGATTACTAACTAGTTTCTTGTTTTGGCTCGGAGTACACTGTAAGTGTTTATGCTTTAGCATCTTGCATGTATGTGAATGTTAACATGACAGCATGCTTGCCATGAGGCTATTTGCTTATATGATATAACTACCTGAATGCCTATGGGTGAAGGTTGGATTGCTTGAATTGGAACAATTCATCGAAATCTGCATTTTAGCCTACTTGCGAGTAGCAAACTTCAAACCGTTCTCAAACAAACAAATATGCGATGCTTTGTTCCAAATTAGGCGATCTAGTCTATACTTGTTTGCTGTGCGCATCACGTAGTAAGATTATCTAATTAATCAAAATAAGAACACATGTGTTTTCAAAAACAAGATATCATGTTTAGTAGTGGCCGATCTTTGATCGGGCGAGCGGGGGTGCTCATTGCATGACCTTCCCCAATCGTACCCAAGTTCCCGAGCTGAGGCAACTTTGGTGATGACGAACATGTGGCCTTAGGCACGAGTCAAGGTTTCTTAAATTCCCCCAAAAAATAAAATATTTAGGTGGCGACTCTGTATCTGGCAAAGCAGTCCATGTTTGGCACTTCTTTATAAAAATTGATTTTCCAAAACGATTTGCCAGATTTGGACTCTTTGACGATTTATCGGTCTTGCATTGCACTTTGTGAGATTAGATTCAGAACTGTGACATTGAGTCCGAACTGTAGTAAGCTAATGAACAAAACGGATTTCGCACCATTTCGCGCGCGGAGCCGGGACGTTCGGGGCACGTCTACAATGACGTGCCGACCACTTGTGAAAACACAAATATTTTGTGCCAACTGTCCCCCAAAAGCTCCAGTTGTTCCTATATGGATATTTCCAACCTCTGAGGCTATTTTTCTATATATACCAAGCCTTTTTTCTTGGTTGATGGTTACAAAAATTTCCAAAAGTCCCAAAACTTGAAATTCTCTCTCTATCTCTATCTCTATCTTGCAACCTATACACCCTCTCTCTACACTTCCTAAACCAATATTGGAGCTCTCCTTGTTGAGATTATTGAGTCCAAATTTTAGCCCTTGGGAGTGAGAACTTGTTGGTTTGTGAACAAAAGTGTTATTCCTCTTCAAGAGGTATAACTACTAGATCCTTTTCACTACTTCTTTCCGATATTTTCTTGTTGTTTTTGAACTGTTTTTATGAGCTGAAACTTGTGGCTTAAAGCTACTAAAGGTGAAGGGGTTAACCACCCTTCTTTGAACCTTGTTCTATAAGCTTTTGCCCTTGTGTTTCTCATTCTTTTCTCAACTTTTTTTGGGCTTTTTACCACTAAATTTTAGAGTTTTTCAGAGGCTAAAAATCATGTTTTGAGGACCCAAAAATGGAGGGGTTAGCCAACCCTCCTTTGGCTTGTTTACTAGCTTAAATTCTCCATTATTTTTGCTTAGTCTTTTAGCTATTTTTACCTAAATTCGAGCACTATTTTTGCTTACTTTAGGACTGTTTTGGGTTGCTTATGTCATTTATGCTTTATATTACATGCTTGTAGTGTAATGGTCCTCATAGGTTTTGGTGGTTTTGGCCTTAGCCATCAACCTATTTGAGTTGATAATATTTATTTCTTGCTTTCCACACTTGTGATCACCTTTAATTACCTCCTCAACCTCCCTCCTTTCTTGGTTTTTTATTTGCTTTGAAAGTTGTTTCAAACTAGTTACTTGTTTAAAGCATGAGATTGAGGTCTTGTGCTTAATGGTTTAATCCCTTTGAGGGTTCATTACCAACGGTACGATACTTCTCTCATGCCTAAAACAACTCTTGGTTTGATGCTTCTTTCCATTAGAGGACTTAAAACTCACCTTTGGACTTAATTTATTAAGGAATGGTTGGTAAATTAAAATGGAGTAATAAAATGAGAATTAAAAATGATGCAAGCTAATAATTTGGTTTGGGTTCAATCGGACGTTAATTGAACCCTTGAGTCTTGAGTCGTTTCATACTCATTAGTGATGAAAACGGTTCAAGAGTCATTGTCAACCACTTCCCTTGATCAATCCATGATAGGGAGGGGGTTTGAGAGTCTTATTTGTTGCATTTATTGAACTTGCACCCTTTGGTTCATAGGTCATCATGCAATAAAATTGTATCAGTTGATGGTTTGTGAATCAAATTTTGTAACTCCTTTGAGTTGTTTGATGATAAGAAATGGTAAATTCTGCAAACAACTCTTGAGAATACCTTAGTTGTGCTCTGTTTGCTCTTTGTTGCAGTGGAGAGAAACCAAGCATCAGTGGCCGGCAGGCTCCGGCAGGCCACCACTTCTAGCCTGCCGGCCACCTTTGCAAAATCCAACAGTGACTAGAAATCAGTGCAAGTGTTCTGTTGTGCAACAGAGGCATCTGGCAGCAAAAACAGTTACTTTTTTCGAGTGGAAAGTCCGTGCATGCATGAGTATTCCTCGTTTCCCGAGGAGGAGTAATTAGAGTATTTAATTTAGTTACTTCATGTTGTAATTAATTAGTTAGCTAATTAGAATTTTGTAATTAATTAATTAGTGTAATTAGTTAGTTAGATTGTGATGTTGTAATAACTAGCTAGCATAGTTAGTTAATTCGGATTGTAATAATTAGTTAATTAGCTTCGCTAGTTAGTTCATTCGAACCCTCCTGCGTGAGGTCGCAAATGTTGTAATAATGTGTATGTCTTCCAACCCCACGTCTTTCTCCCTTTTAGTTACCTGCTTACGATGGTTAGATTAGAGTATCATGTTTTGTTTAGCATCTCTCATGCCTTGCATCCATTGTTTTGCATGCATTAAGCTCGGCGCATCATTCTAACTTGCATTGTTAGTTAATACTTTTTTGAATACGTGCTTAGACCGCATGCTATCAAAATTGATTCACCTGTTATGTTAAGTAGTCAAACCTATTTAGATTGCATATCGCATGCATTGCATTAGTCATATTGCATAGTTAGGAGCATGCATTATTCTAACTTTGTCATATTTTTTGGCTTGGAGTACTAGGTGAGCTTTTATTTGCTTTAGCGTAATTACATGAGTGTAAGTATTGCCATATCAAAGCATGCTTACCATGAGGCTAAGTGCTTATCTGATATATTTGCTTGAATGCTTGTGAATGAAGGCTAATTGCTTGAATTGGAATAATTTGAGTAATGTTCATTATGCGATCATTTTTTCAGTGGTACATATTCGAAACAATTTTCAAAAGAAACATAAGATCAAGTGTTCCAATTCTTGCAAATTAGTCTATGCTTGTGTGCAACACATAGTAAGGTTAGCCTAATAATCGGAATAAGAGCATATAATGTAAATAAGATTTTCATCATGATTAGTATAGGGCAATCTTTGATCGGGTGAGTGGGGTGCTCAATTCATAACCTTCCCCTATCGTACCTAACTTCCTGAGCCAAGACAACTTTGGTGATGGCGGACTAATGGCCTTTGGCACGAGTCATGGGTTTCCTAAATTTTTCAAAAATATTTAGGTGGTGATTCTGAAATCTGGTCAAAACAGTCCATTTTTGGCAATTTGATTCAAAATCGATTTTCCAAAAAATTTGTCGGATTTGGACTCTTTGGTGTTTATCTATTTCACATTGCACTTGTTAGATTAGATTCAGAACCGCAAGAGTTCGATATTGTAGGGCATATTTATCTTCCGAAAGGGGGCACAAAAAGTCGAGCTATAGATATGTTCTATTGGATGTACCATTATTATGTTCGGATATGAGAATTGATTTAGTTATGATCTAGTTTATGAATATGATATGTTCGGAATTCGTTCACTAACCTCTTTACATTTATGTTATTCACTGGATTTTAGCTCACTGTGTGTGCATATATGTATAGGTGAGCGTTCTGGAGATTAGGCCTGAAGACTTTTGTCTGCACTTCTATTTTGTAAAGCCAACCATTGCGCCTCCCGTGGAGGTTTCGAATATGTCATGTGTTCATGACCTTGTGATTGACTTAACTTTTGTTTTCTTTGTTAAGGTTTAAGACAAGTTTTTGCATATGGGGTTTAATCCCTTCTTGCTTTGACTATAATGTGTGTGGGTATAATGTAAGAATGACTTTTGGACATTGTATATAAATTTTAAAATCTCTGTTTTGAATAAGTCAGCATAGTTCATTGGACGATTATATATATGTATTTACTTTCGCTAGCCCCTTATTTTGTGATTTTGTTTCAGAGGCCGTAGGTAATCTTAGGATTACTAGCTGGTTATAACGCTAAACCTATATGGGTGGGTTTCGGTCGTGAAAATGTGTTACAAGATAGTGAAAAGAAATAAAAATTGAGCAGATAATCATATGTCCTAAAGGGTTACATCTTTCTAAGTCAATGCTTGGGTACATCAAAAGTGAGTCTTAAGCTCAATATAAATAAAGCCCTAGGCTTGTACAGAATTAAATACAAATAACAACACTAAGCCTTTAGCTCCACAGTCCTCCCAAGTTAAGTCCTTGGTGGAGGCATATCACCAGCACCTGAAAATGGTTATTCCCACATAAGGTGAGCCAAAGCCCCCCCGTAGAAATACTACAACACAATGTATAAATTTTAACGAAGCCATAAGGTTTTATGCATATGCAATGCCAGTACCAAAACATTTATATCCTTTTTCAAAAGTCGTGCTATACCAGGTTTATATCACAATTCTCAAAACCATGCCCTTTACAATAGAAAGCAAGGGGAAATCTCAAACCAATACAACCTTTTACGGATATTTCGTCTGCGGGAAACCATCAAACGGCACCCATGTAAACGTAGCCTATACAAGCGCTACTATTTTCATTTTATGGATATTTCGTCCACGAGAACCGGCACACTGTGTACGCATGTTTTTCGGGACTTTTACCTTGGACACACAGGCTAATTTGATTTGGTGATACACACCTTTTTCCCACGTTCATCCATTTTTCTCAAAATCATATACATTTTCAATGTATTAAATAAGAAACAATGTTCAATGCACATGGATGGGAAATTAGTTTTAATTCACCTAATTCCCATGCAATTCCTACAACGCTCATAGCTATCCTCCACCGATAACTCAAAACCGATATCTCTAAACAGATAAATAAATTTCACTAAAGATATACTTTTCCAAAATCTTAAGATGGGGGTGCTAATACATATCCAACTCCGCCATCATTATCAACATTACTTCAATTTCATAATTTTCAATATTAATTCCATTTTCTCTTTACAATCTCAAACATTCATATTTTAGGGAAAAATCCCTTTCTCTTTAAGAATCAATTTCAATGTAGGAAATACCTCATTTCAACATATATTAACTCCAATTTCATACCCATAAACTTTTCTAAGAAACCATTTGAAAACCCCTCTTTTTTCATTTTGATTTCAAACCCTAAGTTTTACCAAAAACCCCCCCAAACCACTTAAATCTTTTGAAATAGCAAATAGCTAAGGTAAAACTCATACAAGAGTGTGAAAAATCCCCACCTCGAAGCTAGAAGACCAAGAAGAGAGTGGAGAAACCTCAAAGAAGCCGAAATCCACTTTTGTTTGGATGAAAAGAGAGCCCACAGAGTGTTTTACCTTTTTAAGAAAGGGAGTCGAGTGAAAAAATCACTAGATCTTGGTTTTTTTGTAGAAAGAAGGTAAGTTTTAGAGAGAGTGAGAGTCTAGATCTAGGGTTTTTGGAATGTTTAGAGAGAGAGTGAAATGAAAAAGTGGCCCAAAAAGGTAATTCTGTGATTTGATATATGCACAGACCACTCGAGCACAAGAAGTGACGCTTGAGCATAAGACACAAAATATGTGACCACTTGAGAGCAACAAGTTGTCTCTCGAGTGTGAAATATAAATGTCCATTAGTTTTATAGGCAAAAGGCTAACACTCGAGCAGCAATAAGGGCCGCTCAAGCAGTAATAAAGGCCGCTCAAGCCAAGACTGCTCAAGCACAAGAATCTTCGCTCGAGCGAAGAATACCACTTCCCAGTACTTTTGCAAACCTGCAAATGTACTGAGAGTTCACAAAGACCGCTCAAGCACAAGAAGTGACCTCAAGCGTAGAAACAAAATTCTGGGTAGTGACAATTTGAAAAACGAGCTACCAACTTGTTCCAAACACGACCAACACAACTCAAAATCCAAACTCAAGAAGATATAAGGGAAAACAAGACATGGTTAACTATATGTAACGATGAAACCCGGATCCAAAACATCAAATAGGTTGGGTTCAAACCAGAATCACTATATGATGAGCATGTCTCATTCTGTACGTACTTTTGGATTAGCAAATACTGGACTCTTCCGCATAAGTGATCAAATTTCTCTATGGACTTCTAGCAATTTTTCTTGAGTAATTGACCAATGCTATCTTGCGTGATGTTGAGTCTCTGTATATGAGTTTTAAGGCATGAGGAAAAAGCTACCTTAGAGAGTCACCAACCAGGCTTCATTTATTCTTTCAATCTGTCTCTGGTTTGGCTTCCATACTCTTAAGCGTCAAAGCTGTCGGTGAGTGCACAAGAAAATTGTATCCATTGTTTAAGGGGGAGCTTTTGCGTTTACTCAACAAATATCCCTTGATCACTAGAGGTTTAACTTTTCTCAGTCATTTACAGATTCTCTTGTCAGAGATCCAGCCATCAGATCACGACTAAGATTTGAATCTAGTGTTTGTCGAACACTAAGAGAGACACACACTTTTCTCATGAAATCTATGCTTTTCACATGTTGCATCACATTCTTTCATAAGGAATCTTCTAGAGATTGTGCACATTGTGCTTTCAAGTAATTGTGTTTCTTGGATATTCTTGTGTGCTTTGAGGAACAAATCTGAAATTCCTTACTTGCTCCACCATATTGCTTTTGTCTTTTCTATTTTATTCATTGTTTAAAATTGAATCATAAGCACAAATCATTATCTTAGGAGTTTTTAAGAATTTTCAACATCTATGAAGTAAAAGCAACCTATATCCTGTGTCTTCATTCATAAGGCCACCCTAACTTTGATAAGCTCAGATAGCTCCTCAATGCTTGGTTGTGTGCCATTGAAAACAAAATCATTTATGAACTTCCACAAGGACTAAATTACTGATATAAGAACAGCTCTCCAAACTTGCCTTTCCTTCTTTCTGAACCTCCACCCCAACCGCCACTGTATTAGACTTTCCAATGACCCTGGTATAACCCACTTAATACCCAACTAATCCATGATATTTGACAAAACTTGCCACACAAATGGGCAGTATAATAAAACATGATTCGATGTTTCCATTTCAGCTTTGCATAGTACACAGAATAGATCCACATTACCCCTCAACACCCCTATTCTAATTAGGGAAGAAGATGAGATCTGTTTCCACTTCAGTTTGTTATTTATTTGACCCTAAATGTGCAAGGCAAGGTTTGTTTGAACTTGGTTAGTTGTCTGTTTCCCTAAAAATAGAAAGACAAAGTCAAGGCTGAACTTAAGAAATGATATTAAAATAGGCCGGACATACATTGTTGATGAATGATGTTACGATAGCTAGATATATATTGTTGCACCAATTTTCTAATAGCTTAAGCTTTTGTGACAATTGATAATCTAGCACTTTACTTTGAATAGAAAAATAACAAGGGTTTGTGGATATTCCTTTACTAACTTCTTTATCTAGATTGATATGTGAGGAGCAATTAAAAAGTGAAAGTTTTTGTTATGTCCCTTTTTCCCCTCTCCAGATTTAGTGTAATAAAGGTGATTTATCATGTCGTCTGTTTTTCTTCTATACTTTAAATACCAAATTCCCCTGTAAAACTTATGTATCAAGGTATTATGGAATTCAATGCCATTGTGGACACAAATATAACCGTGTTTCAAGTTTGTTTGTTTCATGATCTTCTCATCTGTTGTGATCAACAGGTTCACGGCTAAACATTCCATTCAAAGATGATGAAAACATAGACCTACCCATTTTCAATATAGTCACAGCAAATGCTACAAACAATTTTTCTACTTCTAATAAGATTGGAGATGGTGGATTCGGACCAGTTTACAAGGCAATTTCAATTGCACTTACTAAAGTCATATAATTTTCTGTGTTATATGTTTGTGAGTGTGCCTCAGAAGAGTGTATATTCAAATCTTTGGCATGAAGGCTAAAAAAAAGATCTTGTTTTTCTTGTTTGTTTCATTACTCTTCTATGTAGTGCTGATTTTCCTTAGGTGGCCCCATATCTATCTAGGTGGCTTTCCCCTTGCACATTTTGTTTAGCAAAGGCCCATGTATAATGTTTTTATTTTCAATCTTTATTTACTTTCCAAAAAAAAAAAAAAATCTTGTGTATTTCCATAGGGTCAGTTATCAATTGGACAAGAGATAGCAGTAAAGAGGCTCTTGGAGAATTCTAAACAAGGCCTCGATGAATTTAAAAATGAGTTTATCTTGATTGCCAAGCTTCAGCACCGAAATCTTGTTAGGCTTTTGGGATGTTGCATTCAAGGAGAAGAGAGCATGTTGATCTATGAGTATTTGCCCAATGGTAACTTGAGCTCCTTTATTTTTGTTTGATCTTTCGACCTTTCTTCTAACTTCTTCAATTGATTGTCGAAAACAAACTACACACTACTCGAATTGTATATCATTATGTCAATTATAGAACCCAACACTAATATTCTATACAAATGCCTCTCTTGATCTATTTCCTAGATACTACAAAAAGTAACTCTCTTGAATGGAGGAAACACTTTGATATTATTGTGGGGATTGCTTGAGGGCTTCTCTACCTTCATCGAGATTCAAGACTGAGAATTATTCATAGGGATCTCAAAGCCAGCAATGTGCTACTAGACAATGAGATGAATCCCAAAATTTCAGACTTTGGCATTGCTAGAGCTTTTGGAGGAGATCAAATATATCAGAAAACAAGAAGGATGATTGGAACTTAGTAAGTACTCAAAGATTTCTTGCATGTACTTACTCAACTTCAAGTTTCACTGACTAATTTCTTGATTTATCAATTTGATTATGGCGTGCAGTGGTTATATGTCCCCGGAGTATATATATTATATGGGCTATTTTTAATGAAATAAGATGTCTTTAGTTTCGGAGTACTTTTTTTAAAAATGGTGAGTGGACAAAGGAACAAAAAGTTTCAACATCCTAACCATACTCACAACCTTCTTGGACATGTAAGTTTTTACTTATGTTTGTTCTCTTCATTTTTGGAATTTTCTTCCATTATTTATCTCTAATATAAATGTGCTCTCTTAGGCATGGAATCTATGGATTAAAGGGAATGCCACCAAGCTAGTCGACGAAAAGTTGGAAACTTCAAAAATGTTGATGTCAGAAGTAATAAAATGTATACAAATTGGTCTATTGTGTGTGCAACAACGCCCTGAAGACAGGCCAACAATGTTGTAACATCCCGACATAATTACAATATACCCATCTCATAACAACTAATAAATAACAAAATAATTGGACTAATAAGCTTTCATTAATCAGAGTTTGATACACAAAAGGTAACACATGCAATATACATTCATAAACAGTACATCCTAAATCTACAGCATGTGTTACAAGATTGTAAAAAGGAATGAAAACTAAGTAGTTAATCATATGACTTAAAGACTTACATCTTTCCAAGTCAATACTTGGGTACATCAAAAGCGAGTCTTAAGCTCAATACAGATAAAGCCCTAGGCTTGTACAAAATTAACTACAAAAATACAACATTGAGCCTTCAACTCCACAGTCCTCCCAAGCTAAGTCCTTGGTGGAGGCATATCACCAGCACCTGAAAATGTTTTTCCCACATAGGGTGAGTCAAAACCCAGTAGAAATATTATAACACAATGCTGCCCCATAAACAACATGGATTCTATATAGAAGGGAGCAGTGATGAGACAGAACTTACATTGACTACAGGAATAAAATGTTCCACAAATAATTACAATTCTAATGGGTCGTTAAGAAATTCCAATTGATGCACATTGGCTAATGATTATTATTATAGTAAAAGAGTTAATACCATATTTGATAACAGCCTTACTAATTATAGATGATAGATGATAGATAAGCTTCCTTGTTTGATAGCAAACGAGCTAGAATGAATGACCAGTTTTTGTTGGCTAAAGACTCTCCGATGCTCAAGTCAGTAAACTGGCGAGAGTTATGCAATCGAGGTGAGAATGTGTAAGAGAGTTACATACTTGCTTTGGCATTTGGTGGGATGGATTATGGGTTGTGATCCTTTTTTTTCTTGCCCTGATTTCAATGTTAATTACTCTATTGTCAAAAAAGGTTCAAGATTTATAATCATTCTTTGGATTCTAAAATGAATGAGGGGTTCTTCCTGGTTTACTTCTACGATTCGAGCAATTAATTTTTTTGTGTGGTATGTGAAAAATCAAGTTGATTAGTTATTGATGTTCGATAGCTATAGGATCGGATTATATTATCTTAATTTTTTCAGCACATTACACCAATGGTCTCTATATTTTACCCATTATGCCATTTTAGTCTCTACACTTTCAATTGGCTCAATTTTGACCCTTAATTTTAGATTTTCTTTCAATTTGATCTAATTAATAATATTGTTAGTGTTTTTTAAGAAAAATTATAACTAAGTTAGTTGAGGTTTGTCACGACCCAAACCCGCCCCTAAAAGTTTGATCCATGACCAACCTGTACATCGGCCTCAAAACAAAATTTCACGAATATTAATTCAAATACGGGGCCTTAAGCGAAAGCAAATACCAACATAAAGATAATGCCCATTGAGCTTGTGCATACATAAAGACTTAGATTAATTGAAACATTTAAATATACTTTCCATATATACATATAATCACAGAACTTATATAAATCTCACACACAAATACATAAGACTCAATAAAATACATAATTCTCTAATACAAAGTTAAAGCCTCGACACGAAGGCATAATCCGAACATCTTAAATCTTTTCAAAAGAAACATTTACCGTATCATAATCCATGCTTTTTCAATGGAATACATATTTGAAACTATTACAAAACATTTTACGTGGTACGTGGTACACCCACTTATACAAAGGTTAGAAGCACATTTCAAAATAGGACATCCATTCATGCATATACAATAACATCTCGTAACGTGAGTCATATAGTAATGTAAAAACATTTGTACTCATATCATATGTTCTGAACGACCTCAAGTCCATGTATAACAAAACGGCCCTAGGCCCAATCATATGTCAAAACGACCTTAGGTCCAAACGTATCATATCGTATCACTATATCTGATCATGAAGTAGATGGAACATCGACATGTCTCCATACCCAATTCATGTATGTATGGATCCAAGAGGTGTCTCGTACGGACCCTAGAGATGACTCACACTGTAGCACTTAGTTTCGTACAGCACTTTGTTCCATACCAAAATGATTAGGTCTTAAAGACCAAACAATTCATATCATACCATAGCATAAGCAGAATAGATAAATAGAACGGCCTTGGGCCCACCATATCATAATATAACAATTCACATTTCCCATTCATAATTTATTTCACATTTCTTGGAAACTTGTACATTTAGAAAAACTGTAACATTTAGAGAATCATGTCATACATAAATCAAGACAGATAATGAAAAACATATCTTTACTATACTATTACTCACAGTGATGGGCTTCTGGTAGCAGTTGGACGATGTCCTCGTCTTGACCTACAACCACAATTACATAACACAACATATGAATATAACTGATCTCTTTCTTTGCTCTTTAATCAATTAGTTATGTTGGTTCTAAACTCATTAGTCCTCAATAGGTCATAATCCGTGTCTAGGAAAATAGGAGGAAACGAAAGGAAAATGGGTTAGAAAAAGAAATGGTATAAAACCGGTAGATAGAAAGTGAACAACCTTCACTGATTTGAGCATATCTAATTGTTTACTTAAAATTTGGGTGCAAGACTACCACCATTGGAAACTAGACTTCCGGGACCTAAATTTAGGCTCAAGAATCACCCAAAACGGAGTCCGGATGAAGAGATATGCTTATTTGAAAGTGGGCTAAAATAGGGGTGCCCCGCACCTGCGGGAAACAGGGCCGCACATGCGGGAATTGAGCCGCATGTGCGGGACAAGGTGCTTTTATTTCAGAATCAATTTAAGTGCTGGAAGTGGACTACCGCACATGCAGCTCTGGGCAAAATTTGTTGTCCGAAATCCCTGTTGGTTCTAACACTTGTTTTTTTCCCTTTTCTAAGCTTGGTTTCAACTCTAATCACCCAAAAACATGTAAAATTACCCCACAACATGATAAACTAACATCATTCAAGTGTAATTTCACCCGAAACAAATCAATCTTTGCTTCAAGTTCAAGATCAATATTTCCTCTTTCATAATCTTGAAAGTTCCCAAAACACAACCCACAAACACACTTGATCCTTGCATAAATCTTGCTCTATAGACAATGTAGAGTTCATTTCATATGTTATTTACAAGATTGAGCTCCAATCATAAACAAAATCAAAGGACCCAAGTTTTCATTTCTTAAATTTAGCTCAATTAAATAGATAACACAAAACCCTAACCAAATGAGTTTCAAATCTTCCAATCTCATTATAATTTCATGAAATTGATGAATTAATCATAAGGATTCAAGATAGATTTTCATATCTTAGTTCAACCTTTGCTTTTTCCTTAACTCTCTTCAATTTTCCCAAGCTTTCATGGTTGATCTTCTTCCTTTCTCTTAAATCTCTTCAATTTGTCTTCAAATCCCATGAATGTTGAGCTCTCTCTCTTAGAGAAGCTTTCTCTCTCCTTTGCCCTCTCTCTCTCTCAGTTCTCTCCCTTTCCCTCAGATATTTTGGACCCAAAGTGATGAGTTCAACTCATATCATATATATATATATATATATATACATAAGCTTCTCACAATTAAGGAGAGCCAAACGCACCTTTATGAATCGTACGAAATCAATTTTCAATTAGACTTCCCAGGTAAGTTTAAAAATCATGCTGATCATAACTATGTACTCCGTTCTGGTTTCTGAAGCCTCTAAGGCTTTCAATTTGCAGTGCAAAGTTAACTACCAAAACACACTTTAACGAATCAGATGAAATAAATTTTCAATTAACTTTTCCAAATGGCTCTAAAAATTCTCATTAGCGTATCTATGTACTCAATTTTGATTTCTGAACCCATAAAGATCGGCAATTTCAGTTTTAAGGTCGTAACTCAACAGATAATTCCTCAATTCAAACAGATATAATTAAATTTAAGCTCATCAACCCATAATTAAATAGGTATAATTTATGATACGCATTTTGGAGTCGTTACAAGGTTAATTAACGAAGTTGAGTAAGTCTATAATTTTGCCCTTAAAAATATAGCACGTGACACTTTTGTGCGTATTTTTCCTAAAAATATTAAGAGTTGTAATCAATTTGAACAAATTGAGACAAAATTATAAATTCAAAGTCAAAATTGAACCAATTGAAAATATATAAAAAATGACGCAAAGGATAAAATACAAGAACTATCGTAATTTGCCCTAATTTTTTTTTCCAAATATGTTATGAATATCCAACCAATTTGAAACAATAATTCTAATTACCATGAAATGTTAACCATAAATTTACATAAAAAATGATGGATAGGGTGTAGATTTAAAGTTAGTATGTTGTGGTTCATATGTACAATGAATCTTATTTACATATTCATTCATTCAAAGTAAAATTTTGAGTAATTTTTCTAGTTATGTTTGTAAAGTTCTAATTAATTTTTCATTTTCATTCCATGATTCCATCACCTTTTCCACAACCTTATAAATGAATAATAAAATGTTAAAGGCAACTCAATGGGAAAAAAAAAATATTGATATATGTATGAAATATACAAAAATGTATGTAAATTGTATTAAGATTTATAAAAAAAAAAATACAATAAGTGTTTATTTTTGATATAATTATATTGATCTTCTTTTTCGTAAAGAAAAAGAGTCTGTAACTGATACAGATGATATGAAAACATGAGAATAAATAAGATAAAATACATATTTTAGTATAAAAAGATAATTACATCATTTTCTATTCGTATGACTAACAAAATTATTGATGAAAATGATATTAAAGTATTATGTGAACTAAAATCTTATGAAAATTTAATATAATTTTGTCAAATTGTAAGACTTGTTGTATATATTTTTTAAACTCAAGAAAAATCAATAGAATTTACTAAAATATATATATAATATGCATCAAAATTGTAATTTTTTTTTAACATTATTTTAATATTATACAATGTTTTTAAATAGTACTTAGCCTAATTAGTAATGATATACATAAAAAAATTATATAAAATTTTTATACAGAATGATATAATTTAATGTGCACCTTTAATTTTAAAACAAAACATTCATAAAATTTATTTGAGATAATGATATTGTCACATATTATTCTTGTAGAGTATTTTTTGTATGAATTCTATGTATGAATAGAGCTTTTTTAAAACATTATTCAACAATTTTCATACATGGTTAGGTAATTACTTTAGGGGAATTATGATTGATGAAAGAGTTGAGATTCATAATTTTGTGTCGAGACATAAAAAATAAGAAAAAAAAATATATTATTTGATAATTGATTAGTGACAATAGCACGTAATATTAAGGATGCTGAGTTTTATGGGGAGCAGGTAAGATGGTTGATTCTCAGCCAATTTTTTGACAAACAAAGCAACCCATCTATTGAAACTTTGACTTTTCACATCGACGCCTACTTCGTTGGTAAGTCTTTAGATGATGGACCCTTAAAATTATGAAAATGATATATAAATTCATTTTTTGTGTTTAATTTTTAAATTTAATGATGTTCAAATGAGGTAATTAATTGATGATTAAAGAAAATATGAAAGAGATAAAGTGTCCTTACATATTAGTAGACTGTGTCACCATTAAATTTAAAAAATAAAATTAATTTTTAAATTAAAATATTGCTATAAAATTATATCCTACAATGATAGCAACATTTCATGTGTCCACTTGAAGATATTGATTGAAAAGTTAGAGTGACTAAATTATCACGGATGGACAGGCGATGCTAAGATTGTCGCTCTGAAATTTTAAAAAGTCTTATCTAATATAGTAGATTAGCTAAGAATATGTCTAAATTATATAAGTTCGCCATTAACATTTTCAAAAATTTGATACTCATCCCCTCTAAAATATTTTCATATTTGTAGTTGAAAATTCAAAGTTGCTTATACAAAGAAAATTATTTAGACGAATATTTGAAAAACAAAAAACTGGTGAAACTACTCTATCAATTTGAATTCAATTCAGTCCTAATTTTCATAGTCCAACTCTACACGCATTTATTTTCTCTCTCTCTCCTATTCTTCTTATTTGTTACAGTTCTCCCGTTTTTTCTTATCTCCTTTTATTTGATTTTTTCTTTTTTGACATTGTTTTGATTCTCTCTTCATTTTTTTTTTTTTAATTTCCTTTTCATCTCTTCTATATCAGAGTTTAGGATTTAAGGTCTAGGCAAAAGATAGAACACATTTTTTATGTACTTTTATTAAAGTAAAATGTTTGATAGTATTAGAGTCACTCTTGAAATTGTGAAAAATAGTACCCTAGAGCCAAGATTTCTATTTGTGGAGTATTACCACCACATCTATAACCAGTTACCCAAATCTCAGGTTTCCTTATGTAGTATGAAGAAAACCATAAATATTTCCAACATTGTCCACTAACTTGTTTGCCTTTCCGATACTTCCATATTTTATACCTACGCACACATGGATCTCTCGTTTATAAATATGAACGGGCCAGAGATTTTCTTTAGTCCATTATGTACATTAATGGTGTTGCCTAAGCTTAAGTCTAAATCCAAGTCTGTTGAGCTCATCATAAGTTTTTTTTTTTTTTTTTTTTTTTTTTTTTTTTTTTTTTTTTTTTTCATAATTCGATTCATATATTTGTCATTCAATTTTCAAAAATAAATATGTGAAATTATGTCGTTATGATTATTAAATTAGTTATAAAAAAAAATTTGATTTATTCATAAGAACATAAAAATTAAATGAATTGAATTATAATAAGACTTTGTGATAAATTCTACAATGAACAAGAGATAATTTGTTGCATCTATTCTATATTATAAAAAGTTAATACTTAAGTTGGTATAAAGACAATTTTTTAAGTTTTCTCAAAATAACCCTAAGACATTATAACTATTTAGATCTAAATCTATGTATTAATTGCTTCAATTTTTTATTTTTTAATTTTTCAATTTTTCAATTCAAACATGTTTCATATTTTTAAATTTTGAATTCAAATAAGACTTCTCAAAATCCTATGGGGTACACACCACTTATAGTATGGGTTAATGCTGTGGTACACATCGTTCAAAATGTGTATATCATATGCACTCTTATTACATATTTTTGTGGCAAAGTATTTTGGATAAACTACTAATAGGTCTTAATAGTTTGACTTAATTCCTATTAAGTTCTATTAAAAATAAGTCTTAGCAAAATCGTCACCAAAAATAATTTTTTGTAACAATTTTTTGCATGTCACTAAAAATTAACAAATTAATGACTTTTTTTGTCACGATTTTTATAAATTGTAGCTAAATTTACAATTAGTGACATTTTTCTATAACAAATTTTTCAAACTGTCATTGAAAGTTGAAAATTAGTGACTTTTTTGTGACGATTTTTTTAAACTATTGTTAAAACTTATAATTAGTGAAATTTTTTGTAACAAACTTTTCAAACTACTGCTGAAAATTAACAATTAGTAGACTTTTTTTAATAGTATTTGATGAAAAATGTCATTAATTATGATATGACCTATTGAACAATAAGTTAACCTATTAAGACCTATACATAAGCCTCCCAAGTATTTTTTTAGAGGTGACAAACCCAACTCAAACTCATGAATCTGCCCAATTATACTTATTTAAAATCCATATTAATCCGCCTAAATCAATGAAGGGGCATTCTATTTGAACCCAAAAAATATCTCAGTACGGATAATTTAAATTTATAAATTTTAATTCCTATTATATCCTAATGTGAATTTACCAATAAGGGCAACACATATTAAATCCTAAAACAATTTTTTTTTCTCATGGTACATCCTAATTTATTATTCCTATTCAAATCTCTACACCTTCTTTCTTAAGAGATCAAAGTTATTTTGCCTTTTTCTTCTTGTCGTTCTATTTCTTTTTCTTCTTTTTCACTCCAAAACTCCAATCCACCCTATCAAAACTCACCATTATCATTAATATCATTGTTTTTTTATTATTTTGAAACGCTAAACCCTAGAAGAAACTTTGAACAATCAAACAATGAATGAAAGTGATAATCAAGATAATTTTTTGAAGCAACCCATCAAAGAGGAGGTAAGCATTCATATAAAAATCAAAATAAAATTATTAATTTATGTATTTTTTCACATGTCCCATTACAATGTTAAATCTTTCAATTTTCAGAATCATATAAATAGCATTACAGCTTTTAATAAAAAATTCTTTGAGATAATCTTTGAACTCAATGATCATATTAGTATCCATCACACAAAAAAACGAGCTATATCCCGCGGCACTTTTTAATTAAAAAAAAAATTATGTTCTTTTACTCTTTCTTTCTGTTGAACTTTATGTTTGTTTTGAAAAAAAAATAAAAATAAAAAAATAAAAAATTATTGTTTCCGTTATTTTCTTCTTACGTATTTTTTTATGCACATACACTTAAATTGTGCAAAAATATAGAAACAAATTCAATAAAAAAGGTAAGCCAAGCAAGGTAGTTGAGTATTTTCTCATTCAAGTATTTTGTCAAACACATAGTAATCAACAAATTAGAATAGCAAACCAACAATAGAATTGTCAAATACATAGTAATCAACAAATTATTATAGCAAAATAGCAAGAGAAGAAAGAGATAAAAAAAAATTATAGGGTGTATCAGTTTGAAAGGTTTTTCAAATACTTTTTTTTTTTAATTTGATTATTATTTATTATTTGGGTTTATCAAGGATAACTTAGGAAAAATTATATGGTGTACTCAGAGTAATATAAAATTTTAAATAATTGAAAAGAATGTACTTAGAAATATGAAGTACTTAATGATTTTTTGGGAGTAAATAGAATCCCCCATCAATAAATGAGCTTATATGGATTGTTCATTATCAACCTAATTAAAATTGGGCTTACATGGGTTGGTCATTAATACTCATTTAAGTCCGTCTAAATGGACACCAATTTTATCATAAATTCTAAAAAAAATTAAATAATTTTTTTAAAAATAAAAATAAATTTAAAAAAAAATTAAATAAAAAAGTTTTAAATTAAAAAAATAACAATATTTTTTTTTTAAAAAAAAAAAAGAGAGGAAAAAAAAAAGAGATGAAGTAAATGGGTTAGTTTGGTTCATTTGTCCAATTTGTATCTAATTTAACACAATCGGTTTAAGCCCATATATTAAATGAGCGAGTTTGGGTTGAACTGTTTTAACTGTATAACCCATTTTGGTCCGTCCATTTGCCACCTCTAATATTTTTGTTAATAAAATTACAATAATTTATAATTCAGAAATAAAATTATGCCATTTGAAGGATGTGTACTGTAAAATTTTGGGTATGACATATTACTATATTAGTAGTGAAAACAAAAGGAAAATCGGTGATATTGAAATGAAACCTACAAGAATAAGACAGTTGTGGAATACTAACAAACAAAAACCTTCAGAAAACTAATTATTAACCAGATCACATCACCATGTCTCATGAAACCAACCTCCTCATGAGTTCTTTTATTCTTCTCCTCCTTCTCCAATTTTGCACGGCCAGAGACACCATAACCACAATCCAATCTCTCAAGGATGGTCAATTCTTAGTCTCCGGCAACGAGACCTTCGCACTCGGGTTCTTCAGCCCTGGCAAGTCCACCAACCGGTACCTTGGAATATGGTACAACAATTTTTCAGAACAAACTGTGGTGTGGGTTGCAAACAGAGACAACCCAATCAATGACACATCTGGAGTTCTCTCCTTCGACAACACCGGAAACCTCGTCATTCACGGTCCGGACAAGAAAATCCCTGTCTGGTCGGCCAATGTGTCGGCCTCAGGGAATGTCTTTTCAGCTCAATTGTTGAATTCAGGGAATTTGGTGGTGTTTCAAGGTGATAGTAAGGGGGCTGTCGTGTGGCAGAGTTTTGATTATCCTACCGACACCATGCTTCCTTTAATGAAACTTGGGGTGGACCGGAGAACCCAACTGAACAGGTTTCTGACATCTTGGAAGTCACGTGATGATCCGGGAATCGGAGAGTACTCGTTCAAAATGGACCTCATTGGGTATCCGGAGTTTTTTTTGTATAAGGGTTTGGTCCGGTTATGGAGAACCGGACCGTGGTATGCGGTTAGAGGGAGGTGGATACCAGAGATGGCACCCAAAGTCATCCTCTACGTCGACAATCAAAACGAGGTTTCCTTGTCGTACGTCATGCATGACGCCTCGATTATCTCAAGAATTATTGTGACTGAATCGGGGACAATAGATAGGCTGGTGTGGCAAGGGGACCAGCAACAATGGATCGGGTACTGGTCGATCCCCAAGGATCAATGCGACTACTATAATCATTGTGGTGCAAATAGCAACTGTGACTCGTCCGTGAATTTAACTGAGTTCGAGTGCACGTGTCTGCCAGGGTTCGAGCCCAAGTCGGCACCTGACTGGCACTTAAGGAACGGGTCAAGCGGATGCAAAAGAAAACGTACAGGAGACACGTGTCAAAATCAAGAGGGTTTCATCAAAGTGGCACGTGCTAAGTTACCATACACTTTGACAGCACTTTTCAATAAAACTATTGGATTAAAAGAATGTGAAACAGAGTGCTTGAAGAACTGTTCATGCCAAGGGTATAGCAGTGCAGAGATCTCGCTGGGGGGGATTGAGAGTGGATGTGTGACGTTGCATGGGGACTTGATGGACACAAGAGAGTTTTCAAGTGGAGGCCAAGATTTATACATACGCGTTGATGCTGTCGAATTAGGTATGCAATCAATATGTCATGTTGATACTTTTGTGAATTGCAGGGTAAGTTTTCCTTCATATTCATCTCTTTGTATCACTTTATATTGTTTTTTCGGACTTCAATCCAACACATATAGTTGATTCAAATAATTTATTTCCTACATTTTGTAATAAAGATTATTTATGTAAAAAATTAATTTGATCGAACAACTATAAATATATGAACAAATTATATTTTATTTTATAAAATGAAAGGTTTAAGTTGACAATCATATTTGTCATTTATTTTATAAAATAAAATGTGATTTGTTATTATGTTTATAAATGTCCGATAAAACTGTTTTTTTTTTTTTTTTTTTTTTACATAGATAACCTTTTTTGTTTAATCAGTAAAAAAAAAAATTTATTAATTAAAAAATATAAATGACTTTTATTGCAAGAAGTATGAAATAGACAGTTTGAATCATCAATATAGGTCCGAATTGAAATCCTCAAATATATATATATATATATATATATAAACAGAGACATAAAGGTATGAAGAGAAATTTATCCTAAATTTCTTGAAACAAGAATTTTAAACATGGCCAATCATGTTGAAAAACTCTTGCTTAATTTATCTAGAATGACTGATTGAAGACAAACTCAGGCAACACAACTAAAAAAGAAGACCTAAAAGCATATATGTGTCAGCATGATAAGTTCTACTTAAACCTTTTGTTACACATATCCATGGTAGTAACATGTATATTTTTAAAATAATAATAAAAGCTCAAGAAAATTACTTAAAAAATTGATCAGATTTATTTTAGATATAATCCATGTCATACTTTAAGTTTAAACTTTTCTCACAATTTCATTTTAAAATAACTTTACATACTTTTTAAGCTCTTAGCGGATCCAAAATGGAGTGGCTACAAATATATACTAAAGTATGACAAAAAGTAATAAAAGTGATGTCCAAAAATATGTTTTAACTTTAATAGTTTGTTAATTTAGATAGTAAGTTATGCTATAATAAATGTGTTAAAATGAATGTGCTAAGTGATATATATATATATATATATATACACCAAAAAAAAAAAAAAGGTAAATTACATTCACCTCCCTTGATGTTTGAAAAAAATATAGCTAGTCTCATAACTTTGATATTATTACATTGGTCTCCTTTAAAGTTTTTAATTTATGTAACTATTAGGTCATATTTTATTAATAATTTGTTAGTTGTATGAATGAAAAAAATATTGTCACATCTTTTATGCTAAAATGTATATTTATATAAACAAAGACAAATATACATTTTAGTATTGTTAAGAAAAATAGAGAGACTATATATTGAATTGAATGAATGATACAATAGGAGAAGCCTGTATATATAGGCAGAAAGAAAACCTAGATAGGTACAGAAAATGATAGAGATAGAGAGAGATACAATACAAATAGATAAGAGATATCTATAATAATATACAGCTAACACCCCCCCTCAAGTTCAAGGTGGTAAGGCAGATATCAACTTGAGCTTGGAGAGAAGATCAGAGAAGCGGCCTAGAAGATGAGCTTTGGTGAAGAGGTCGGCAGTCTGATCAGCAGAAGTAACAAAGAGAAGACGAACATGGCCACTAGTAACATGTTGTCGTATGAAGTGGCAATCAATCTCAATATGCTTGGTACGATCATGGAAGACATCGTTATGGGCAATCTGAATAGCACTTTGATTGTCACAATAAAGATTGGTGGCAGCGGAATGAGAAACACCCATGTCAGAAAGAAGCCACACAAGCTCCTGATTAGTGTCAGCAAGAGCACGATACTCAGCCTCGGTACTAGAATGAGCAACAAGAATTTGCTTCTTGCTACGCCAGGAAATGAGAGAGTTGCCCAAGAAGAAGCAGAACCCAGTAGTGGAACGACGATCAATAGGATCCTCTGCCCAATCGGCATCAGAAAAGGCATGCAGCTGTAGAGAAGAGTGAGGGGAGTAGTGAAGACCATGAAATAGAGTTCCTTTGAGATAGCGCAAAATGCGAACCAGAGCAGCATAGTGTGGAGAGTGAGGAGCAATCATAAATTGACTAACAATGTGAACAGCATAAACAATATCTGGACGAGTAACTGTGAGATAGACAAGACTACCAACTAGCTGACGATATAAAGTGGCATCTGACAATAGGGGGCCATCAAGAGGTGTAAGACGAGTCTGAGGATCAACTTGAGTAGTCACAATCTTGCAATCGGTAAGGCTAGCACGAGCCAAGAGATCAGAAGTATACTTGGCCTGGGTAAGAAAATAACCAGATGAATCTTGAGAAATTTCCAAGCCAAGGAAGTAGCTAAGGGCACCCAAATCTTTCATCTCAAACTGGCGATGAAGAAACTGTTTGAGACTAGAAATACCCACTATGTCATCTCCAGTGATAATCATATCATCCACATAGAGGAGAAGGAGAATAATACCGCGCTCTGTCTTACAAATAAACAAGGTAGAATCATAGGCACTGGAAGAAAAACCAAAGTCACGAATGGTAGAGTTGAACTTGGCAAACCAGGCACGTGGAGCTTGTTTTAAACCATACAAAGCACGGCGAAGTTTGCAAACCTTGTTTGAAGGAACAGAAGAACCAGGAGGGGGTTGCATATAAACTTCCTCAGTGAGATCACCATTAAGAAATGCATTCTTGACATCCATCTGAGAAAGGTGCCAGTGGCGAGCAGCAGCAACGGCAAGTAAGCTGCGAACTGAAGTAAGACAGGCAACAGGAGCAAATGTTTCCTCATAGTCAATCCCATATTCTTGACTAAATCCCCGGGCGACAAGGCGAGCTTTATAACGCTCAATGGAACCATCAGAATGAGTTTTGATCTTGTAAACCCATTTGCAACTAACAGTGCGCTTTCTAGGAGGAAGATCAACCACATCCTAGGTATGAGTTTGATCGAAAGCTTACAGTTCATCAGTCATAGCTTGTTGCCAAAGAGGGTTAGAAGAAGCTTCTTGATAAGAAGTAGGTTCATGAGAGCAAAAGGCAGTGGAACTAACAATATAATCACGGAGAAAAACAGAACGTTGCCTTACCCATGTAGAATGACGCTCAGGTGGAGGAGGAACCTCAATGGAAATCGGTTCCGGAGGAACCTCAACCGGAGCTGGAGAAGGCGTAGGGCCATCAGCTGACACAGGATCCTCAGGATGGACGATAGGCGTTGGCGACTGTGGAAGCATGAGGCCAGAATCTGCATTAAAGGTATCAAAAAACAGATCTATAGAAATATCAGTGAAGACTGGTGAGTGGGTGGACGGCGGTAGGTGAAACTTGGAAAGAGTAGAGAACATTTTGTGTTCCCAGAAGACCACATGACGGGAAATACGAAGACGCTTGGAGATAGGATCCAAACAACGATACCCTTTATGTTCGATACCATATTCCAAAAAACAACAAAGACGAGAACGAGGTTCGAGTTTAGTGTGTTCATGAGGCTGAAGTAGAACAAAACAAGTAGAACCAAAAACTTTAAGAGTGGTATAGTCAGGAGGAGAACCAGACAAGCGCTCATAAGGAGAAATGTTAGCTATTACAGGGGTGGGAACACGATTGATGGTGTGTATGGCAGTGAGGGCAGCTTCCCCGCAAAATTTTTTAGGACAAGAAGAAGAGAGCAGAAGAGCCCGAGTAGTGTCTAAAATATGACGGTGCTTTCTTTCAGCTCGTCCATTTTGTTGGAAAGTGCCTACACAAGATCGATGAGAGAGAGTACCATGAGCTCGAAGAAAAGAAAGAAAATTAGAATCCAAGTACTCCTTAGCATTATCAGAATGAAAAAGCTTAATAGTACGAGAAAACTGAGTGCGAACCATAGTAGAGAAATCATAGTAAATATGTTTAAGTTTAGAGCGATTTTTTAGAAGAAAAAACCAAGTATAGCGAGAAAAATCATCAACAAAAATCACAAAATATCTGGATCCCCCCATGGTAGGTGTGGGAGAAGGTCCCCAAATATCTGAATTCACAAGATCAAAAAGAGCAGTAGAAATAGAATTACTTTTATTAAAAGGTAAGGCAGGTTGTTTAGCAATTTGACAAGATAAACAATCGACATCTTCAACACGGACACGACCTAACTGACCACTAGAAACTAAAATTTTCAAACGACTAAAAGAGATATCTCCTAAGCGACAATGCCAAAGACGAAAAGAAAACATAGTAGATGCAGCAGCAACAGTAGATGATTTGTGCGGACTGCGAAGATGGATAAGCTCGAATAGACGTCCATGCTTACGGCCTATCCCAAGGATCTGTCTCGTCTGAGGGTTCTGCACCAAACAACCATTAGCAGAAAAGGTAATAGTTAGACCAAGTTCACATAATTGACCAACAGAGATAAAGTTCATTTTAAGAGAAGGAATATGGTAAGCATCAGAAAGAGACACAATGGAAGTAGAGATTTTGCCAATATGACTAACAGGCATATGAGAACCATCAGCAGTGTGTATAGTGGGAGCAGAAGAAGATGATGACAAAGAAGAAAAGAGAGTGGAGTCAGAAGTCATGTGATTACAGCATGCGGAATCAAAATACCATGAAAAGTTACCTGAGGTTACGGAAAGAGCAGTAGAGGGAGGAGTACCAGATTTGTTGAGCACCTGGTGGATAATGGACTCAACATCCTGCATAGAGAAAGAAGGAGTAGAAGAACCCTCAGAGGCAACAGCAGCAGAGCGAGAACTGTGGCCAGATTTGGACTGAGACCCAGAACGAGAAGCCCCCTTCTTAGATGAAGTAGTGGAGGCAGCTCGAGGACAATTGCTTTGGAGATGGCCCGGAGCAGTCTTGTGACAAGTCAAGCAATCGCGAACTTGGCAGAGAGCAAGAGAATGATTAGCTGGCAGGCCTCGGTTGCGACAATAACTGCATATGATGGGCTGTGAAGAGGAGGAATTCTGAGAAGGTAGCGTAGCAAGAACAGAATCCATGTCTTGAGATCTAAAACTCCCAAAACGAGTCTCTTCTGATAGGAGCTCAGTAATGGCTTGCTCTAAAGTGGGCAAGGGAAAACGATGAAGCAAAGAAGCACGCACATGCTCAAAAGTGCTATGCAGAGCCATAAGAAACTGTAATAGTCGCTGATGATTCTGATAAGTAATAAAGAGCTATGCATCATCAGAATGAGCCCATGGAGGTTCAGAAAGAGCGAGCTGGTCCCAAACAAACGACATTTGGGATAAAAAGTCATTAAGAGACTGACCGGGTGCCTGGCGCATGTGATAAAGAGTCTACAATAGTTGATACTGATGAGCATGTCCAGTGGTCTGATAACGTTCCTTCAAGAAATCCCAAATTGCTTTGGCAGGAGAGGCAAGGGAATCATCATCTTAAAAGCGTCCAAATTGAAGGTGAATGGAAGGAACTAAGGTAGCCCGGAACCATGTAATAATTTGATAATTCTTACTTTCTCATTCGTCAAGACGGTCATCAAATGCAGAGTCCGTCTCATCCTCTTTCTGGTGGGGTTTGGGAAGAGCACCAGTAATGATCCGCCAAAGGCGTTTGCCTTTGATGAAACTAGAGAGAGCTTGAGCCCAACTAACATAATTAGACCCATCAAGGATAACAGAAACAGATTGAATGTTCTCTGTACGATCCATAAATGCCAAAACGGAGGGCACCAACAGATTCAAAAGGCTGAAAAACCTTAGGGATAAGTAGAACAGATGGCAGCACTATGGCTGTGATGATGTCAGCAGCGAGGTAGTGCTGGAGTAGGGCTGACGTCAGCGGCTGAGAAAACAGGAAAAATGGCTGAGGGAAGCCGACCGGAAGCCAAGGAGATGCGGCTTAGGCAGAAGCCGAGGTTGGCTGACGCGGAAGGCGGTGGACAAGCCGACGGTAGGGCGGCTGAGGCGCTGGGGCAGAAGCTAAGGTCGGCTGATGCGGAAGCCGATGGGCAAGCCGTGGAAAGCCGGCTGAGACAGTCCGTGTTGGAGTGTGCTGAGAGTGGCGGCGGCGTCAACCGACGCGCTTTTCTTGGGGAGGCGCGTGAGGGCGCGTGATAACTCCGATGGAGGTGAATCTAGTGGCTTTGAATTCGTCGTGAAGAGACGAAGAGGTAGGTATAGTCCAAACGTTGAAACAAAAAATGGACTAAATATGCAGAAACCACCATAAACGGACAGAGGACAGAAACAAGCTGCCAAAGAAAAAAAAACGGGAGAAAAAATGCCAGGAAAGAACCCTAGGCTCTGATACCATGTTATGAAAAATAGAGAGACTATATATTGAATTGAATGAATGATACAATAGGAGAAGCCTGTATATATAGGCAGAAAGGAAACCTAGATAGGTACAGAAAAGGATAGAGATAAAGAGAGATACAATACAAATAGATAAGAGATATCTATAATAATATACAGCTAACAAGTATAAAAGATGTGACAATATTTTTTTTCTTATTATTGGAAAATTTACTTTTTAACGGATGCTTAAAGGTCTTACTAATATAGCGCCGTAATTCTTATGTAGACTTCCAATTTTTTGGACTTCTACCAACTAATTTGAAAATTTATAAAACCCTACTTAATAACCAAAATTAATCACAACCCTCCTAATTCTTTTGTAGACGAATACTCTTTTTTTTTTTAAATGTTTTATTTTCAGCTCATAGGACGGTGCTATCACAACGCTCTTCTTGAATCTTGAAAGACAAAGAAGAGAGGCGAGTGGTAGTAGATGTGTGAAAAAAGAAGAAAGAGAGAGAGAGGAGAAGATAAAGAAAGCGATAGAAAAAGGAGTAGGACCACAACACAATTTTTATTTTTTTGGGGGTAAATTACACTCACCTCCCTAAGGTTTGAAAAAAATACGAATATCCCTATACTTTTGACATAATTATATTAACCTCCATGTTAATAAAGCTAAAGTGACATAAAACAATTTATAGTTATGTCAAAAGTATAGCTACTCGTATTTTTTCCAAACCTTAGGGGAGATGAGTGTAATTTACCCAAAAAAAAATAAAAGTTGTATTGTGGTCCTACTCCTTTTTCTATCGCTTTCTTTATCTTCTCCTCTCTTTCTCTTTCTTCTTTGTTCACACACCTACTATCACCTGCCTCTCTCCTTTCTCTTTCAGGATTTTGGAAGAGTGTTGTGATAGCACCGTGCTACGAGGTCAAAATAAAATATATAAAAAAAAATTGAGTATTCGTCTACGAAAGAATTATGGGGGTTGTGATTAATTTTGGTTATTAAGTAGGGTTTTGTAAATTTTCAAATTAGTTGGTAGAAGTCCAAAAAATTGGAAGTCTACATAAGAATTATGGCGCTATATTAGTAAGACCTTTAAGCATCCGTTAAAAAGTAAATTTTCCAATAATAAGAAAAAAAAAATAAAAAAATAAATACATGAGTGAGTAATGATATACAAACAAAATAATATACATAATTTTATAGCTTTGTGAACTTTTTATTTCAAATAAAAACACTGAGTTATTCTTGTAATTTAAAAAACTATCATTAATAACAATAGTGATGTGTAAAAAATATCATTAACTATTATTCCCATATTTTTTATGAATAACATATAAGCATTTTGCTTTGCAAATCATTTTTCAAACATAAATATATGAAAAAGACCGCAATTGACCTGCACTTTAGCATTGAACAACTTTAGTTATTGCACTAACAACTCTATTGTGGAGAAAATAAACATTTTTTTTACTAATACAACCCTTAACAAGTCTATTTTGATACTGTTTGTTTTATTGGATGCTACTTATAGATTATCTAAAAAAAAAAAAAAAAATCAAATTTATCCTCAAATTGTCATACAGAGTAAGTTTTGTAGTCCCCACTTTAATGATCGTGACTACATAAGTTTATCAGATTTGTCTTTGAAATGAACAATTTATTACAAAAGCACACTTCTTGTCTATTTTTTTTATTATTTTTTTTGAAAGATAAATCCATGAAATCATATATCTGCGATTATTAGATCAAGTTTTTTATTTTATTTTATTATGAATGGTGTACACTTAAAAAAACTTACAAAATGAATAAGGCTTCGTTTGGGAAGTAGGTTGGTTTTTTAACTTTTTGGCTTGTTTGACTATTTTAGTCTGGGCTAAAAAACTTGGTTTAGGAAGGGCTTTTTGGCTTTTTAGCTTTTTGACTTTTTTGACTTTTTTTGTGAGAGAAGAGTGTAATGATTATGGGTTGGATATGATATTTTGTTTGTTGTGGCTAAAATAGCCTATTTTGTCTTTTGTGGCTATTTTAGCCCAAAAAGTCCAAAAAGCCTCTTCCCAAACAGAGGCTAACTCAAATTACTAGAATGGAACATGTTGAAGACACCATGAGCTCAAATGTACAAGATTAGACTTCTCTCCAACCAACGAGAAACCGAATATTATTTGTCTTCTTTCTTCTTTTTTTTTTTTTTAATTATATTTTATTGTAAAGATCACATAAGGGGAGGTAGATGCCATGCCATGGGGTTGAAACACTAGTTGTAGAGTAATGCTATAATGATCATCCATTTTTATCATCTTATATTATTATTCAATATGTCAGTCTACTCGTCAATACTACATTGGATATATACATGAGTGGTTAAACTCATTAGACTAATATTATGTTGACAAAAAGATAATAAACATATTATTATGTTCATTGCTTATTCAATGAACTTAATGTGCTATGAATTCCAAATTTTGAGAAACATGCAAACTTGAACTTATTTTTGCTATGAAAGCATTTTCTCTTTCTCTATTCTTTGTTTTTGTAGCATAAATAAAAGAACAAATAAGAAAAAATCAAGCATAAATTATTAGCTTTTTATTTACAATAAATTAATAAATGGAGTGGCTATTTTATCCTCTTTTCAGCCCAATATTTGAAGTCACAACAATCTCATGCCAAGAAGGGCATGGTGGTGGCAATTGTAGTGTCCTCTGTTGCAGCTTTGTTTTTTGTATTCTGGTTACTTTCTTGGTTGGTGATGAGGAAGAGAAAAGGTAATAAAAACAACATTAATCTTCCATCATTATTCGTTTTCAAATGTTGTAGCATGAAAAATCATATGTGATCGTCAAATATGATGTCAGTGATTTAAGACTATATTTAAATTTTGAATTTTGATAAGATTTTAATTGAGTTGCGTGACAGCAAAAAGACGACAAAACAACTTGTTATTTAGTCCCAATAGTTCAACATCATTTAAAACCACCCAAACAGGAAATCAGTTGGATGAAAGTGGAACAAATGCCGAATTACCACTTTTTGATCTAACCACCATTGTTGCCGCCACTGACAATTTTTCTTCCTCGAACAAGCTCGGTCAAGGTGGCTTTGGAACAGTGTATAAGGCAAGACACCCTTCAGAGATTAAAATTATCTCAAAATTATGATTTATTTGTATTTGAGAGTAAATAAGTTAATTGTGTATTGATTTCAGGGTCGGTTACATAATGGACAAGAAATGTACCTTCGATTTGTTGATAGAATTTACTTTTAACTTTGGTCCAGATAAAACAAAAGGCTCATCTCTAGAGTGGAGAAAGCGCTTCGAGATCATTTTGGGAATCGCTCGTGGGATGGTATACCTTCACCAAGACTCTAGACTAAGAATAATCCATAGGGATCTAAAAGCAAGTAATGTTTTACTCGACACTTCAATGAACCCCAAAATATCAGACTTTGGTATAGCTAAAATATTTGGAGCGGACCAAATTGAAGCTAACACAAATAGGGTCGTTGGAACATAGTAAGTATCACTTATACATTCATGTGTGGAGAGAGACAAATGTGCAAGAAAGGCATTAAATTCTAATTATTGTTTGATGTTGTAAATGCAGTGGTTATATGTCACCAGAGTATGCAATGGAAGGGCTATTTTCAATAAAATCAGATGTTTTTAGCTTCGGAGTTTTATTATTGGAGATCATTAGCGGCAGAAAGAACAACAGTTATAATCAAGACAATTTTGTGAATTTAATTGGACATGTAAGTAAATTAATGTATTATTAATGGAAAATCCTATAGCTAAAATAGAATGGAGGATTTTCCATTACCTACAAAATTGTTGCTTGATTAATTACCCAAAGATGATGTTATACATTGTTTCAGGTTTGGAACTTATGGGGAGAAGAAAAAGCCCTAGATATAGTTGATTCATCATTAGCCAAGTCGTGTTCAAGTCAAGAAGTTTTGAGATGCATTCACATCGGTCTCTTGTGCGTGCAAGAATCTACCATTGATCGGCCAACTATGTCAGATGTTGCTTTCATGTTGTGTAACGAAATGACCTTGCCTCCTCCTAAACAACCGGCATTCATCTTTAACAGACCTGGCGGTCCATACTGGTCTTCAGCAAGTGGTGGAGCTCCATCTATAAATGGTCTTACGCTTACTACGATTCAAGCTCAATGAATACTCTCACTATACACTAATATTTTGCACTTAATACACAGTATTCTTGCTTCTCTTGCAGCATAATTAAATGTATCTAACTTATGCATGCTATCATCAGTTTTTCAGAGTAATTGTAATTATTTCAGTAGTTACACCATTTATTTTCTCTTGGAGGCCACAGATAATATTAACAGTGATCACTAGAACAAATTATTATTGATTGTGAAGTCATTGTTATTTTACTTCCTTTAAGATTTTGTTTGGATTTTAGATTTGAGTAGTGATTTTGGTTAGGTAGGTAGGTAGGTTGGTTGGTTAGGTAGGTAGGTGGGTGATGGAGAAGGGGAAAAGTTTTTTTTTTTTTTTGGGGGGGGGGGAATTAGAGGTAACAAACTTATGAATCCGTCCGATTATACATATTTAAAATTCATATTAATTTGCCAAATCAATAAATGTTGCTCAATGTCAAGTCACTTAAAATTAAGTTTACATCCATTTAAAACCCATATTAATTTGCCAAAATCAATAAATGGACTTAACTGTGTTACTCAATGTTAACTCACTTGAGATTAGTTTACATGGGTTGGACATGGGGACTCATATAAGCCCATCTAAATGGCACCACTTTTACCACTACGACCAATTTTTAAAAAAATTTAATTCATTTTTTTAAAAAAATATAAAATAAATTTTTTTGGGTAAATTACACTTACCTCTCCTGAAGTTTTTAACAAATATAGGACCTCTTCTGTGGTTTCAATAATTACAAAAACTTCTCTCTACTTTTGCTGACAATATCAAAATTCTCCCAATCCATTAATTTAGCACAAACGACGTTGCTTGGCTATCTAAAATAACCATATTACCCCTTTGAATTGAGCGAGAAGAGATGAAAACTATCAAATCGACCAATAAACTATTTAAATGAAATTTTTAGTCACCTCCTTGAGGTTCTGCATATATATTATTAAAGACTCAGAATATTTTAACATAACACCCTAATAGTTTAATATAAGACCCCAATAATTAATATAGGACTTATTTCACACTATATAAACAAAGAAAAATTTATCAAATTTAATTAATGCGTTTATTATTTAAATTTCTTTTTTCTTTTCTTTTTTTAAGTTGAAACAAACCGATTAATTTTTTTCTCTAGCAATTTGTCCTACTTATTAATTCATATGTAAAAAAATTACTTATCTCTAAATTGTTAATATATTATTAAAATATTTAATTAAAAATATTTAATTTTTATTGAAAAAATATTTAAAAAGAAATAATCTATTTAAATTTTTTCTCCAAATAGGTATTTTTCATACCAAAAAAAAAAAAAAATCAAATCCTATATGTATTTTTAAATTTTTATTCAAACTCTAATTTCTCAAAATAGGTATTTAGAAATTGGTGGTCTTTTTAAAAAATAAAAATTGACATTTTTTATAATTTGTTTTGTAATTTTCAAATAAAAATTGTATTTAATTTAGTATAAGGTTTGATGGTGATCAATTTGTTGGCTCTCTCTCTCTTTTTTTTTTTTTTCTTTTTTTTTTTAAAAAAAAAAGGTAATACGTGGTTATTCTACTATATATATGTTTGTCATTATAAAGGTTTTGGTTATATATAATGAAATAAGAACAAATGATTTCCTTTTTACAATAGATTGAATTTCTGTTTATTGTTTAAACACATTTATTGATCTAAGTTATGGTTTAATAACACATATAAGATATAATACGCTAATCTCTATTTATTATTGTTATTATTACAAATTTATATATATATTGATGAACCGAATACGGAAGGCTTAAGATTTCTCACGCTATAGAGTAAAACATAAAGTATTGAAAACATATCCAAATTATAGATTAAAACATGACCCAATTACAAATATATGCAATATTCAATGATTACTCCAGGGATGCAAGGAGTTCATTTTGTTTAAAAAAATAAAAAATAAAGAAGTTAATTTATTTTAAATTTTAAAAAAAAAGTTCAAATAATAAATATGTTAGTTCAAATGATAAATTTTATATTATTTATGTAGTGTGAAATAATTAAGGTATTATCTATAATAACATTAATTTTAGAGATATGGTTTCTTTTTAAGTATTTTATCAATAAAAATTATAGTTTTTTGGTTAAATATTTTTATAATATCTTAACAATTTAATTTTTTTTTAATATTGTATAGAATTTAATAATTTTGTTCAACATTACTAAAATAATGTGTAGGTCTTTATTAATTTTTTTTGTAAAACCTTAGGGGAGGTGAGTGAAATTTACTATTTGAATATATAAAGGTAATCTTGAAATTTTAGACTCATAATATATGACATCAGCATGACATAAGTATATTTTGTTAAATAAACTAACAAAAGATTAACATGGTCTTAATAATAGTTTCAAACGTGAGGCAGGTTTTTGTAATTATTGAAATCACAAAGAAGGTCTCTATAATTGTCAGAAACCGTAGCAGAGGTAAGTGTAATTTACCCATTTTTTTTTATAAAAAAAATAAAAAAATAAAAAATAAAATACATTTAAAAAAAATAAAAAATAATTTTAGAAATAAAAAATAATTTTTTAAATAAAAATAAGTTTTTTAAAATAATAAAAAATCAATTTTTAAAAAAAAAAATAATAATAATTTTTTTTTAAAAAAGGGGAAAAAAATGAAGTAAATTGGTTGGATAGGTTCATTTGTCCAACTCGTATCTAATTTAACCCAATCCGTTTAAGCCCATTTATTAAATGAGCGAGTTTGGATTTAATTGTTCTAAATATATAACCCATTTTGATGGTCCAAACCCATCCATTTGTGAACTCTACAAAAAAAATAAAAAAAAAAAAAAAAACTTATATTTTATTAGTTTGTTCATTCCTTTTTCTTTTCCTCTACAAATCTTTTCACACATCAAAGATTCAAACACGGTCTTAGAAAAAGCATGGTGTTAGTCTGCTTCATCATTAATAAAAGCTTTCCATTGCATACATTAAGAAATATGTTAGCACCAAATAGTGTTTGCAATGACAATAAGGCAGATTGAGTTTAACAAGAAAGTGATATGTAAGCCTGCACCCCATTTCAATTTTCTCATCACATTTATTTTAGGAATTATTGGTCGTTGCAAGTAGCAGGATTAAATGATTTTATGATTTCTACAGATTTATTTCATTTAGATTTTTACACGGATTATTAATCTAATGCTCTGATAACAAATTTTCAACTACAAAAGTAGTCAAATACGTGAAATTTTCCTTTAGCAACATTGCTCATTCATTAATCACCTAAAAACAATGAACTGCTCCAAACAACATTTTTTTTTTTTTTTTTTTTTGCAAAAAAAGAAAAAAAGAAAAAATTGTTTAAGCAATAGAAAATTCAGTGTGAAACACATGAAAAAGCCGTGCTAGGAGATAGCCTGTTTCAAATGAGATAGCCCAATCGCTTCCAAAATTGTCCAAACATATGTATAATAATGTTCAAATGCGAAAAGTGGAATTGAAACCCCTAAATTTTATTAAAATTTTGGGCCTAAGGCGAAAGCATGTTAGCCAAGGCACCAAACTTAAATAAATAAATGTCAATAACAAGCTTAAGCTCCAAAAGAAATAATTCTAACAATCTGAACCTAAATAAGGAAGATTTTCTCACAACCCGAGAGACAAAGTGTAACTAGTTGAACCTTCAAATATTTGTTCTCTGCTTCAACCACTTCATATTTTTTACTTAAATTTTTTATGATCAACTCCTCTGATGATTTTTTTTTTTTTTTTTTTCACTTACCAATAAAAAATCATTATTGTTGATATATGGTTGTGGAAGAACATGGGCTTTTGAGCCTTACATGATTTCAAATTTGAAGCAGCCTTCAATTGATTCATCAGTCCTTGAAGACTTGATTAATTACCCAAAGATGATGTTATACATTGTTTCAGGTTTGGAACTTATGGGGAGAAGAAAAAGCCCTAGATATAGTTGATTCATCATTAGCCAAGTCGTGTTCAAGTCAAGAAGTTTTGAGATGCATTCACATCGGTCTCTTGTGCGTGCAAGAATCTACCATTGATCGGCCAACTATGTCAGATGTTGCTTTCATGTTGTGTAACGAAATGACCTTGCCTCCTCCTAAACAACCGGCATTCATCTTTAACAGACCTGGCGGTCCATACTGGTCTTCAGCAAGTGGTGGAGCTCCATCTATAAATGGTCTTACGCTTACTACGATTCAAGCTCAATGAATACTCTCACTATACACTAATATTTTGCACTTAATACACAGTATTCTTGCTTCCTCTTGCAGCATAATTAAATGTATCTAACTTATGCATGCTATCATCAGTTTTTCAGAGTAATTGTAATTATTTCAGTAGTTACACCATTTATTTTCTCTTGGAGGCCACAGATAATATTAACAGTGATCACTAGAACAAATTATTATTGATTGTGAAGTCATTGTTATTTTACTTCCTTTAAGGTTTTGTTTGGATTTTAGATTTGAGTAGTGATTTTGGTTGGTTAGGTAGGTAGGTAGGTTGGTTGGTTAGGTAGGTAGGTGGGTGATGGGAGAAGGGGAAAAGTTTTTTTTTTTTTTGGGGGGGGGAGGGAATTAGAGGTAAAAACTTAATCAAACTTATGAATCCGTCCGATTATACATATTTAAAATTCATATTAATTTGCCCAAATCAATAAATG
The DNA here is from genome assembly GCA_030407325.1 of Camellia japonica. Taxonomy (NCBI): domain Eukaryota; kingdom Viridiplantae; phylum Streptophyta; class Magnoliopsida; order Ericales; family Theaceae; genus Camellia; species Camellia japonica. The sequence continues at coordinate 28,689,122 of JAPPVO010000014.1, forward strand.
TTGCTCAATGTCAAGTCACTTAAAATTAAGTTTACATCCATTTAAAACCCATATTAATTTGCCAAAATCAATAAATGGACTTAACTGTGTTACTCAATGTTAACTCACTTGAGATTAAGTTTACATGGGTTGGACATGGACTCATATAAGCCCATCTAAATGGCACCACTTTTACCACTACGACCAATTTTTAAAAAAATTTAATTCATTTTTTAAAAAAAATATAAAATAATTTTTTTGGGATAAATTACACTTACCTCTCCTGAAGTTTTTAACAAATATAGGGACCTCTTCTGTGGTTTCAATAATTACAAAAACTTCTCCTACTTTTGCTGACAATATCAAAATTCTCCCAATCCATTAATTTAGCACAAACGACGTTGCTTGGCTATCTAAAATAACCATATTACCCCTTTGAATTGAGCGAGAAGAGATGAAAACTATCAAATCGACCAATAAACTATTTAAATGAAATTTTTCAGTCACCTCCTCTGAGGTTCTGCATATATATTATTAAAGACTCATGAATATTTTAACATAACACCCTAATAGTTTAATATAAGACCCCAATAATTAATATAGGACTTATTTCACACTATATAAACAAAGAAAAATTTATCAAATTTAATTAATGCGTTTATTATTTAAATTTCTTTTTTCTTTTCTTTTTTTAAGTTGAAACAAACCGATTAATTTTTTTCTCTAGCAATTTGTCCTACTTATTAATTCATATGTAAAAAAATTACTTATCTCTAAATTGTTAATATATTATTAAAATATTTAATTAAAAATATTTAATTTTTATTGAAAAAATATTTAAAAAGAAATAATCTATTTAAATTTTTTCTCCAAATAGGTATTTTTCATACCAAAAAAAAAAAAAAAAATCAAATACCTATATGTATTTTTAAATTTTTATTCAAACTCTAATTTCTCAAAATAGGTATTTAGAAGCGGTCAAAAGGCTAGCAAAAAATTCGGGTCAAGGGGTAAAGGAATTCAAGAATGAAGTTACACTTATTGCTAAACTCCAACATAGAAATCTAGTGAGACTATTGGGATGTTGCATTCAACAAGATGAGAAAATGTTGATCTATGAATACCTGCCAAACAAAAGCTTAGACTCTTTCATCTTTGGTATGCTTAATTTTTTTGATTTGAGTTCATTTGTTTATTATCACTGAAATTTATGTAAAAATATAGGAGTACCTTCGATTTGTTGATAGAATTTACTTTTAACTTTGGTCCAGATAAAACAAAAGGCTCATCTCTAGAGTGGAGAAAGCGCTTCGAGATCATTTTGGGAATCGCTCGTGGGATGGTATACCTTCACCAAGACTCTAGACTAAGAATAATCCATAGGGATCTAAAAGCAAGTAATGTTTTACTCGACACTTCAATGAACCCCAAAATATCAGACTTTGGTATAGCTAAAATATTTGGAGCGGACCAAATTGAAGCTAACACAAATAGGGTCGTTGGAACATAGTAAGTATCACTTATACATTCATGTGTGGAGAGAGACAAATGTGCAAGAAAGGCATTAAATTCTAATTATTGTTTGATGTTGTAAATGCAGTGGTTATATGTCACCAGAGTATGCAATGGAAGGGCTATTTTCAATAAAATCAGATGTTTTTAGCTTCGGAGTTTTATTATTGGAGATCATTAGCGGCAGAAAGAACAACAGTTATAATCAAGACAATTTTGTGAATTTAATTGGACATGTAAGTAAATTAATGTATTATTAATGGAAAATCCTATAGCTAAAAGTTTAAACCAAGTTAAAATAAAATTATGAAATAAAGTAAATGTTGGGTATACCTCCTTATTGGAGTGTGGGACCCAATTGATTTTGGAAAAAGAGTTTTAATTTGGCTTGGTTTAGTATAATATATTTTTATATATTATATTTGTGGAGGCCCAATCCAATTTAGTTACAATTAGGGTTTGATTACAAAACCCTAGATTAACAATATATATATATATTGTTTATGTTGTTTTTGCTGGGTGATATACAAGAACAAAAACGGCAGCACCTATTCCTTGCTAACCTCGGTAACAGTGCCGGTTCATGAGGAGCTTTGGAATTTTCTTTCAATGGATGTTTGTTTGGGTGCTTTGGTGAAGTTGATTTGGGTCATTATTTTGGGTCTTCTATAATTCTGGTTCTGAAGATTTTGGTTCATCTATTTGGTGAGGTCTTTCCTCTTGTTTATTGTGATTATTTGGAATTCACCTAAGGGTGGTTTTGTGAGACCATTAGTGTCTCGTTTGTAATCGTTTGGAACTTATTTGGTTGATAGTGGAATCGGATTTCGATCCCGTGGACGTACCTCACATTGAGGGAACCACGTAAACTTCTTGTGTTGCCTTTGATTTAATTTTTTCCGCATTAGTTTTTATTCCCATTGATTGATTTACTTGTGGGGAATCATCGATTTTCCCTAACAACTGGTATCAGAGCTTACGGTTTATTGGGGTTTATTTATTTGTGTAAATCAATGGAGGGGAATATGGGTCGTATGTCTAGCTTTAATGGAAGCAATTGGGTAACTTGGAAAACTAAAATGGATGACCTATTATTTTGTAAAGATTTGTATGGGCCAATTGAGGGTGATAGTAACAAATCAAAAGATGGTTCTTTTTCAAAGAAAGACATTGAGTGTTATTATTGCTATGAGAAAGGGCACATGAAGCGAGAATGCCGAAAGCTCAAGAACAAGGAGAAAAGGCGTGACAAAAGTGTGGATAAGAAACAAGAAGACACAACGGCAGTTACTACCGATGATCTCATGGTCGTTTGTGAGGATAATTGTATCAATTTTGTGGGCCAAGAGAGCAATTGGGTGATTGATTCCGGTGCTTCTTTTCATGTGACTTCTCGAGTTGATTTCTTCACTACCTACACTGCAGGAGATTATGGTTCTATTCGAATGGGTAATGAAGGTTTGTCCAAGATTATCGGCATGGGTGATGTTTGCTTGGAAACAAATTTGGGCTGCAAGTTGTTGCTTAAAGATGTGAGGCATGTTCCCGACATTCGCCTCAATTTGATCTCTACTGGGAAGCTAGATGATGAAGGCTTCAACAACAAATTTGGTGATCGAATATGGAAGCTCACAAAGGGTTCTTTGGTGGTGGCTAAGTGCAAGAAGACTCATACACTTTATTCGATGCAAGGAAAAATTTGTAAAGGTGTTGTCAATGCACTTGAAGATGATACTTCTACCGAATTGTGGCACAAGCGGCTTGGCCATATGAGTGAAAAGGGGCTGCAAGTTTTGTTCAAGAAAGAGCTTCTACCCGGTTTGAAAGGTACACATCTTAAAACTTGTGTTCATTGTTTGGCGGGTAAACAACATAGAGTTTCTTTTCATAAAAATGTTGCTTCTAGAAAAGAAAATGTTTTGGAGTTGATTCATTCGGATGTTTGTGGTCCTTTAAAAGTTAGAACACATGGTGGTGCACTTTATTTTGTTACTTTCATTGATGATTATTCAAGGAAAGTTTGGGCTTTTCTACTAAAAACTAAAGATCAAGTTCTAGAAGTATTTAAGCATTTTCAGGCCATGGTTGAAAGAGAAACAGGGCAGAAATTGAAGTGCATCCGAACAGACAATGGTGGTGAATACATTGGGCCATTTGATGAGTATTGTCGCAGCCAAGGTATTCGGCACCAAAAGACAGTTAAGAAGACTCCTCAACAAAATGGCGTTGCCGAGAGGATGAACCGCACCATTGTGGAAAGAACAAGGTGTTTGCTCTCACAAGCTAAATTGCCAAGATCTTTTTGGGGTGAGGCAATGAGTACAGCGGTTGACGTGATCAATTTATCTCCTTGCTATCCTTTGAATGGTGATGTTCCTGAAAGAGTTTGGACTGGCAAAGATGTGTCTTATGAGCACTTGAGAGTGTTTGGTTGCCGAGCTTTTGTTCACATTCCAAAGGATGAGAGGTCCAAGCTTGATAGTAAGTCAAGACAATGTATTTTCTTGGCTATAGGCGTGATGAGTTCGGGTATAGATTATGGGATCCGGTCGACAAGAAAGTCATTCGAAGCCGTGATGTTGTGTTTCTTGAAGACCAAACAATTGAAGACTTTGGTAAAGGTGATCAACCGGAGCCAAAAACTAGTGATCTCATTGATATGGATCCATCTCCTTCATCTTCAGTTGATGATGAAAATGGGGGAGATGTGCAGCCACCTATTGAAGATGTAGAGGATGATGCTAATCCTAATGAAGTTGAGCCAGAAATTGAGGAAGAGCATCCAACTCAAGAACCGCCACCACAACTTGAGTTAAGAAAATCTACAAGGGACCGACAACCTTCAAGAAAGTATCCTCCCAATGAATTTGTGTTGATTTCCGATCAAGGGGAGCCGGAGAGCTACCAAGAAGCAATTGAGCATGCAAAGAAAGATGATTGGAAAAAGGCCATGGAAGAGGAGATGAACTCCTTACTTGAAAATCACACCTATGACTTAGTGAAGTTGCCTAAGGGGAGGAAAATTCTGAAAAAAAGTGGGTTTTCAAATTGAAGAATGATAGGAAGAATCTGAGGTACAAAGCACGTCTTGTTGTGAAAGGCTTTGGGCAAAAGAAAGGTATTGACTTTGACGAGATTGTCTCACCGGTTGTAAAGATGTCTTCTATTCGGGTTGTACTTGGCATGGCTGCAAGTATGAATCTTGAAGTTGAGCAACTTGATGTGAAGACCGCATTTCTTCATGGTGATCTTGAAGAAGAAATTTACATGGAGCAACCGGAAGGTTTTGTGGAGAAAGGGAAAGAGAAATTTGTTTGCAAATTGAAGAAAAGTTTGTATGGTCTCAAGCAAGCTCCACGACAATGGTACAAAAAATTTGACTCTTTCATGATGAATAATGGTTTTTCTAAAACCACTTCGGACCATTGTGTGTTTGTGAAAAATTTTCCGGATGGCAAATTTATTATTCTTTTGCTTTATGTTGATGACATGTTAATTGTGGGTCAAGATTCTACCATGATTAATAGATTGAAATTGGAGTTGAGCAAGTCTTTTGCTATGAAAGATTTGGGACCGCCAAAGCAAATACTTGGTATGCAAATTGTTCGTGATCGCAAAGAGGGACTGATTTGGTTGTGTCAAGAAAGCTACATTGAGAAAGTTCTTGAGAGGTTCAACATGAATAAAGCAAAGCCGGTTGGTTGTCCACTTGCGGGTCACTTCAAACTTAGTTCGAATCAATGTCCTACAAGTGAGAAAGACAAAGAAGAGATGTTGAAAGTTCCTTATGCTTCAGCAGTTGGTTCATTGATGTACGCCATGGTTTGTACAAGGCCGGATATTGCTCACGCCGTTGGTGTGGTGAGTCGATTTCTCTCTAATCCGGGTAAAGAACATTGGGCAGCGGTAAAATAGATTCTAAGATATCTTCGAGGGACTTCGAAGGTGTGTTTGTGTTTTGGGGATGGTAAGCCGATGCTTGATGGGTTCACAGATTCTGACATGGCTTGTGATGTTGATTCTAGGAAATCTACTTCGGGGTATTTGATGACTTTTGCAGGGGGAGCTGTGGCATGGCAATCTAAATTACAAAAATGTGTTGCTCTCTCAACTACCGAAGCTGAATTTATTGCCATTACAGAAGCTTGCAAAGAAGAGTTATGGTTGAAGAAATTTTTGCAAGAGTTAGGTTTGAAGCAAGAAAGTATGTGCTTTATTGTGATAGTCAAAGTGCTATTCACTTGAGTAAAAATTCTACTTTTCATTCGAGATCGAAACACATTGATGTGAGATACCATTGGATTCGTGATGTGTTAGTTTCGAAATTGTTACAACTCGAAAAGGTTCACACAGATGATAATATCTCGGATATGTTGACAAAGACTTTGTCGAGGGACAAACATTTAAAGTGTCGAACTTTGGCGGGTATGGTTGATGTTTCCACCTAAGTCGGTAGGGGGAGAATTGTTGGGTATACCTCCTTATTGGAGTGTGGGACCCAATTGGTTTTGGAAAAAGAGTTTTAATTTGGCTTGGTTTAGTATAATATATTTTTATATATTATATTTGTGGAGGCCCAATCCAATTTGGTTACAATTAGGGTTTGATTACAAAACCCTAGATTAACAATATATATATATTGTTTATGTCGTTTTTGCTGGGTGATATACAAGAACAAAAACGGCAGCACCTATTCCTTGCTAACCTCGGTAACAGTGCCAGTTCATGAGGAGCTTTGGAATTTTCTTTCAATGGATGTTTGTTTGGGTGCTTTGGTGAAGCTGATTTGGGTCATTATTTTGGGTCTTCTACAATTCTGGTTCTGAAGATTTTGGTTCATCTATTTGGTGAGGTCTTTCCTCTTGTTTATTTGTGATTATTTGGAATTCACCTAAGGGTGGTTTTGTGAGACCATTAGTGTCTCGTTTGTAATCGTTTGGAACTTATTTGGTTGATAGTGGAATCGGATTTCGATCCATGGACGTATCTCACATTGAGGGAACCACGTAACTTCTTGTGTTGCCTTTGATTTAATTTTTTCCGCATTAGTTTTTATTCCCATTGATTGATTTACTTGTGGGGAATCATCGATTTTCCCTAACAGCAAAGTAAAAAGACAAGTTTTTAATATATACATACCATGTTACCAGAAACATTTAACTTTAAAAATGGGTAAATTCACTTTGGATACTGGTATTTTATATCAAGCCTTATTTTTGTACTTAACCTTTTAATTATGATAGTAAAATCTCGTACATATTTACTTAGTTATTAAGAAGTTGACGAAAATTAACCACATGCCGATCATGAGCAACTAACAAGTGGCTATTTCGGCCAATTTCTTAAAAGAAGACTAATGGATAGGAGTTGAGAATTCTTTGCTCATAAATCTCTCTATCTCAAAATACTCACTTTCTTTGGATCGTGTGAGAATTTTATAATATAAAAATCTCGTGATTTGTTTCAACAATTATCAGGAGTGGTTTGAAAATTGATTATTTTAATTGATTTTTCACAAAAAGACGTATAAAAAAAATGAATAATATGATAATTTATGATAACTTGTTAACTTTTAAACTAAAATATATTCCGAATCAAGGCCTCAGTGTTTTGGGAATAGAGGACTCAAAGAGATTGATACAAAAGATCCTGTGAGTTTCCACAAAGGAGGTTCCTAGTCACATGTAATAGAAACCATATTGTCCATTGAAACCAAGCTAGTGACAACTTCAAGGATCTCCTTCTTCACCATTCAAAGGATTGAAAAAATTATTAGTATATATTTTGACTTTTACTAACCAATAAACAAGTTTACTAGGGGTAAAAAGCTGAGAAATTTATTTGGTTATATATGTTGTCTTTTACAAACCAATAAACATGTTTGCTAGAGTTAAAAAAGCAGAGAAATTCATCTGGTTTTCTAATTTTCAAATTCTTAGTTACCAGACGAAAAATCATTTTCCTTGAAACTTATTTCAAAATAGGCTTCCATTTCCAGGTTTGAAACTTACCCTAAATCCAATGCAACCCCTCAAAGTCAAAATTTAAAATATTTATGAACTATACTAATGTAGGGAAGCGTATGGAATGTGTTAGGTTTTTGTTATTGACAATTCCATTTGACAAAATTCTTTTTAGTTGTAATTTTATTTAATCTTTTGTTTAAGTGAGGTTATGAATTTTTAGATGCGAATCCAACCTGAATTATGCCTATATAGAGGAGATTGTGATCTTAATCCTATCATGTTTGCCACTTCGCTGACTATGTCGGGAATCGAGCTGGTTTTCGAAGTTGGTTTTTTGCTCGAGCGACCATTCCTGCGCTCGAGCGGAGATCGTGACCTTTCAGAAGTTTCACTCACCTGCAAAAGTACTGTGAGTTGTTTTTTTTCGCTCGAGCGGTCATTCTTGCGCTTAAGCGTAGACTCTGTTTAGTCACACACGTTTTAGTCAGTCTGCTCGAGCGGCTATTCATGTGCTCAAGCGGAGATCGCGGATCTGTTTGTTATAAAAGCTGCGGTTCAGTCAAGTTTTAGGGGACGGCTGCCAAATCTTCTTTTTTAATATTAGGGTTTTCATCTGGAGCTTTTTTACTTGTTTCCTTTGATATTTGTGAGGGTTTAATCATGAATTGAGTGGATTATATCAAAAGATTTGTTTAGTTTGTTTTATTAAAAAAAGATAGAGTTGTTTTTCGGTGGATTCCGTGAAATTTGCACCTGAGACTTTGGTGGATTTTGGAGTGGCTCATTGTCGTGGATTCAACGTTAGGCAAGACAATTCCGAGGTGATGATAGGGCTAGAAGAGTCACATCGGGATTGGTTCAATTCGGACGTGAATTCACTAGGTAATTGAGAGTACAGTTGTGTAATTCCTTTGTGTCTTCTTAATGGATTGTTTTGTGGCTTTAGCTCGTGGTTTATCACAATTGGAGGCGTTCCAATTGTGATTTTTCCACGTTAAAATCGTTGTGTCGATTTGTCTTTATTATTTGATTGAGATTGTTATTTAGTGCTTAAAATTTATATATAATTACATATAAATATCTCCAGGACTTTTAGATTTTTCAGAATGAATGAACAATACAAATAAAATAAGAGCAATATAAAATTGTGAATAATTTTTCTAAAATTTTATTACTGATAATAGTTGTAAAATCTTAAGTTTCAAAATCTTAAGTTTCAATTTATAGTAAACAATAAGTCACAATTCATGCTATTCATGCTTCAAATCAAGCTAAGATTACATAAAGTCAGAAACTGTGAAAAATAAAAGGTACAATATATCCTAGAGAAACGTTATTCAAAAAGGATTTATTTAAACTCTAAAATTAAGTTGTTATTATATTTTCAAATATAATAAATTTTTTAGTTCGGAGGCCATTAAAATTCACCTAAAATTCAGATCGAATATGAATGTTTTGACCTGATTCAATGACCTTGAAATATCAACAAAATTATAATTTTACCATCAAATTGTCAAACCGTTCCATGAATTTGCTGTCATTCACCACTGCATTTATACACCCAAATGCCACATATGACTTACCAATTGGGTCAATTTGAACTGGTATGCTACTCATTTTCCCATATATAAATGGATTAACATTTCAAGTTTTATATTTCTTCTTCCAGGTAACTTCAGGGATGCAACCCCTCAAGTCAAAATTTAAAATATTTATTAAGTATACTAAAAAAGAAAATGTATATATGGAATAAGAAAAATACAAGAAAAAAATAAACAACATAGAAAAGAGAACAATTTGTCTGAAGTTTTATTACTAAAAAAGAATTGAATAGCCTCAAAGACTTCAACTTCAATTTATAGCAAACAATGTTTGGTGACCAAATTACAATACATAACCCAAATCAAGCCCTGCTTACCAAGGGTAAATTTCATTAAAAGGCCTTTTATGTTCAAATATAAATTTTTATAATGTTTATTGATTTCAAGAATTATTTGAATTATCTATATATAGATGAAATGGATAGATTCAATGTAAAGACTATACTTACCCACCCAAAAAAAAATGTAAAGACTATACTAGATGCTTTTTAATGTAGATTTTCAAAACTCATCGATCTTTTTAAATGTAGATCTTTAAATTATATATATATATATATATATATAAAAGAAGTGCGTGTTAAAAATGTAACCCAAATTACTAGAACCTTTTTTCGAATATTGAGTTTGTATTATGCATATCAGTGGGGGACTTTTATTTATTTGTTCTTCTTTTGATTGCATAGAGGCCTTTTTCAAAATAATTTTTTTATTAAAACGAATAGAGATATATAATCGATTATGAAAAATTCTATTATACACATTTGCATATCATATGCATCCTTAGTTACGTTATTTTCTTTTTAAGTTATGACCAATTTCTTTTTTAGTTATGACATTATTTTGATATTTTTGTTATATTTTTTTGTGTTTGGCTATGATTTTTTTTTTTTTGTTTTGATTCAAAAAATATAAACTTATGTCATTTTCTTCTATAATTATGAGGTGCATATGGTACACACCCTCCTTTTTCAATGATTTTTTATCATATTAAAAAATTTTGAGGCCTATTTGAAAATGTGGCCTAAAGGCACTGCCTTACTGGCTTAGCATATAAGCAGATCGAAAACAAATTTGTTCATATATTTTATGATTGGTAGAGAATGCAGGCCACCAAAAAGTGTATTAATTCCATGACTCCCACCACTTGAATTTATAGTCATACTATATATTTAAAATAATCAATTGGTAGAGAAGGGTTGGCCTTGGCGCGGTGACTCCATTTCATATGAGATCATGAAAATAATTAATAGGTGTCATGAATAAGCACCATATGTTGGAAAAATTTAAAAGTGAATGGAAATAAATTTCATTTAAGTGAAATGGTGCCATCTTTTATGGTATCTCTTCATATGAAAGAGTGTGACTCTAGAGTCATGATCCTTTTGAATGGTCACAAATATTTCTATAAATACCATCCACATGGTATTCATTTGTTAAGGAGTTTTAAGATACACACATTACGTCTAATCAAATATATAAGAGAGCTCACGGCATAAATTGGCTCGCTGTATACATAGAAAGTTGTATGATTTTTGTGTGTGATGATTGTTATATACTGGAGACAAGACGCTTATCAATCGCAAGCACCAGAGGTGTAACGCCCTCAAAATTCAACCCATTAAATATAAAACAAAACATGCATTATTAAAAGAAAACATTATTTATTACATCAATCATCAGAGTCTTACGAAATAAAATACCATAATAAATGCCCTACGGGCTTACATCTTGCCAAGCCAACACTTGGATACAATTTACTGAGTTCTAACTCAAAAACAGATAAAGCCCTAGGCTGAAGGATTACATTGTTCAAATAAAATAAAACAAGTCTTCAAATTCAATTCCTCACAAGCTAAGTCCTTGGAGGGAGTGAACCACCTGAACCTGAAAAATAAAGTTCCCATATAGGGTGAGCCACAGCCCAGTAGAGAAATACTAAACCAAGCATAAGAATTAACTAAAGCATTAGCATCTGATACATGGTTAACACTCTACAATCAAGTTACAATTTTCATGACACAAATGTCTACATTGCCTATGACACACTGTCTATGGCACATTTTACTTTCCACTTATGGCTCAGAACCTGGCCAATTAACTCAACGGGGTTTCATCTTTTATTAACAATACTTCCAATTCAACAGGAATAACAATTTAAGTTAGACCTAACCATAACAAATACACAAGTTGGTATTGTATCAATCATAACCAATTCACTTCCATACTTCCCAACTGATACACATTTTAGTGATGTATCATATCAACAATAAATAGAAATATATCTATTAATCAATAAGCACAAATAAGAGTGATGCTACTGGAGTCCATCCCCTATCTCCTCCAATAAATCCGGTTTAGAGGTCCATCCCCTATCTTCCCCTAAACCGTGGAGTTCATCCCCTATCTCCTCCAAAACCAATGCATATGCAATAAAACACACAATTGCCATATACAACCCATAATTAATACATAAATGTTCTGTATTAACTCAACAGTCAAACAATTGACTCAATTCCAGTTATACCTAAGCCGCATGCAAGGTCTACAACAATCAATGACTATCCTCCACCGCTAGCCCAAAACAGTTATTTCTAAACAAGAAATAAATACATCAATGAATGTAAATTTAACATTCCCAAAGGTAAATATTTAAACTACCCAATTCCATGAATCAAACCAAATTACACATTGTTCCTTTAAATTAATTATACAAATTAATCTAAACCCAAAACCCTAAGGTTTCTTCCAAAATTACCAAACTACCCCCACATACCAAAATACCAACACTTAGGATTAAAGCGTATAAATGGAGTAGGAAATCCCTACCTCGAAGCAATAACCCAAAAAGATGAAGACGGAGATGATAGCCCAAACTCCAAAGTGCTCCAAATCAATAACCGTTCAGATTAAATGAAAGCCCTCACTCTCCTCTATCTTATTTGTGAAGGAACTAGGTTAGGAACAGCCTCAAACTAGATGAAACCTAGGGTAGAAAGTGTATAGGGAGAGAGAATGGTCGGACCTAGGGTTTTACAAACTGAAAGGGCTGAAAAACTGTCTTAAAACACGCTGCTGCGTATTTAAATCTGATAGGCTCGCTCGAGCGAAGACCTGGTCGCTCGAGCGACCAGACACAAGAAATACTCGCTCGAGCGAAGAAAATCTCGCTCGAGCCAAAAACTCGATGCTTCAGGTCTGCAACCCAGAAGCTCGCTCGAGCGAAGGAAAGCTCGCTCGAGCGAAGAACTCGAAAACATACACCTCGCTCGCTCGAGCGAAGGAAGCTCGCTCGAGCCAAGAAAACACATCTCTCAGGTCTAAGTACTAGACGCAAAGCTCGCTCGAGCCAAGGAAATCTCGCTCGAGCGAAGAACCAAAAAACGAAGACCTCGCTCGAGCGAAGAGAAGCTCGCTCGAGCGACCAAGCCAAAAACTGAACATGCAGACTTGGTTTCTAAACCCAACCAATCTGCAACCAACCTGCTAAACACATCCTATAACCCAAGAATAAGGAATTAAAGGACAACAACAACAAATATAGCAGCGGAATCCACGGAACATAAGTCCGGATACAATAATCAAATGGGAAAAGACTGGGGTCGCTATAAGAGGCGAGGGCGAATTTCTATCTTAAAGACACAGTGTTCAAATACTGGCCTCAGTCATAATCTATACTAAGTTTTATAGAATTTTTGTAAGAAATTTCTTATATTTTATTTTATTATTTATTTGTATTAAATTGATTTTCCGAAAAGATTTTCTTACACCATATATATATGAAAAAAATTTATGATACACTTTTAAAAGAAATTCATTTTAATAAGGTCTCGTTTGGAAATAGGCCATTTTAGTTGGCTATTTAATTTTTTAAGAAAAACGTATAAAAAAGTAAAGAGAGTGATGTGATGGAATATTTTATTTTACTAACTATTTTAGCATGTATTTTAGCCCATCCTAAACACTCCCTTAATATTATGTCAATTTTTAGTATTATTTATGCAACTACACGTAGTAAAGTTATGAATGTGCAAATTTATGGTACGCACATCACTATCGCAAAAGTTATGAATTAATATAATTATGTATAAAGTGGTGTGGTTAAAATGTTACGAGCTGTTTCGATAAGAAAATTTATGACATGGAGTGGTATTTATTAATAAACATTGAACATGTAGTTTAGGAGTTAAAATTGAAAACACTTTAAATTTAATTGAAGATTTATGTTTTCGTGGGAAGGGGGGAACTTCTCTGAACATACAACCTATAATTAGGACTATAATTATACAATTTTGAAAAGATTATATGCATTCAAGTTTTATATTGTTTTCTTTTATAATTTGAAATGCCAATGTTATTAAATCAATACTAATTAGTGTAATTATTTTTACAGATGGTTTTTGGCGTAGAATTGTGGATATTCCTTTTTTGTCTACGGAGAAGATTATTTTTGTACAATTTGCTATTTTGTCGCCCTTTGTTTTTATGTGGATTACTATTATTCGTACAGACTACTATTGGTATCGTATAGATTACTTTTGGCATAAAACAAATTACTACTGGTGTGGTATAGATTACCTTTTGACATGGTATAAATTACTATATGATAATCTGTACCATGCCAAACGGACATTTGGCAAGTTCTTTTTTGTGTACGGATGACATCATTTTTGTATGATTCTCTGTTTTGTATGAAATTATTATTTTAGGTTGGATTACACTTGATTTGTATGGAATTTGAAATTAAAAGTTAATATTTTTTGATAGTTGAAAGTTAAATGGATACAATTTGTGGAATGGCAGATAATATAATGGATATATGTATTGTTTTGTTTATATATAGCGTACATGTTGCCCAGAATAAATACAAGTTTAAAAAAATACTAAATAAAGTTTTTGGTGGCTAAACGTTTAATTTCCAAAAAAGAAGTGAAGTTGTTGGCGACTACTAATTGATAGTCACAAAGGAAATCAAGGTTTTTAGACACTAACTATTTAGTAGCCAGAATGAAACTGAAGGTTTTTGGCGAATAAACATTTAGTAGCCAAAAAACAAAAAGTGAGACTTTAGGCGACTAAATAGTTAGTAGTCAAAATAAACATAAACTTGTTGGCGACTAATGAGTTAATAGCCAAACAAAAATAAAATGAAAAATAATTTTTTTTGGCTACTAAATATTTAGTAGTTCAAAGCAATTGAAATTTTTTGCGACAAAAATATTTAGTCACGACAAAATATGTCATCTTTGCATAACCAAAACAATTTGGTCCTTAAAATTCACTGGCGACCATAATGTTTAGTCGTAAAATTCATTGGCAACTAACATCCTCAGGTTTTTTGTGACTATAATATTTAGTCGTAAAATTCATTGGCAACTAAATGCTTTGTCCCTAAATGTAATACTATTACAACAAAACTTATCCACGACTAAAACATTTATTCATCGAGAGTTAAAATGATATTTTATTTGAAAACTTTTAAAAGTTTAGTCACCAAAAATGCCATTTATAGTGAGACATATGCTTTGTTTTTAGGAGTGTCTACAGTAGCAACCCTTTATATATACCCCTATAAGAAGTAATGGGCTGGTTTACAAGGAGAATAGCAACACATAGATTTCTCACGTATCTAAAACCCAAACCCAAGGAGAGGTGGTTAGTCAAAAATTAAAGGAGAAAAGGGTACAGAGAGTGATAAACCCAACTCCAATCAGTAAGTCTATTGCGAAGGGGAAAGGGAAAGTCTTGCGAGGTAAGCTATGGAAGAAGAAAGGAAAGCTGGCTGGTGACAGAAATTCAGGAGAACCATCTTTGAATCTGCGGAAATGAGTCATTTTTAGGTCTGCTGTAGCTGCTATTTCACTCTCAATAGCACGAGAATCCAGCAGAGGAAGGTTAGTGTTGTCGGAGGCGGAAGCCTCACTTGAAATTGGAAAAGCTCTTGGTATTGATTATGACGGGAAAGAAGATGAAGTGATCAGTCAATTGAAAGAACTGGAAGCTCAAGATGTGGAAAGAGCAAGGAAAAGGGATGGAGATGCTAATTAATTTAGCCAACTAAGGGGAAATGGAGTGTTAAGCAATGTTTAATGAAGATACAATCATGGAATGTGAGAGGGATTGGGCGACCAGAGAAAAGGAGAAAGATTAAGAAAAATCTTGCTGACAGAAGAGTGGATATTATTTTACTTCAAGAAACAAAGAAATCAAAAGTCAATTCCGAGTTAGTAAAGACTATATAGCCTGGTGACTCTTTTGAATTTATGTCTGTTGATGCCATTGGTAGAGCTGGAGGTCTGTTATGCATTTGGAACTCGGAGGTTTTCCAATTGAAGGCATGTTGTTGTAACCATAATTTCTTGCTGCTATCAGGTACAATTTTTCATAGTTTTGAATGTGTTATAGTTAATGTATATGGTCCTAACGAGGTGGCACAAAGAAAAGAGGTTTGGGAGTGCTTAATAAGGTTAAAATCTATCTTTTTGGGGCCGTGGTGTATGGGAGGAGATTTTAATGAAATCATAAACATCTCATAAAGGATTGGATGCTCTAGACGGGATAGAGGGATGAAGGACCTCAATTATATGATTGAACAACTGGAATTGATGGATATGCCCATGCTTGGGAGGAAGTTCACTTGGTGTAACTCCCAAGATAAAGAGAAATGGAGTAGAATTGATAGATTCTTACTTAATCTTGAATGGGTGCAAAACTTCAATTTTAAATTATGGGGGCTGCCTAGGTTGCTGTCTGATCATTGCCCCATAATTTTAATGGAGGACGATAGGGACTGGGGCCCTAGGCCGTTTAGGTTTATTAATGCCTGGTTGTTACACCCCAACTTTCTACCTTTTGTGAAGCAAAACTGGTCAGAGTTCATGGTGGAAGGATGGGCAGGGTATAAGTGTCTTATGAAATTTAAAGCATTGAAGCAAGCATTAAAACAGTGGAACATGGAGGTGTTTGGCAAGATTTAAGCTAAGCTTAAAAGTGTAGAAGATGAAGCTCATGCTCTTGATATATTAGCTGAAGAGAGACCACTTCTTGATACAGAACAGGTTAGAAGAAAGGAAGTAAGGGGTGAAGTTTGGAGGTTAAGCAAAATGTTGGAATGCATTTGGTTGCAGAAATCCAGAAGTAACTGGGCCTCTAAAGGTGATAGAAATACCAGATATTTTCACATATTGGCTTGTAGTAGAAATAGTAGAAATTCCTTGTGTTCAATTATAGTGAATAGATCCATGCTTGAGGAGCCGGTGGAAATTAAGGAAGAAGCTAAGACTCATTTCAAGAGGCAATTCTCCGAATCTTGGAGTATCAGACCTAGATTATCTGGCCCTTTTAAAAACATTGGAGGTGCTCAAGTGGTGGAACAACTAGAGGCTGATTTTACAAAGGAGGAAATTAAAAAGGTGATCAAGAGTTGTGAGGGCAATAAGGCCCCAGGGCCTGATGGGTACAACATGTCATTTTTCAAGAAGTGCTGGGGAATTGTAAAATATGATGTGATCTAATTCATAAGAGAATTTCACCGGAATGCACGCTTGGTCAGTGGGCTCAATAGCTCTTTTATTGCTCTAATTCCAAAAATTGATAATCCATCTTGTTTGAATGAGTATAGGCCAATTAGCCTCATTGGCTCTTTGTACAAGATACTTGCAAAGGTGCTAGCAAATAGGATTAAACAGGTGATGCCTAGGATTATTAGTGAGGTTCAGTAAGCTTTTTGCGGTGGAAGGCACATACTAGATGGGGTCTTGATAGCCAATGAGGTAATTGATGGTTGGAATACTTATAATAAAACAGGTCTGGTAATCAAACTGGACTTTGAAAAGGCATATGACTCAGTTAACTGGGAGTTCTTATTTTCCATGCTCTCAAACTTTGGTTTTGGAGAGAAATGGGTGAGCTAGATCAGAACTTGTGTGTCTTCGGCTAAAATTTTTGTCTTGGTCAATGGATCACCAACATCTGAATTTAGTCCACAAAGAGGTCTGAGGCAAGGTGACCCATTGTCACCATTTCTATTTAACATTGTACCAGAGGGGCTGAATATCTTGTTGAGTAGAGCCAAGGAGTTGGGCTTAATAAAAGGGGCTGAGACGGGTTCTAATGGTGTTATAGTTTCCCATTTACAATTTGTAGATGACACTATTTTGTTTTGTAAAGCTGAATGGGTGGAAGTGGTAAACATTAAACGAATACTGCGATGTTTTGAGATCTTATCATGTTTGTGTTGGAACAATCATCTGTGTAAATAAAATAAATTGAAATAATTCAAACAAAATAAAATAAAACTTACAGAATTTATTTTGTTAAACCGGATCAATAATTAAAGACCAAGTCGAGTGTGTGACACTCTGTCCTTAAGACAGATTCGCCCCGCTACGGTGCTTACGGTTGAGTGGCGTCTATCTCCCAAGATACAATGATCTTAACCAATTTGTAGTAGCACTCCAAAACAAATTGTTCAGAACAAATCTGTGATCTAACTCTGAATATTTATTCTAAAACTAGAATGAAGAATAAAATGCAAAGGAGAAAATTCTGGACAGCAATATCTATTTTGCAGACTGATTTTTCGGATCGAAAAACACAGCTGGAATGTTGGTATTTATAGGCAACTAAGTCTGACCCGAACTGGTGCATTATGGAAGTGAACAGGTGCAAATTCAAACTATACAGGTATAGTTTGAATTTCAAACAGATCTGGCACTGTTTCAACAGATAACTGCAGCAGTTATCCATCTATTAAGAAACTGCTCAAAACCGAATATGTTATTGCTCAAAACCGAATCTATTATGGACTGTTTTGAATATGTTTTGTCATGGACTGAATAAGGAAAGAATTTAGGACATAAATTAAATTCAAATTTGAATTTAATTAAATTTTTCCGCAATTAATTTTGAAAAAATTCAAAAGAATTTTTGTCCAAAAAATTAATACAAGAACTGGCCCGACCCGACCTGACCCACACCCACACTCGCGCCCGACATGGCTCAGCTCGGCCGGACGGCGGCGGCGGCGCGCACGCGCACGTGTGTGGTGGTTTTGGCTAAGGTTCACTTTGTCCATAACTCCTCTCTTCTACAAACTTGGGGTGCCCTTGGGGCCCAACCCAAGTGTTATAGGCTAGAGCTTATAAACTCAACAAACTCTCTTAAAGTTTCAATGTGGGACAAGCCTCACAAGGAAACCCACATTTAAAACGTCCACGAACCCGAAAATGACGTCATGTTCCCATTCACTCATAAATGGTTTTGACGAACCATCTTCACCGTGTGACTTGCCACGCAACAAGGAACACTTCACCTCTTCGGACCTGTCCCAAAAGACGTTCGAGGCCCACTCAATTTTGGGCTCAAAGTCGGCCCAAAATAAGCCTAATAAACCAATTTTTCCAACAATCCCCCACATGAATGGAATTTGACGGAGAGAAAATGCAACAACATGATCTAATTACAGAGAGTATAGAAATTGGAAATATTCTGCAAAGGATAGGTAGCTTTTGGCTTTGAACCTTCCCTTGTGAGACACTATCGGATTTACTAGCTAACCAGTGAACATGATGTCTTGAACTGTTCAGCCGTTTGTGTAAACCAAGACAATATAACTCACACAGTATATCCCCAGACACAGTTTAGTTCTCACTATTATGTTCATTTTGGCCCTGAACAACCTGGTCTTTCATGAGTGCTCTAGAGAATTGTAGCCCTTCACAAATCTCATAGAACCGGTCCAGTTCACACTCATATAGGTGATTCTTATGAAGAGTATCTTGACATACTCCACTAGGTATACCTAGATATAAGAATCATTAAAAGTATTACTTAACCTAAAACGCTGCAGACATCACTAGTTCATCAAAAAAATGGATAGAAGTTTAACTCCCCAGTGATCCTTCTGAGTCATACACAACTCGGTTGTCCCTTTGAACCTAGATCTTGGGATCTCCAGTCAACTAGGTTGGGTTGCCGTTGTGGTAACTCTTATTTAATAGGCTTTAGTCACATTCCCCTCGATGAATTCTCAGCTAACTCTCTTGCTAACCCTTTGGTTAGTGGATCCGCTATGTTGTCTTTAGACTTAACACATTCTATGGAAATAATTTCATTAGAGAGTAGTTGTCTCACGGTGTTATGTCAACGACGAATATGTCGTGACTTACCGTTATACATATGACTCTGTGCTCTACCTATAGCTGATTGACTATCACAATGTATGCATATAGCAGGCACCGGTTTTGGCCATATTGGAATATCTTCAAGGAAGTGGCGAAGCCATTCTGCCTCTTCCCCTGCTTTGTCTAAGGCTATGAATTCTGGTTCCATAGTAGACCTAGCAATGCAAGTCTGTTTGGAAGATTTCCAAGATACAGCCGCCCCACCAAGAGTAAAGACATACCCACTGGTGGATTTTGAGTCTCTAGTATCCGATATCCAATTTGCTTCACAATATCCTTCAAGTACTGCTGGATATCTAGTATAATTCAACCCAATGTTACGAGTAAATCGGAGATATTTTAGAACCCTTATAATTGCTTTCTAGTGTTCTACTCCCGGGTTACTCGTATATCTATTTCATTTACTTACTGCATAAGCTATATCCGGGCGAGTGCAGTTCATCAAGTACATTAAGCTTCCAATAATTTGGGCATACTCTAATTGAGAAATACTTTCCTGTACATTCTTAGAAAGATACAAATTAACATCTACAGGTGTTCTAGCAAGATGATCATCATCTTTGCTGAATTTGTCAAGTATTTTCTCAATGTAATGAGATTGTGACAAAGCATAACCTTCTGATGTTTTGGTAATTTTCATACCAAGAATTACATCAGCAATGCCTATGTCCTTCATGTCAAAATGTTTATTCAACATTTTCTTTGTAGTTGTAATCATATCATTATTACTACCTATGATGAGCATATCATCCACATACAGACATACAATGACATATCCTTTGTCTGTGTTTTTTAATATAAAACATTTGTCACACTCATTAATTTTAAATCCATTTGACATCATTGCCTTGTCAAATTTCTCATGCCATTGCTTTGGCGCTTGTTTTAAACCATATAATGATTTAACCAATTACACACTTTCTTTTCTTTTCCTGGAACAGAAAAACCTTCCGGTTGTTCCATGTAAATTTCTTCATTTAACTCACCATTTAAGAACGGTTTTCACATCCATTTGATGAATTTCTAGATTGTATAGAGATGCAATCGCAATTAGCATTCTAATGGATGTTATTCTAGTAACCGGTGAGTACGTGTCAAAGTAATCAAGACCTTCTTTTTGTCTAAATCCTTTGACCACAAGTCTTGCTTTATATTTGTCAATTGATCCATCCGCTTTCAATTTTCTTTTGAAAATCCACTTGTACCCAAGAGGTTTACAACCTGGTGGCAAATCCACCAATTCCCAAGTGTAATTTTGCAAGATGGATTCAACTTCACTATTGACAGCTTCTTCCCATAAAGGAGCTTCAAGACTGGACATAGCCTCTTTAAATGTTAAAGGCGCATTTTCTAACAAAAATGTTAGAAAATCTGGACCAAAAGATTTTGAGGTTCTAACACGTTTACTACGCCTAGGTTTCTCTTTCTCATTTTGATCTAACTCTTGTTCTTGATCATGTTCTTGATCTTGACTAGTAATAGCATCATGAGATCTTTTATTATTACTAGTCTCTTGCCCAGTCTTATTTGGAAATACATGTTCAAAGAAAGATGCATTTCAATAATAGTATTTACATGCATTTCGGAATGTTTTGATTTATGAATTAAAAACTGATATGCACTACTATTCTTGGCATAACCAATGAAAATGCAATCAATGGTCTTAGGACCTATCTTAGTCTTTTTAGGACTAGGAATAGCCACTTTAGCCAAACACCCCACACTTTTTAAGTATTTATAGGATGGTACTCTTCCATGCCATAATTCATAAGGTGTTTGATTCACTTTCTTTCGGAACTTTATTAAGTATATAATTAGCAGAAAGTATTGCTTTTCCCCCACAAGTTCTGAGGTAATCCAAACTTATTAACATGACATTCATCATTTCTTTTAAGTTATAGCGACTCGGTCTTTTCCCATTTGGTTGTTGCATCCGGACTTAGGTTCCGTAGATCCTATTTATTATAATTGTTGTTGTTGTCCTTTAATTCTTATTTCTGAGTTATGGGATGCATTGAGCAGGTTTGTACAGGTTGGTAGTGTTTGGGAGCAAAGGGTTTGCCCAGAATTTTGACCTTCGCTCGAGCGAGCAGTTCTCGCTCGAGCGAGCTCTTTGTTTTTGGTCCGTCGCTCGAGCCAGGGTTTCTTCCTCGAGCGAGCGGCTCGTCTAGGTATAGACCTGAGAGTTGTGTTTCTTGGCTCGAGCGAGATCTTCTTCGCTCGAGCGAGCTGGTTTGTTCTTCGCTCGAGCGAGCGTTCCGTCTCGAGCGTGCGTCTGGTTGCAGACCTGAGGGTTTGAGTTGTTGGCTCGAGCGAGCTTTTCTTCGCTCGAGCGAGCTTCTGGTTGTTGGCTCGAGCGAGCATTCTTGGCTCGAGCGAGGGTTTTCTGTGTCTGGTCGCTCGAGCGACCAAGTCTTCGCTCGAGCGAGCCTGTTTTATTTAAATAGGCACAGCGGTTTTTAAAACACTTTTTCATCCTCTTT
Organism: Camellia japonica; assembly: GCA_030407325.1. NCBI lineage: Eukaryota > Viridiplantae > Streptophyta > Magnoliopsida > Ericales > Theaceae > Camellia > Camellia japonica. The sequence goes on from JAPPVO010000014.1 coordinate 28,710,844, forward strand.
TTGATTCCAGAACCCTAGGTCCGTGTTTTCTCTCCCTCCACTCACCTTCTCTCTTAGGTTTGATCTACTTAGAGTGTATTTCTACCCTAGGTCCTTTGTTAAAAAGATAGAGTGGGTCGAGGGCTTCGTTTTAATCTGAGCAATAGTGGATTTGGAGCACCTTGGGTTTCCGCCATCTTCTCCATTTGAGTTCTTCGCTTCGAGGTAGGGATACCTACTCCATCCTATAGGTTTGTCCTAAGTTTTAGTATTTTGATATGTTGGTGTTGTTCGGAATTTTGGGAAAAGCTAGGGTTTGATTTATAATTTAAAAAGGGGTTTTTTCATCTATTAAATCGTATGATTGAAGTCATGAAAAATGACATTGATAGTATTAAATTGATAAAATTGAACCTTAGGGTTAATTTTGAGGAAAGGGGAAAAGCCCTAACTGTTGTAATAAATTAATTTGCATAATTAATTTAGAGAAAAATGTGGAATTAAGTTTAATTCTTGAAATTGGAATTATGAGATAAATGGTGTAGTTGAATAGTTTAATCACTCACCTATGAAAATGTTGAGTTTACATTTGTTGATACATTTATTTCCTGTTTAGAAATAACTGTTTTGGGCTATCGGTGGAGGATAGTCGTGATTGTTGTAGACATTGCATGTTGATTAGGGAAAACTGAAACTAATCACATTGAATGAGTCATTAAATATGACAGTTGAATTAATACAGCGAATCTGTGTATTGATTGAATATTGTGTATGACAAGTGTTTAATACATTGTATATGCATATTGTTTGGGAGGAGATAGGGGATGTACTCCATGGTTTGAGGGAAGATAGGGGATGGACTCTCAAACCTGTTTAGGAGGAGAAAGGGGATGGACTCCATTAGTACAGCAAATCTGTGTACTTATTGATGTATGGAAGTGTATTAGTACAGCATATATGTGTACTTATTGAATTATGGAAGTGTTTTAGTGAGCCTTAGTCTCATTTTATAATGTGGCCAGGTTCTGAGCCATGTATGTATAAATGGAAAGTTGAATAAATAATGGAAGTGAAACGTATCATGGACATTATGGTCATGAAACTGTATTATGATAAATGATTTATTGTAACCATCTATTGAATGCTATTGCTTTAGTCAATTCTATATTTGGTTTAGTATATTTCTACTGGGCTGTGGCTCACCCTATACGGGAACATCATTTTCAGGTCCAGGTGATATGCTACCTCCAAGGACTTAGCTTGGAGGATTTGGAGTTGAAGACTCTTTCTTTTTAGTTAGCTAGTTTGTTTTTTGATGTTACATGTAATTACAAGCCAAGGGCTTAACCTGTAGTTGAGTTAGTACTCATTTCTTTTATGTCCAAGTATTGGCTTGGAAAGATGTAAGCCCGTAGGGCATTTACTTTCGTTATTACATGTAATGTTTTCTTTTAAGAATACTCTGATGAATGGAATAAATTTTTTTCTTAATCAATGCATGTCATATTGTATATTATGGGTTTATTTTGAGGGCGTTACAACTTGGTATCAGAGCGTACCGGGTTTGAATACTTTGGGTACGTGGGAAGTATCACAATGGGTTTGTCTCGCTTGTAGAGACTTATGTATGTATGTGTTTATTGATAACATGTTTATGACTATTTGGGTATGGGATTTAATTTCTAGGATGTTGATGGATCCTTGAGTTTCTATGAGTCTTGTTGGAAAAGCACTTGATCAATGCTGTTTCCAACCGGAACTCTAGCAACGCCTCGGGACTGTCATTATCCAGGAATGAAATTCGTAGGTGCTTATGTGATTATGTGCTTACGTGGAGTGAATTATTGTTGTCCAATGCATTAGGACGCGAGTGTTATAGCTTCGGCACATTTATTAATGTGCAAACGTATTAATTGTCTTTGTTACCTTTATTAGGATGTCAGGACGAGGACGAGGACGTGGTAGGCGTGGTAGGCAGGAGATGCCTATTCCGGATGAGATTCTGGAGCAGCAGGAGGGAGTTGGCCAGGCCAATGTGGCCGAGCCGGTAGGTCAGCAGGCTATGGGCGCTTTGGCCCGAGAGATAGCAGGGGCATTCAGGGAGTCTGTAGGCATTCTCAGAGCTGAGAATCAAGCCCAGGTTCATGTTGCAGATGCAGGGCCTTCTTTTCTGAAGAGGAGTTCTTCCGGTCTAACCCGGACGAATTTTTGGGTGATCCAAAGAGCCGCTTAAGGCAGATGAATGGCTCGAACAGACAACGAAGACGTTTGAGATGCTTGGCATCGAGGACGGGGTTCTGAAGGTGACCTTGGCATCTTTCCAGCTTAAGGGGGATGCGGGTCAGTGGTGGAAATTCACCAGAGGCCGTATAGGAGGGACTTGGGAGGCCTTCGTAGCTGCTTTCCAGGAGAAGTTCCTGTCTCCAGCTGTCAGGGAGAGTTGAGGGAGCAGTTTTGCCAGCTTAAGCAGCTGAGCTCTTCAGTGGCCGAGTTTGAGGCCGCATTTACTAGTTTGTCCAGGTTTGCACCTGAGTTGGTGGCGTCTGAGGAACGCCGTTGTCTTGAGTTCGAGAAGAAGTTGAGGCATGGCCTCAAGATGAGAGTTGGGGGTTCTATGACCCGAGAGTATGGGCGTCTGTGGATGCTGCAGCCCATATGGAGATCATGATGCAGGAGGAGGAGGAGAGGCAGAGGGGCTCCAAGAGGAGTCAGGATAGCCAGAGTGATGGCAGGAGACAGAGGGGTTTTAACCCTCAGCAGTCTCAGGGTAGCTTTACTAGATCGACTTTTCCAGTGACGAGTGCAGTTTCTGGGAAAGGCAGCCAGGGAGACATTACCTGTTTCAAGTGTGGTCAGCTGGGCCACAAGTCTCCAGTTTGCCCGCAGAAGGGAGGAGTACAGAGAGCAGCATCATCTTCGGCTCGATCTCAGAGCCAGAGTCAGGGTAGAGGCCAGCCGCTCTCTGTTATCAGTGTGGTCAGGCAGGGCACATGAAGAGGTTTTGCCCGCAGTTGAGTGGCACATCTGGTGCATCTAGTTTGAGGCAGACTCAGAGTCATCAGCCAGCTCAGTCTGTTCAGGCCTCGAGGGCCAATCAGGGGGCTTCATCGTCCCAGTCTGTGCAGCAGTCTTATGCTCCTAGAGGTGAGCAGGTTGATCAGAGACCGTCTGGGCGCGTGTATGCTGTTACCGCGCAGGATCTTGTACCGGCTCCATCGTTGTGAGAGGTACCTTCTTGTTTTGCAACTCGGTTGCTAGTGTATTGATAGATACGGGAGCATCACATTCTTTTATCTGCTGCATTTGCATCTGTTTTGGGATTGGAGTTGGCACAGTTAGCATCTCCTATATGTGTAGTATCGCCTGTTGGGGGTGAGTTGATTTTGAAACACGGTTGTAGAGGTTGTGATATAGAGGTCGCTGATCGTCGGCTTCCGTTTCCTTTTGTAGTTATGCCCATGTCGGGATTTGATGTTATTTTGGGTATGGACTGGTTATCGTCATACCGAGCTGTTATTGACTGCTACCGCCAGAGGGTCACAGTTTGTACCTTGAGCGGGGAGTGTTTTTATTTTCTGGGGGATCGGGTTGGTAGTGTTTTGCCACCGGTGTATGATCCGCGAGGGCGGAGTGAGTTGAGTGGTCTTCTTGCTAGCCTTTTGAGTAGTGAGTGTGATGAGACCCAGACTGTGTTGCCGAGAGTGGTTTGTGAGTACTCGGACGTCTTTCCCGAGGATCTTGTTAGTTTGCCACCTCACAGAGAGATTGAGTTCTCTATTGACTAGTGCCCGGCACGGCGCCGATTTCTATGGCACCATATCGTTTTGCCCCAGCCGAGTTAGTTGAGTTGAAGATTCAACTCCAGGAGTTGCTAGATAAGGGCTACATTCGTCCTAGTATTTCGCCGTGGGGAGCACCGGCCCTCTTTGCTAAAAAGAAAGGTGGTGCTTTGAGACTGTGTATCGATTACCGGAAGTTGAATCGGGCTACGGTCAAGAATAAGTACCCTATGCCCGTATAGATGATTGTTTGATCAGTTGAAGGGTTCCCGTTGTTTCTCTAAGATAGACTTGAGATCGGGTTACCACCAGTTGAGAGTCAGGGAGGAGGATATTCCGAAGACGGCATTCCGTACGCGGTATGGCCATTATGAGTTTCTGGTGATGCCATTTGGGCTCACCAATGCACCGGCAGTCTTTATGGACTTGATGAACCGGATATTCCGGGAATTCTTATCGTTTTGTAGTCGTCTTCGTGGACGACATTCTTATTTATTCACCTTCTGAGGAGGAGCACGAGGAACACTTGAGAGTGGTGCTCGAGTTGCTTAGAGCCATAAGCTTTATGCTAAGTTTGGGAAGTGTGAGTTCTGGCTAGGAGAAGTCAAGTTCTTAGGCCATGTGGTTTCTGGGGAAGGGGTGTCTGTTGATACATCCAAGATGAGGCAGTGCAAGATTGGGCACAGCCTAAGAGTGTGTTTGAGATCCGCAGTTTTCTGGGATTAGCTGGGTACTACCGACGGTTTGTGAAGGATTTCTCCAGGTTAGCTTCGCCGTTGACTAGACTGACTCGGAAGGGAGTCAAATTTGTATGGAGTGAGACTTGTGAAAAGTCGTTCCAAGAGCTGAAAGTTAGATTGACCACCGCTCCGGTCTTGATTATTCCGGAGAGAGGGTTGGGTTATGCAGTCTATTGTGATGCCTCACGAGAGGGTTTGGGTTGTGTGTTGATGCAAGAGGGGAAAGTGGTAGCCTATGGCTCACGTCAGTTGAAAATACACGAGAAGAATTACCCTACGCATGACCTAGAGTTAGCAGCTGTAATCTTTGCCTTGAAGATTTGGAGGCATTACCTTTATGGTGAGAGGTTCGAGGTATTCTCGGATCATAAGAGTCTGAAATATCTGTTTACACAGAAAGACTTGAACTTGAGGCAGAGGAGGTGGATGGAGTTCATTGAGGATTATGACTTCGAGTTGCATTATCATCCGGGGAAGGCCAATGTGGTGGCCGATGCCCTTAGCAGGAAATCTGTTGGTGACGTAGCTAGTATAGCCATCCGGGAATGGGAGATGTTGGGTGCACTTGGGGAGTTTGATTTGCTTCTGGGCGAATCCGTTGAGGCTGCGGCCTTGTTTTCTGTTGTTGCGCAGCCTACACTTGTGACTCGAGTGTTAGAGGCACAGAGAGGTGACCTTGAGGTAGAATCCCTCCGAGAGAAGATCTCCAATGGGAAGGTTGAGAAGGGTTTGACGGTGTATCCCGACCAGAGTGTGAGATACCGAGACCGTCTGTTTGTGCCGGAGTCTTGCCGAGAGGAGGTACTCCGAGAGTTTCATCATTCACGTCTTGCGGTGCATCCGGGAGGCACTAAGATGTATCGGGATTTGGGTCGCCAGTTTTGGTGGCGGGGTATGAAGAGAGATGTGGCAGTTTTCGTGTCTAAGTGCCTTACTTGTCAGCAAGTGAAGGCCGAGCATCAGAGGCCAGCGGGTTTGTTACAACCCTTGCCTATTGCCGAGTGGAAGTGGGAGCATGTCACTATGGACTTCGTTGTAGGTCTTCCGAGGACTCAGCGAGGTAGTGATGCTATTTGGGTGGTTGTAGACCGGTTGACTAAGTCGGCGCACTTCATTCCTATGCGCGTGAGAGATTCGGTAGATCATCTTGCCGACTTGTATATTCGGGACATAGTGAGGTTGCACGGGGTCCCAGTGACGATTGTCTCAGATAGAGATCCTCGTTTTACTACTAGGTTGTGGCAGAGTTTGTAGAGTGCCTTGGCACTAAGTTGACCTTTAGCACGGCTTATCATCCTCAGACTGACGGGCAGTCCGAGCGTACTATTCAGATCCTTGAGGATATGCTTCGGGGTTGTGTTCTTGATTTCAGTGGGTCGTGGGAGAGGCACTTGCCTTTGGTGAGTTTGCCTACAACAACAGTTTCCAGTCTAGTATCGGTATGGCACCGTTTGAGGCCTTGTATGGCCGACCGTGTAGGTCTCCAGTTTGTTGGGCCGAGGTGGGTGATGCACCTTTGTTGGGTCCGGAGTTGGTGAGGGAAACGACGGAGAAAGTTGAGCTTATCCGTAGGAGGCTTGTTACAGCCCAGAGTCGTCAGAAATCTTATGCCGACCGTAGGAGGAGACCTTTGGTATTTGAGGTGGGTGATCATGTCTTTCTGAAGATATCACCTAGGCGGGGATTGATGAGGTTTGGGAAGAGTGGGAAGTTGTCCCCTCGGTTTATTGGCCCTTTTGAGATCCTTAAGAGGATTGGTGAGGCTGCCTATCGTTTAGCTTTGCCACCGCAGTTATCCGGAGTTCATGACGTGTTTCATGTGAGTATGCTTCGGAAGTATGAGCCGGATCCATCGCATGTATTGGATTGGACCGACTTAGAGGTAGATAAGGACGCCTCGTATGAGGAGAGGCCGGTTCGGGTCTTGGATAGGCGGGATCAAGTTTGCGAGGCAAGACCATCCCTTGGTAAAAGTTTTGTGGAAACATCACGGAGTGGAGGAAGCCACTTGGGAACGTGAGTTGGAAGTCCGAGAAATATCCGGACTGTTTGTTGATGTGTAATCATGTATTGAGATTTTGTAATTAATGAACTTTAAGAACATTATATATATGTCTTAAGTTGTAAAACATTGTGAATGTTTTGGTTTAATGGAAGTATTTTGAAACTTGCCTCTAATGGAAGTTTAGTGTAACATTGCATATGTTGAATGTTGTAGAATTGGAGTTATATCATGAAATTGAATATGATATGGAAATGGGAATCATGTATGAAAACTGTTGAAATTGAAAGGAAATTGCATATTGATAATGCAGGTTGAAATATATATTGTGAAATGCCTCTTGATAAGAGATGAAATGACCGGTATTGGGTCAAGTTGTTTATTATTGTAATGTAATATCATTGGAAATTGAGAAAAACCTGTTTTTGAAAACTTATGCTTAATTTCGGGGACGAAATTCTTTAAGGGGGGAGGTTATAGCGACCCCGGTCTTTTCCCATTTGGTTGTTGCATCCGGACTTAGGTTCCGTAGATCCTTTTATATATTGTTGTTGTCGTCCTTTAATTCTTATTTCTGAGTTATGGGATGCATTGGCAGGTTTGTTACAGGTTGGTAGTGTTTGGGAGCAAAGGGTTGCTGCCCAGAATTTTGACCTTCGCTCGAGCGAGCAGTTCGTCGCTCGAGCGAGCTCTTTGTTTTTGGTCCGTCGCTCGAGCCAGGGTTTCTTCGCTCGAGCGAGCGATGCGTCTAGGTATAGACCTGAGAGCTGTGTTTCTTGGCTCGAGCGAGATCTTCTTCGCTCGAGCGAGCTGGTTTGTTCTTCGCTCGAGCGAGCGTTCCGTCGCTCGAGCGTGTGTCTGGTTGTAGACCTGAGGGTTTGAGTTGTTGGCTCGAGCGAGCTTTTCTTCGCTCGAGCGAGGCATTCTTGGCTCGAGCGAGGGTTTTCTGTGTTTGGTCGCTCGAGCGACCAAGTCTTCGCTCGAGCGAGCCTGTTTTATTTAAATAGGCAGCAGCGGTTTTTAAAACACTTTTTCATCCTCTTTTTGATTCAGAACCCTAGGTCCGTGTTTTCTCTCTCCCTCCACTCACCTTCTCTCTTAGGTTTGATCTACTTAGAGTGTATTTCTACCCTAGGTCTTTGTTAAAATAGAGTGGGTCGAGGGCTTCGTTTTAATCTGAGCAATAGTGGATTTGGAGCACCTTGGGTTTCCGCCATCTTCTCCATTTGAGTTCTTCGCTTCGAGGTAGGGATACCTACTCCATCTATAGGCTTTGTCCTAAGTTTTGTCATTTTGATATGTTGGTGTTTTCGAATTTTGGGAAAAGCTAGGGTTTGATTTATAATTTAAAAAGGGGTTTTTTCATCTATTAAACATCGTATGATTGAATCATGAAAAATGACATTGATAGTATTAAATTGATAAAATTGAACCTTAGGGTTAATTTTGAGGAAAGGGAAAAAGCCCTAACTGTTGTAATAAATTAATTTGCATAATTAATTTAGAGAAAAATGTGGAATTAAGTTTAATTCTTGAAATTGGTGAATTATGAGATTAAATGGTGTAGTTGAATAGTTTAATCACTCACCTATGAAAATGTTGAGTTTACATTTGTATACATTTATTTCCTGTTTAGAAATAACTGTTTTGGGCTATCGGTGGAGGATAGTCGTGATTGTTGTAGACATTGCATGTTGATTAGGGAAAACTGAAACTAATCACATTGAATGAGTCATTAAATATGACAGTTGAATTAATACAGCGAATCTGTGTATTGATTGAATATTGTGTATGACAAGTGTTTAATACATTGTATATGCATATTGTTTGGGAGGAGATAGGGGATGTACTCCATGGTTTGAGGGAAGATAGGGGATGGACTCTCAAACCTGTTTAGGAGGAGAAAGGGGATGGACTCCATTAGTACAGCAAATCTGTGTACTTATTGATGTATGGAAGTGTATTAGTACAGCATATATGTGTACTTATTGAATTATGGAAGTGTTTTAGTGAGCCTTAGTCTCATTTTATAATGTGGCCAGGTTCTGAGCCATGTTGTATAAATGGAAAGTTGAATAAATAATGGAAGTGAAACGTATCATGGACATAGTATCATGAAACTGTATTATGATAAATGATTTATAATGTAACCATCTATTGAATGCTATTGCTTTAGTCAATTCTATATTTGGTTTAGTATATTTCTGCTGGGCTGTGGCTCACCCTATACGGGAACATCATTTTCAGGTCCAGGTGATATGCTACCTCCAAGGACTTAGCTTGGGAGGATTTGGAGTTGAAGACTCTTTCTTTTTAGTTAGCAGTTTGTTATTTTGATGTTACATGTAATTACAAGCCAAGGGCTTAATGTAGTTGAGTTAGTACTCATTTCTTTTATGTCCAAGTATTGGCTTGGAAAGATGTAAGCCCGTAGGGCATTTACTTTCGTTATTACATGTAATGTTTTCTTTTAAGAATACTCTGATGAATGGAATAAGATTATGTTTTCTTAATCAATGCATGTTAACATTGGGTATATTATGGGTTTATTTTTGAGGGCATTACAAAAGTCCTATTTTTCCTTTCAGTAATTCCATTTTGCTGAGGTGAGTAAGGAGCGGTGGTTTGATGAATTATTCCATGTTCTTTACAAAATTCACCAAAAGGTGATTCATATTTACCACCTCTATCACTTCTTAGTTTTTTGATTTTCTTACCAAGTTGATTTTCAACTTCATTCTTATATTGAATGAAAGTTTCCAAAGCTTCATCCTTGGTTCGAATTAAATAAACATAACTATATCTAGTATAGTCATCTATAAAAGTGATAAAACATTTTTTCCCACCTCTGGTTTGAATTGATTTAAAATCACAAATTTCATTATGAATTAGTTCAAGTGGTTCCGTACTTCTTTCAATTGAATGAAAAGGAGTTTTAGATAATTTTGCCTCAACGCAAATTTCATATTTATGTTTTGAATCAATGTCAATTTAGGTAAACATTCCATATAATTAATCTACACAAAGATCCATAATTAACATGTCCTAGTCTACTATGCCATAAATTTGAGACTCAAGCAAGTAAGAAGAAGATGTATTATTATAACTAGGGTACAACGGTCATTACATTTAACTTGAAAATGCCATCAGACATGTAACCTTTTCCTACATACATCCCATTCTTAGTAAGTATAAATTTATCACTCTCAAATACTAGCCTAAACCCATTCTTACTCAACAAAGATCCGAAAACAAGATTCTTGCGAATGTCTGGTATATGCAGCACATTGTTGAGAGTGAGTTCCTTTCTAGATGTCATCTTGAGTACAATCTTTCATTGTCCTTCAACTTTGGAAGTTAAGGAGTTGCCCATAAAAAGTTGTTCACCATTGTCACTATAGAATAAGATGTGAACATCTTTTTTCAGTACAGATATGGCGAGTAGCACCAGTGTCCACCCACCATTCTTTAGGATTTCAGACAAGATTTGCCTCGGAAACAACTGCAAAAAGATTGATGTCATCTACACCATTGGAAATCTTGTCCACTTCGGTCATATGGGCTTGAGCGGGCTTCTTGCTTGTTCTTCTTTTGCTTTTGCCTTTGCTATGGCAATCTATCGGCCGATGTCCCTCTTTGTCACAGATGTAACATTTTCCATTAAACTTGTACTTTTTATTTTCCCCCCCTTTAGAGCCTTGTGATGAACTTTCTCCAGAAGACTATCGTTTCTTGGTTTTTGAAGCATGTTCCACCACATTTGCCTTAGACTCCATAGGATGCTAACCAGCCCACTTTTCAGAATTGCGGTTGTCCTCCTCAATCCTCAAACACACAATTAATTCTTCCATAGAAATTTCTTTGCGCTTGTGTTTGCGGTAGTTCTTGAATTCCTTCTAGCCTTGTGGTAATTTTTCAATTAAGGCTGCAACTTGGAAGGATTCACTGAGAGACATGCCTTCTGCGTGAATGTCATGCAGAATGAGTTGGAAATCTTGAACTTGGCTGATTACAGTTTTTGAATCAACCATTACAAAATCCAGGAATCTGCCAACCACAAATTTCTTTGAGCCAGCATCTTCCGTTTTGTATTTTTTCTCCAAAGACTCCCAAAGTTCATTTTCTGTCTTGATAGGACTGTAGACGTTGTATAATGTGTTGTCAAGTCCGTTCAAGATGTAGTTTCGGCAAAGGAAATCAGCATGTTTCCAGGCATCAACCGCAGCAACCACTTGCCGATCAATTTCATCCTCTTTCAAAATAGGAGCATCCTCACGGAGGAAACGAGCCAGGTTCAGAGTTGTAAGATAGAACAACATTTTCTGTCGCTATCTTTTAAAGTTAGTTCCTGAGAACTTCTCTGGCTTTTCACCGTGATTTACCGGTACTGTTACAACAGGAGAGGGGGTTGGCGTCATTGCAGCCACCACAGTAGTACTTGTTTGGGCATTAGTTTCAGTAGCCATCAATTCTAATTTATAAAACAAAATTATAATTAGAATTTACACTACACAGAAAATTAAACCAAATTCACAGAATTAAATTCTGAAAAAATAAAAGAAACCATAATGTAACTTTTATTTTTCAATTAATTTGGAAATAAAATAAAATTTTATTTAACCAAATTAATTCCACACGGAAAATTAAATTTCTGTTTCACCTCAATAATGAAAATACTGAAACAGAATTTTACTTAATGAAAACTCAGAAAATAATTTCTAAAAACCAAAAATAATTTTTCTGACAAAATTCCACAAAAATATATTCTAAATTGTTAATGACACCAGTATATTACTACTAGTTGTCAAAGAAAATAGACAGTATATTACTACTATCTGTCAAATAGCATATAATCACTATTTGTTTTTCCAACCAGAATATTATTTTGTAAATTCACAGAAAATAATTTTCTTAAAAGAAGAAAGAGAAAAGGAAACAAACAAAAAATTCTGCAAACAGAATAATTTGAATCTGTCTTAAGATTGTTGGAACAATCTTCTGTGTAAATAAAATAAATTGAAATAATTCAAAAAATAAATAAATAAAACTTACAGAATTTATTTTGTTGAACCGAATCAATAATTAAAGACCAAGTCGAGTGTGTGACACTCTGTCCTTAAGACAGATTCGCCCCGCTACGGTGCTTACGGTTGAGTGGCGTCTATCTCCCAAGATACAATGATCTTAACCAATTTGTAGTAGCACTCCAAAACAAATTGTTCGGCGAAGCAAACCTGTGATCTAACTCTCTGAATATTTATTCTAAAACTAGAATGAAGAATAAAATACAAAGGAGAAAATTCTGGACAGCAATATCTATTTTGCAGACTGATTTTTCGGATCGAAAAACACAGCTGGAATGTTGGTATTTATAGGCAACTAAGTCTGACCCGAACTGGTGCATTATGGAAGTGAATAGGTGCAAATTCAAACTGTACAGGTATAGTTTGAATTTCAAACAGATCTGGCACTGTTTCAACAGGTAACTGCAGCAGTTAGTCATCTGTTAAGAAACTGCTCAAAACCGAATTTGTTATGGACTGTTTTGAATCTATTTTGTCATGGACTGAATAAGGAAAGAATTTAGGACATAAATTAAATTCAAATTTGAATTTAATTAAATTTTCCCGCAGTTAATTTTGAAAAAATTCAAAAGAATTTTTGTCCAAAAAATTAATACAATAACCGACCCGACCCACACCCACGCCCGGACGGACGGGCGGCGGCGGCGGCGTGCGTGTGTGGTGGTTTTGGCTAAGGTTCACTTTGTCCATAACTCCTCCCTTCTACAAACTTGGGGTGCCCCTTGGGGCCCAACCCAAGTGTTGTAGGCTAGAGCTTATAAACTCAACAAAACTCTCTTAAAGTTTCTATGTGGGACAAGCCTCACAAGGAAACCCACATTTAAAACTTAAATGTTCAATTCCACGAACCCAAAAACGACGTCATGTTCCCATTCACTCATAAATGGTTTTGACGAACCGTCTTCACCGTGTGACTTGCCACGCGGCAAAGAACACTTCACCTCTTCAGACCCGCCCCAAAAGACGTTCGGGGCCCACTCAATTTTGGGCTCAAAGTTGGCCCAAAATAAGCCTAAGAAACCAATTTTTCCAATAGTTTGTAAATAAACTACCACAAAAGTGTCATTTGTGGTGTAGGGGTGGACGATGGGCTGATACAAGATTTTGCAACTAGTTTCAATTGTCTGCACCAGAAGCTACCTCTAAAATATTTGGGGATGCCTTTGGGGGCTAATCCAGGCAGGAAAAATACTTGGAAACCTGTTTTAGATAAATTCAAGAAAAAATTGTCTTCATAGAAGAGGAGGTTGCTTTCTTTTGCTGGGAGGTTAATTTTAATCCAATCTGTTTTGTCAAACTTACCTATCTATTACTTATCCCTATTCAAGATTCTATAGGGGTGGCTAAGGAGATTGAGAAACTTCAATCAGCTTTCCTTTGGGGTGGGTCTGATCTTCGAAAGAAGGTACATATGGTGAAGTGGGAGGTCATTACTAAAAGCAAGACTCTTGGTGGTCTGGGTGTGCAAAGGATTAGGCTTATGAATGAATGTCTTCTATTAAAATGGTGGTGGGGATTTTGGTCTGAGCATAAATCTTTGTGGAAAGAAGTGTTATGTAGGAAATATAATATAGGGGGTGGTAGTTGGTTACCAAGTTTGGTTGGAAGAGGCTCTAAGTTGTGGTTTGATATAATTCACACTGTCATGTTTAATTCAGATTTACACAACTATTATCTTAATAGTGCAATGATTGTGTTGGGTGATGGAAGGAGAGCTCATTTTTGGTTGGATAAGTGGGCAGGCAATGTATGCTTCAAGGAGGAATTTCCCAGGCTGTTTTCCTTATCCACTAACAAGCATGGTGTGGTTAATATCTTCTTTCAGAGCAAGGGAGAAGCTGGAAGTTGGAAAGTGGGTTTCAGACGAGCTTTGCTGGCTTGGGAGGAGTAGGAGGTTAGTAGACTTTACACTTTACTTAGTACTGTACCTACTCCTTATAGCACCAAAGCAGATGAATTGATTTGGGCGGCAGACTCATCAAGGATATTTACTGTCTCTTCAGTTTATAATTGGTGTGAGTCTTTACTTGGGCCTAAGATCGATATGGCAAGAACCATTTGGAATAATTGTGCTCCACCAAAAGTGCAATTTTTTGGGTGGTTGGCCTGGCACGGCAAGGTTAAAACTTCTAGTTTTTTTGCAAAGAGTTGGTATCCTTGATGGGAATGCTAATACTATTTGTGTATTTTGTCATAGTGAGGTAGAAACAGTGGATCATCTTCTTCTCTTTTGCCCTTTTGTTTGGAGGCTTTGGCCCAATATTGTAAAATTGTGGGGTCTTCAGTGGGTTTTACCTGGTTCAGTACATGGATTGCTGCAGTAGTGGGCTGGGTGTAAAATGAAAAGTTTGGAAAAGCAAATCTGGGTAGTTCTTCTCTTAGCCACTCTCTAGTCCATTTGGAAGCATCGAAATGAGTGTGTGTTTAATGGTATTCAACCAAATTGGGATGAACTGTGTGATCTTGTTAAGGTGAGAGTAGCAATGTAGATTAAGGCTTCTCCAATGGCTGTGGTGTTCTCTGTGAATCATCTGGTGCTTAATCTGCAACAAGTGCAGTACTGCATTAGGAATGGTGGTTGAGTTTGCTCTCTGTTGCTGGTATGATCTACTGCTGCCGGTGCTCTTTGTTATTGATCTGTTGCTGCTGTTGGTGTTCTTTGTTAATGCTCTTATCTATGATATGGGGCTGCTGCTGTTGGTGTTCTTTGTTAATGCTCCTATTTGTGGTATACTTTGCTGCTTGCTGAAGGTTGTGTTAGACTGCTGTGCTCAGTTGGGGTTCAATATTGCACTAGGAATGGGACCTGAGTATTCCATCTGTCAGTCTTCATATGGGAGATGGAGTGAACATGGAATCTGGTGTGATTTGTTGTTGGTGTGGAGTTTGGTCCGGTGTGATCTTTTGTAGTTGTTGTGGAGTTTGGTCCGTTTTCTTGTTGGTTCCTCACCAACTCTAGAGGTGCTAACAAATGATAGAATAGGTTTTTTGGTGTCAACCTAGTTGGGATGATTTAACCCATTGTGATATTTTTGCACTTCCCTTTTCTTTATTGATGTATTTTGTTTTGTACATTATACTTGGTTCTTACATCAATAGAGTTTCTTTTTTGCCAATCAAATATATATATATATATATATATGACCCTCTTAACAATGATGGCATACTTAGGAGTGGCTTCTATCTAGCTTATTTGAGTTTGGTAGGCTCATTTTGTAACAACTCGAAAATTTAAGTTGTCCCTTAAATTTTATACTAGTATTATGGTTGTATGTGATGATATATTATTAAATAAATAATAATAAATATAGAATCTAACTTGGCATTGGATTATCAAATATGGTATTAGTTAGAGATTCTTATTTGGGGCCAAATTAACAGAAATATGGAATTATAATACTAGTTGAACCAAATTAAAGTTAAAGATAGTAAATAAATAAATATAAAAGTCAGAGTAAATAAATAATAATATTGATAACAATAATAATAATAATAATAATAATAATAATAATAATAATAATAATAATAATAAAATAATAATGGCTGTGGTAGTAAAATAAATAAATAATTTTTTGTTGGTATACGATAAAGTGTAATTTAATTAGGGATTAATTTGTTTATATAGTTATATTAAAAAACTGAGTCAAAGTGTAATTATCTTAAATATTTATTAAGGATAAGAATGAATCTATGAAATTTATTATCGAATCTGGGGAAGATTCGCATGGGCCACGTAATGCTCTCACGTCCCTATAAATAAGGAGGAGCTGATCAGCTGGGCGGAGAAGAGAAGGAAAAGAAGAAAGAAAGGAAGAAAGAAAGAAAAGAAAGGAAGAAAATGAAGGAAAAATAATGAAAGTTGAGAAGGTCTTTGGTAGTGGAAAGAAAGAGTGATGTATTAAAGTTAAGGTGAGTTATATTATACCTTGAATTATCATTATATGTTTTACGTATGTTTTGACTTACCATATTTATTTTATACAAACTATGTTTTATAAACTATTATAAATTATATAAATATTTCAGTTACGTGGTTTAATTTCTAAATACTATTTGTGAAAATGAAACCCATGGATATGTTTGTTTATATTTTAAATAATATTTGACTATAACCTTATATACAATTGTGTTTTATAAGTACCACCACGGGAGTCCCACGCCTTGGGAGACTTAAATAACTATTGACTTCTGCTTGGTCACTTTGTGACCCTCTGTCTATCATGGATCCATTGACCTCTGTTCTATGAGGAGCAAAGTGATGTACGGAGCTAAGTGCTACACTGTTGTGGGAGCCACCTCTAGAATTCGTGTGAGCCACCTCTAGAATCCGTATATTTGTTCTGACTGTCACTCCTGTGACCTCTGTTTTGTTCCGTTCGGTACCGTGGTTATAGTTATTTACTTACATAATCTCAGTTTTTCTACTTAAATGATTATTTGTTCAGACTAAGTTCTCTTAAATATTTTAATTACATAACCATCTATGGTTATTTTGTGTCCCTTATACTCTTGGAATAATATTTCTTACTCCGCCATGTGCTTATAGCTGTTTACCAATTTTCAGGAAATAATGCAATTCAAAAATACCTTTTGGAAAGTCTTAGGCGCGAGGCTACGGAATAGACACACACAACACTTTTATGATATGTTTATATGTAAATATCGACTTTTTTGGTCAATAAATTTTGTTATAAAAATAGAAGCTCCAATGATTATTTTGGTACCCTCACTTGAATATTATTTCTGCTCGCGTTTATGAATTTGTTTAAGAATTGGTCGGAGGTAACCTCAGTTACTGGCCATCACGATGCTTAACCCTTGGGTACGGGGAGCGGGTCATGACAAATTGTATCAGAGTAATGGTTTAAAAAAAAAAAAAAATCATCATTGGAGCATAGGATACACGCACATTTAAGAAGTAGGATAGCAGATAAATAGTACCTAAATATTATATTTTGTTAGTCGATTTAATTATATTATAATTTTATATGATTTATATATATATATTAATTTTTTTTTTGTGTGTATAATTTGTGAAGGATAATAGATATAATTTATATTTGTTATAGCAAAAGAAGGAAAAGAAACAAAGGATGTCAGGCTCAAGCACCCACCAAAATTATAATATAATTAAATACATAGAATTTTCAGTTTAGTATTTTAAAAAAAAAATTATTT
This sequence comes from Camellia japonica, assembly GCA_030407325.1. Lineage (NCBI taxonomy): Eukaryota > Viridiplantae > Streptophyta > Magnoliopsida > Ericales > Theaceae > Camellia > Camellia japonica. The sequence goes on from JAPPVO010000014.1 coordinate 28,727,606, forward strand.
CGACTTTTTTTAAAAGTGGATTCAAATTATAAAGATACTAATTTTGAAACTATTTTTCATCAGTAAAAATTTCACTGATAAAAAAAGAAATGGAAGCTCATCTCAAATTCCTTCAACTTTTGCATGTGATTCTGTCATTTCATTTCCAGCCGCTTGTTTAATTATGTTATCATTTTTTTTTTCTTTTCAGAAATAAAACTAATGAAAAGTTTTTAAAGTCACTGATTGTTTCTCATTTTTTGTCCAAAACAATTTTTGACAACTAAACAGTGAGTTGTTTTTGATAAAAAAAAATTTTGAGGTAATATTTTCTATCAGATTAATCATCTAATGTATATTTATCAGAGTGCGCAGCGGATAGCTTACACCTATGACAAATTTCGAGGACGAAATTTTTAAAAGGAAGAAAGATTGTAACAACCTGAAAATTTAAGTTGTTTCTTAAATTTTATACTAGTATTATGGTTGTATGTGATGATATATTATTAAATAAATAATAATAAATACAGAATCTAATTTGGCATTGGATTATCAAATATGGGATTAATTAGGGATTATTATTTGAGGCCAAATTAACAGAAATATGGAATTATAATACTAGTTGGGCCAAATTAAAGTTAAAGATAGTAAATAAATAAATATAAAAGTCAGAGTAAATAAATAATAATATTGATAATAATAATAATAATAATAATAATAAAATAATAATAATAATAATAATAATAATAATAGGTGTGGTAGTAAAATAAATAAATAATTTTTTGTTGGTATATGTTAAAGTGTAATTTAATTAGGGGTTAATTTGTTTATATAGTTATATTAAAAAACTGAACCAAAATGTAATTATCTTAAATATTTATTAAGGATAAGAATGAATCTATGAAATTTATTATCGAATCTGGGGAAAATTTACATGGGCACGCAATACTCTCATGTCCCTATAAATAAGGAGAAGGTGATCAGCTGGGCGGAGAAGAGAAGGAAAAGAAGAAAGAAATGAAAGAAAGAAATGAGAGAAAGAAAGAAAGAAAGAAAAGAAAGGAAGAAAAATAAAGAAAAATAATGGAAGCTGAGAAGGTCTTTGGTAGTAGAAAGAAAGAGTGAGATATTAAAGTTAAGGTGAGTTATGTTATACCTTGAATTATCATTATATATTTTATGTATGTTGTGACTTACCATATATATTTTATACAAGCTATGTTTTATAAACTATTCTAAATTATATAAATATTTCAGTTACGTGGTTTAATTTCTGAACCCTATTTGTGAAAATGAAACCCATGGATATGTTTGTTTATATTTTAAATAATATTTGACTATAACCTTATATACAATTATGTTTTGTAAGTACCACCACGAGAGTCCCACGCTCTGGGGGACTTAAATAACTATTGGCTTCTGTTTGGTCACTTTGTGACCCTCTGTCTGTCATGGATCCATTGACTTCTGTTCTGTGAGGAGCAAAGTGCTGTACGGAGCTAAGTGCTACACTGTTGTGGGAGCCACCTCTAGAGTTCGTACGAGCCACCTCTTGAATCCGTACCTCTGTTCTGACTGTCACTCTTATGACCTATGTTTTGTTCGGTTTGGTACCATGGTTATGGTTATTTACTTACATAATCTCAGTTTTGCTACTTAAATAATTATCTGTTTAGACTAAGTTCTCTTAAATATTTTAATTACATAACTATCCATTGTTATTTTGTGTCCCTTTTACTCTTGGCATAATATTTCTCACTCTGCCATGTGCTCATAACTGTTTACCAATTTTCAGGAAATAAAGCAATTCAGAAATAGCTTTTGGAAAGTCTTAGATGCGAGGCTGCGGAATAGACACACACAACACTTTTATGATATGTTTATATGTAAATATCGGCATTTTTTGTCAATAAATTTTGTTATAAAAATAGAAGCTCCAATGATTATTTTGGTACCCTCACTTGAATATTATTTCCGCTCGGGTTTATTAATTTGTTTAAGAATTGGCCGGAGGTAACCTCAGTTACTGGGCATCACGATACTTAACCATTGGGTACATGGAGCGGGTTGTGTCACATTTTGAGAACTCACATCGGTGATTTAAATCATTTATTTTGTAAGATTTATTGAGAATATAATATATAAAAAAATTAAGTTGATTGGATATTAATAGTTATATGTCCATATTACATATTTGTCTTTAAAATTGAACGACAAATATGATTTTGAAAGTAGACTATTTATTTTATTTTTTAAGATAAATATAATTTGATCATTTGATTATTGACATTTGATCAATTTGATTTTTTTTCTATGAATGCTCTTCTCAACGTATTATAAAAAATGATTCGGATTGCAAAATAAATCCCAAAATGGACATACTAAGCCCAACAACACCTCTCCAGTTATATCACCAAATGAAAAAGAACTCAACCCTTAAAAAAAATAGTCGTTTCTTTTGAAATATCTAACCAAACCAAGCCTTAAATCTCATCAAATAGGGTTGGCTACATGAATCATTTTTATCCACTTAACTCTATCAACGACCATTTGGTTAGTCAAATAAAAGAGATTTATATCTCTATTTACTACATTTGCCTACGTCAATCTAAGTCTGACTCTTTCCCTAACACTTCCATCTATCATCAATGTATCACATCTCTTTACTACTGTCTCTGGTAATCTCCGTTGTATATGACCAAACCATCTCAATCTATTATCTCTCAACTTATCTTCTATCGGTACTACTTATATCCATTCAAGAATATACTCATTTCTAATTCCTAATTCACGAATATATTTCTTTTGAAATATCTACAAATAACATTTTTTCCACCCTAAAAATTAAGCGAGAAAAGCAAGCACTATTGACCCTCTCCGGGTTCGTTTGGAATGTGGATTGGTTTTTTGGCTTTTTAACTTTTTAACTATTTTAGTTTAGGCTAAAAAGTTTCGTTTGGGAAGAGCTTTTTGGCTTTTTTGACTTTTATGAGAGAAAAAATAAAACGTGTATGGTTTGGATGTGACATTTTATCTTATTGACTTTTTAGACTATTTTGTTATTTTGTAGCTATTTGAGCCTAAGATTAAGATGCCAAACGAAGGCTCCATAAGTAAACTTTCTTTGATCTTCCTTCAGAAGTTAACTTACTCTTCACCAACAATTGCGTCATAGACCCGTTTTGGTCACTTTTCTCTTCTTTGTTTGGTCTCCTTAAAGCTTTTGGCAACTTTCCATGAAACTAACAAAAGACAGAAAATATAAAAATAAAATAAAAAATAAAAAAACAACTGTAGGAATCAATGCATGGACTTGGGTTGGCAACTTGGCATGCATGCCCCTCCCTCCTTCCTCGAACTCCACCACCTCTTTGTGTGTGTGTGTGTGTATATGAATAATCTTTAAAACTCACCATAAGAACTAGAAAGGTTATATCAATGGAAGAGAGAAAGTTGGATCATTGTTAAGACTTGTTGCCAATTATGGCTCAAAAGTTAGGAGGGGAAGGGTTGATCAAAGAGGTTTGTAATGGGTTTAGGCTGTTAATGGATGGTGATGAGGGAGTGATTACATTTGAGAGCCTTAAGAGAAACTCTGCTCTTCCTGGGCTGCAAGATTTGGGAGAAGATCAGTTGAAGAACATGATCAGAGAAGGAGATTTGAACGGCGACGGTGCGATTAATCAGATGGAATTTTGTGTTTTGATGTTCAGATTAAGTCCTCAGTTGATGGGTGACTCTGAGAGATTGTTGGGTGATACTTTTTTGCAAGAAAATTTAAAGCATGAATAATATTCATTTTCTATCTTTAATTAATATAAATATATATATATTATATATATTCTTTTTGTTTGTTTGGTGTTCAAGAAAAGATTTTGTGTGTGAAGTTTTGTAGTTAAGTGAGAGTGTTGAAAGATGAATCAATGATCTCCACTTTTAGCACCTTGTGCAGTCTCTTTTTTTCATTCTCCTTCGGTTAAATTTCTTCAAGAGGTTTTATTTTATGTTTTTGGGGCGTGCCTCCAGAATGTGGACTGAAAGGTGCTATTCCCCGAGAGTTCACTACGGTCTCATTTGGATAATTTTGACAGTTTATTTTATTGGGCATTTTGTATATCATATAAATAAAGGGAAAATTATTGATAAATCCCATTTAGAAGTGTTTTAACCCAAGAAATCCATGAAGGAATTTTTTAACTCATTTAATCCCATGTATGTATAGTTTTATTCCATAAAGTCCTTTTTATTGATTTACACTATTTTCTTGGACACTTATGCCCTTATATTTAATTTTGATACCCTTATAAATATTTTTTGAACGGTTAGCAATTTTATGATGTGAACATTCATATTTTAAAATTCACATTGGTAGGAATGTAAAATTGGCCCGTGGGCGGCCCGAAACCCGCCTGCGAGCCGGGGCGGGCCCGGCCCGTTGACAATGTGAATATTCACATTGACATGTTAACATTCACATTAATAGGAGTGTAAAATTGGCCCGCGTCTCGTGGCGGTGCGAAACCCGCCCGTGGCCCATGGGCGGCCCGGGTGCGGGCCCGGTCCGGCCCGTTGACAATGTGAATATTCACATTGACATGTTAACATTCACATTGATAAGAGTATAAAATTGGCCCGCGGCCCATGGGCGGCCAAAAGCCCGCCCGCGGCCTGGGGCAGGTCAGGCCTGGCCCGGCTCGACCCGTTGACAATGTGAATATTCACATTGACATATTAACATTCACATTGATAGGAGTGTAAAATTAGCCCGCGTCCCGTGGCTGCCCGAAACCCGCCCACGGCCTGTGGGCGGGCTCGGCCCAGCTTGTTAACAATGTGAATATTCACATTGACATGTTAACATTCACATTGATAGAAGTGTAAAATTAGCCCACGCCTCGTGGCTGCCCGAAACCCGTCTACGACCCGTGGGCTGCCCGGGGCGGGCCCGGCCCGGCCCGGCCTGTTGACAACGTGAATATTCACATTGACATGTTAACATTCACATTGATAAGAGTATAAAATTGGCTAGCGGCCCAGGGCGGGCCCGACCCGGCCCGTTGACAATGTAAATATTTACATTGACATGTTAACATTCACATTGATAAGAGTGTAAAATTGATCCGCAACCCGTGGGCGGCCCGAAGCCCGACCGCAGCCCGAGGCGGGCTTGGCCCGACCCGTGACAATGTGAATATTCACATTGACATGTTAACATTCACATTGATAGGAGTGTAAAATTTGCCTGCTGCCCGAAGCTTGCCCGCGGCCTGGGGTAGGCTTGGCCCATTGACAAAGTGAATATTTACATTGACATGTTAAAATGCACATTGATAGGAATGTAGAATTACCCCGCGGCCCGTGGGCTGCCCGAAGCCCGCCCACGGCCCGGGGCAGGCTCGTTTCAGTCCGGGCCCGAGCATGTCCGAGACCTTAGGTTAGGGCCTAGGTCATCACTTTGAAGCCCGGCCTGGCCCATCGGCTCGCTTAAGTCCCATTCAAGGCTTGATTCGAGGCCCAGCCCGCCCGAGGCACAATGTATTTTTTTGTGGAAAATAATAAAATTTTGGTAGAAAAAATTAAAAAGAATTAAAAAAAATTGGCCAGGCCCGCCCAAGCCCGACCTAAGCTCAAGGCTAGGCCCAGGCCCACCGGCCCGACCCGAGGCTAGATCCATCGGCCCATCCAAAGCCCGAATACCCTTGTGCCAGGGCTAGGGCCTGGGCCTAATTTTTTGGCCCGTGGGCCGGCCCGAGAAAGGCTCGTTTGGGCCCAGGCTCAAGCCTAGTCCGAGACCCTAGGCTAGGGCCTGGGCCATCACTTTGAAGCCTGGCTCGGCCCATCGGCCCGGTTAAGGCCCATTTAAGGCTCGGTCCGAGGCTTGGCCCGCACCGAGGCCTAGTTTTTTTTTTTGTGAAAAATAATAAAATTTTGGTAGAAAAAATTAAAAAGAATTAAAAAAAATGGCCAGGCTCGCCCTGGGCCGCCCACGGGCCGTGGGCGGGTTTCGGGCAGCCACGAGGCACGGGCTAATTTTACAATCCTATCAATGTTAATGTTAACATGTCAATGTGAATATTCACATTGTCAACGGGCCGGGCCGGGCTTGCCCCGGGCCGCGGACCAATTTTATACTCTTATCAATGTGAATGTTAACATGTCAATGTGAATGTTCACATTGTCAACGGGCCAGACCGGGCCCGCCCCGTGCCGCCCATGGGCCGCGAGCGGGTTTCGCGCCGCCACTGGACGCGGGCCAATTTTACACTCCTATTAATGTGAATGTTAACATATTAATGTAAATATTCACATTGTCAATGGGCCGGGCCCGCCCCGGCCCGACTCGAATTTTTCCGGGCACCCACGAGGATCGACATGAGCCGGGCCCCTACACATTGACGATATGAACATTCACATTAGGGGTATTTTGGTAATTATGTCACCCATAGGACTTATTGAAATTTAAGAAAATAATGTGAACTAAATGGAACATAAGTAGATGAAAAGGGTATTTTAGTCTTCTTATCTCAAATAGGACCTAATGGAATAGTCAAAAAGAATATGGGTTGGATGGAATAAAACTCTTAGAAAATGGATTTATCAAAAAAGCTCCCTAAAAAAAATTAACTCGATCCGATAATTATAACTTATTTAATTTATTGTGTTTCTAACCAAAAAAATGAATAGTCTATTTTTAAAAACACAATTGTTTTTTTAATGAAAAACGTAATAAGTAGGTGTTTGACATGTATTAAAAAAGTGCACTTTTTTTTATATACATACACTTATTTGAGTCACATCAATCAACATTTATCAACATCTATCAACATCTCCTCTCTATTTTTCTATCCATTTTCTCCATTTTTCTCACATTTTTTTTTAATAAAAAGTCAAAAAGTGCACTTATTTAAAATATCTCAAACCACCCCTAAATTGAATAAGTTATGATTGTTAGATCGATCTAATTTTTTTTAGATAATATATACAAAGTGCTCAAAAAAAAAAAATAAACGATTCAAATTATTAAAACAAAATTCGTAATGAGCTCCACAAACTCAAACTGCACCCTCCAATTCACATCGCATAAAATTTAAGCCTGGCCAGGCCCGGCCCGTGGCCTGACCCATTGGCCTGCTTAAGGACCACTTAACGCCCAGCCGGCCTGAGGCCCAATGTCTTTTTTAGTGGAAAATAATAAAACTTTGGTAGAAAAAATTTTAAAAAACAAAAAAAATTGTTCAAACCCACCCAAACTCGAGCCCAGGCCTAGGCCAAGGCCCACCGGCCCGCCCAAGGCCAGAATACCCCTGGACTTGGGCCTAATTTTCTGGCCTATGGCCCGACCCAAATTTTGGCGGGAGCCCACGAGGCTCGACATGGGCTGGGCTGGGTCAAGCCCGGTGTAACGCCCTACAAAATATACAATAAAAGTACACCAATCATCGCTCCATACAATAGACCAAAAATAAATCTCCAACATTTGCATATTTATTCATAAAAGATTTACAAAATAGTTGTACATGCAAATATACATTCAACGACTCTAGTACATGAATATATAGCATGTAAAACATCCAGTCAAAAATTAACAAATGCCCTCAAGGGCTACAAAGTCCAAGGCTTAAGCCCGGTTATACAAAATGGTTGCTTGAACCCATGGAAATATAGCCCTTGGCTTGCAAAATATAATCACAACAAAACAAGAGCCTTGTGCTCTCAACATACACATCCATGCCCTTAGTTTGGCGGAGTCACCACATCTTTTCCTGCACAAAATCTCATAGGGTGAGCATAAAGCCCAATAGGAAATTCTTAACAAAGTATAAACATTTTGTACAATTCTCAGGAGATGAAATGCATAGGTCATGCCATGCTTTTAAAAGAAAGTCACGTTATTATCTTTTTGAAAACCATCATGCTCAACGAAAACTTGAAAATTTAACAATTCAATAATTTTACATCAAGTTCAAGAGGTGGTAAATACGACTCAGGTAATCCTTAGGTTGGTGTCTATAAGTAGGCATAATTAGCACTACCAAAACCCCCACTTTACTAGTAGCTAACCGGAAAGCACGTGGTATCTCCTCTGCGGGTGTTTTCGGTCTTTCACCCTGGACACTCAGGCTAACTTAATCAATTTCATCTACACCTCCTACTCGAACTTACCAACGTATTTACCCCAAAACAATTCAATGCAAGATTTTTCAATTTTCTCAATTCAAAACTCGTAATAATCAAATGAATTGAAATGCCAATGCAATATATATCAATGTATTAAAATATCCTTCCATACAATTTTCCCATTTATGATCACAATTCCCAACTCTCTTTCAATGAAATTTCACAAGATAAATATATGCTCATCATTCCCTATCGAGGAGTAACACATTCCACATTTCATGCATTTCCATCAACTTTCTTATTTCATGACTATATCAATATTTTAAACAACAAACTTCCAAACCCACTCATTCTCAGATACTATGAAATTCCTCATGTCAACATTTGTCATAATATTAGTCAAGTATCAATTTCATAACATCACCACATATTCTCAAAATTTCCCAAATTTCTAGAGTTTCCATATCTAGGTTTCCTCCTCATTTTGAAAGAAATTACTTCAAGCTAACACTTCTCTACAAGAATATAACTCACAATCTCAAGGATTTTCAAAAAAAAAAAAAAAAATTTATGGAAGCCCACCTTTAAAATCATTCACAACATATGAGCCAAAATCAAAGTTTCTATACTTCCGAAAAGAGTTCCTGTGACAACCACCTCCTTAATTAAGTGAATTAATTATAATAATTGTGTGCTTAGTGTTAATGGTGTGATTATATGCTAATTGTGAAGTATATGCTTAGTGTTAATGGTGTGATATATGTATATGGTATTGTCATTCTAAACAAATAAGTGGAGTTATAGATTAAACCTGTCTGAATCGCTAATTTTTCCTAGTTAGAATTAAATAATAAATAGGAAATTAGAGCCTAATTCACATTAGTATAATTAAATTTAGTTTGTTTTATGCCATAAAATGTTGAGATTAATTTAATTGAAGTGAAGTTAATTTTAATTAAGTTGAATTAATTGAAATATTGATAGACAAATAAAAATTGAATATGATTATGGGTGTTGATTTTTGACCACACAACCAAAGGGGGAACTCAGCAGAAGAGCACCGGCAGAATAAATTAAGCTCGAACAACTTGTCACAGAAAGATAAGAATCCGGCGGTGGTTCATCTACCCGGGGGCACTCCGATGATCAAGTCAGTAATCAATATCTCTCAAAGATAACAAATAGTGCTTAACTCACTAGACAGAACATAAAAAGCTTACCTTAGACCCACAAGGGTGCCTTACTTTTATAGCCAGCACTAACTTGATCCCTGTAGAAGCTTAGCTTCAATGGACTTTGGCTCAATGCTCATCTTGGACTCCCAACTAGATAGAGATAAACTCTGTAAGAGCTTTATCTTTATCCAGACTGAGGTCCCCCTTTATTCTAGGACTCTTGTCCCTTATCCGTTCATCTCGGATTATGATATCTCCAAAGATAACCTTGGCCTAGCCGAGATCATCTTGCACATGACCAAGCCACGTGGCACTCTGGCTGACACGTTGGCGTCGCCTCAGCTACGTGCTGTCATTCACAAAATATGCGCCCACAACTGCCCCCTATGTTCCATTAACTCGGCAATCTGAGGTGATGGAACCTACATTGTCTCGTCGGTCAAAGTTCACTCTTTCCTTCTATAACCAAGATCATTACTCTTTGGCTTCGCGTTCCCAGGACTCTACTGTTCAACTTTTCCAATGATCAAGAACCAAGAACCAAGCTCTCTAGCTGAGATCATTCCTCTAGCCGAGGTTGTTGCCTCATTAAATCAAGAACTCCAAGAGTTTGGTCTGCGCATGAGTTGTCACGCACGGTTTTCTCAACCGTTTCCACCATGCGTCCTTCTCTTATTGATTCGTACCTAACACGCGCCATCAGGTTGTGTCGCATCTGCGCATGCCGTCTGTCAGACATGTCATCCAAGGCATTTCATTATGGTTTGCCGCCTTTTCGAATTTTTAACAAAAAATCTTACTTTCTCTCTGCCTCTTCACTTTTCATTCTTGCATTCTCGCTCTCTCCCTCAAAGTTTTCTCTGCCTACTAAATTTCCCTCAAGCTGCCATTGTCGTCCTTTCGAGCTTTCTACAATCACCTGAGTACTGCTTCCGGCGAGTGCCTTACCATTAGGTGCTAGTCAATATCGTCGTTTGACTCCGACGAACTTCTCTCCGACCTTATTCGGTAAGTCCATGATTTCATTTTATGTAGTTTCAGTCTCTCATTTTTTATTTTGCTTCAAATCTTCCATCGGTGCATATTATTTGTTGTTATTCTGTCTCTATCTCCATGTTTTGACCTTCGTGAATTGTATCACAACTTGTTCTTGAATTCAAATGTGTGCGTGTTGCTTCTAGTCTTTGCACATTGCCTTACACACACTTTACTTAGTGTTCTGCAAATTGATGACTTTCCTTATTCTTGAATCTTGGCCGCTTTCTTGATTTCTGAATCATGCTCTTTTTTATGTTTTTCTTGTTGTATTTTTAGATTTTTGCCTTCAATTCCTGTGCCTGTAGTTCCTAGGTTTGGGATTTGCTTTAGAACTTTGTTCTTTAGGAAAATTGAAACAAAAACCCTCTTAGACTTCAAGAACCCTTACACCAGTGCCTAATTAGGATTAAGTTGAGGTCTTTAAACCTATACCAATCATTTTGTCATCCAATCCCTTTACCCGAGACAATGGGTATGTTCAGATGAAGGGTTGACACCCCCGAAAAGCTCGAATATTTTAAGAGAGAATTTTCCATCCCTGCCGACGTCCAAGTTAGGTTACCCAGGGAGAAGGACTCCATCATGCCAGATGGAGACTCCATGCCCTTTCCTGTTGTGGCCTTCATAGAATGCGGACTTCGGCTTCCCTTAGATATTCTCTTCAGGGAAATCATTCACTACTATAAACTCAACCCGATGCAACTAGCCATCAATTCCTACAGGGTTATTAATGGTATAATTGCCCTAGCTCGTCGAGAAAATGGTAGGATAACATTAGCCGACATTCAGTATTGTTATACCATGTGTGGCCTAAAGTCTGAAAAAGGCTGCATTTACTACCTGAAACCCAGATCCACTGCATACAAATTTGTAGCCGACCTCCCAGACTCCAACAAGGGTGCTGGAGATAATTACCTCAGCGTCTCGGGCAACTGGGAGTTTGATCCTGATGATGATCTTCATCTCTTCCCTCTGCGTCGATCGGTGTTTAAAGAGGGTGATGATAAGAACTGAGTCATCCTTTTAATCATATTTCTGTTAGGACTTGTCAACTCATATATCTTCGTCTAAATTCTTTTTTCTTCTTGTTATTTTTTGCAGCTTTTCCCTAGTCGGCAAAAGACTTCCGACAAACGTTTTTCCCCAGCAAGGACTTCAAAAAGTTGCTCGGCCTGCCTATCGATAAGCGCAAAGCCCCTCTACTACTTAATTATATTCCAATGTACAAGTCGGCTTTGCCCGACGTCCCTCGTAGAAGTCTCACTCCTCTGTCTGCCTCAACCACTCAAATTACCTCCTCGCCAAGAACTGATCAGGCTTCCTCTTCTGATCCAGTCGAGTTGCCATCGATATCTGCCCCTTAACTTATCTCGACATCCCAGCGCCGATGCCGACGTCGTGCCCCAGCAAACGTTCCAGAAGGCAGGACTCGTAGCCGTAAATGTTAAGACTCGGAGGCGTCGGCTTACAATCCATCGAACCCACCAACTGCCTTGCCAGCCATTCATTTTGGAACCAAAGTCACCCTTGCTGCTACTGTTGAAGACATGGGCCGAAAAGCAGTTGTTGAGGACCTCTTGGCACACCTGCCAGGAGTGGTCACTGCTACCTCTTCTTCACCATCTCAGTCTCAACAAAAACCAAAACCAAAAAGGGTAAAGAGGGCTAAGGCAAAAGCCTATGCCACCCAAGTCGAATCGGAAGATACAGTGCCAATCTCGAAGCATGCCAAGATTGAGAAAATAGTCCCTGCTACTGAGAAGAGGCCTACTGAGGCTGATCAAACTAATACCTTTCGGTCAAAGAAGCCGAGGTCCGAAGCTGCGGCAACCTCGAGTACGTTTAAAGCCAATGAGCCATGGGCCCCAGCCATAATAATTGGGGATATGCCAATGAAGGCTAGTGACAGCGGCATCGATAGTATTGAGGTCGACGCCGCTCTCTCAGCAGCCGTGCTCCCTCCAACCGATCTCACTCATATAGCCGAGATCACTGAATATGAGAATTTTGCTCTGATGATGCAGCATTCCGTTTTGGTAAGCGCCTAACACTTGGTACTCATTTATCATGTTCTAACTCTGGTTTTTATACTTAACGAATTTTCTTTTAATTCTTGTAGGCTATCCAACATGCCGACTCTTTCACCCTAAAACCCGAGTCTTTCAAAGAGGAGTTGGTGCACAAAACCAAGGAAGCTGTTGGTTTTTTCTCTTCTCTAAACAATGCTGAGGCCAAAATCAAGGTTCTGCTTGACCAGGTCAAGGTAGCCAGATGGGCCCAGGATCAGGCCAAGGAGAAAGCTGAGGCGGCCGAGGCTGTAGCCGAAGTATTGAGATCTGAGATCAAGGATGCCAAGGAGAAAACTGCCAAGGTCAAGGCGGAGCTCCAAGAAGTGCTGGTTGCAAAGGAAGCCGAAATCAAGGCGACCGACGAGAAGGCCTTCTTAGAAAGGCAAGCTGCAGTCCATGATGCGTACAAAGATCAATTTAACTAAGCCTGTAACCAAGGCTTCTATCTTGGCTGGACTGTAGCCCTCAACAAATTATCTGTCCCTATGGACTCCGACCTTCGGGATATAAGCAAACTCCAAACGCCATTCCCCCCGACTTCCAAAGAGTCATACGGGGAAGCCAAGGAAGAGGAATCTAGATCCGACGACGCCGAAGAGGAAGAGGATACTGCTAAGGGTGCCAAATCCCCAACTTTGAATGATCAAGTCCTGGACTTGACTCATGATGAGGAAGACTTGGTTTCCAAGGCAGCCTCTCCAAAACAAACCACTTCTGAGGCTGAGGTCTAGGCAGCCTAGAGGAGTTTGGACCAAACCTTGCTGGAAATCGATGCCGAGATAGCGGCGGAGAAGGAAACCACTTTGCCAACCGAGGCCGACACAACGCCAACAACCGAGGTTGAGCAAACTGAAACTGATGCCCATGCCTCCAACACTTAGAACTTTTTCTTTTTATCTAATCTTTTCTTCTTTCAGTTGTACTTTTTGTCTGAACAATTCTAAGCTTCAATTTGGCCGATGTGCCTTCTTTTGTATCCGAACAAGTTATCTTTTGAATGCAAGTCTTTATGCCTTCTTTTCTTCTATGCATGTTTACTGCTTCTATACTTAGAATATTTTTGTATTTCTTCAAACTATACCTTAGTTGTATAATAACTCCGGAGTATAATACCTCGGATATATACCTTGACTGTTTGCCTTGGCCAACAATTGGAATACCTTGGATAACACTTAAAAATATTTTTACAAGTGTTATTCAGTCAAGCATTGCTTGTTTACCTTCATATGCTGTCTTCTATTAAGACTTCACCTTTTCCAAGTTTTGACAACCTGGTTGGTCATCTTGGCCAGTATGTACCTCGGATACTTTATTCATAATTACCTCAGATAACTCCAACTTGTAAATTTCTCCGAAATTTTAATAAGTGTTAAGCCCATTCTAACTTGTATTTTTTTCTGAAAATTTCAGCAAGTCCAAAATTTCAACAAGTCTCAAGCTCTTGCTCTCAAGTTTATTTTATCATTCCTACTCCACACCCCCTAATGTGAACCTAAGTTTTACTTAAGTTTACATTAAACATGTGTCTATGATCTTTCACCAAAATTAGATTCAAACAAAGACTAGCCGAGGTTTTCAACCTTGGCTTCTCTGTTAATCTAACTGAAATGCACTTAGTTCCATTCCGAATTTAACTCTGCTAACATGGCAAGTCCAGGTTAATTCAACTTAGTTCAACTCCATTACATGCAAGTATAATTCAACTCTACCATATAATGAGTCTAAGTTATTCATCATGTTTCATTCAGAAACATCGCCAACTTAGTTCAACTCTATTATATGCAAGTACAATTCAACTCTGCCATATAATAAGTCTAAGTTATTCGACATGTTTCATTCAGAAACATCGCCAACTTAGTTCAACTCTATTATATGCAAGTACAATTCAACTCTGCCATATAATAAGTCTAAGTTATTCGTCATGTTTCATTAGAAATATCGCCAACTTAGTTCAACTCTATCATATGCAAGTATAATTCAACTCTGCCATATAATAAGTCTAAATTATTCCTCATGTTTCATTCAGAAACATCGCCATAGGACTGGTCAGTCCTATCACACAAATTTCAGATTCATAAAAATCAAACTAAAATTTTATTATTACTCCGGCTAATGACATAAACTTCGAAAGACAAAAATCTAATGATAGAAAAACTTCAGGTTACAAGTGTTCCAGGGTCTTGGCAACTCTTTGCGGCCACTTTCTTCAAGCTGATATGCCCCATTGCCAGCGACTGAGCTGATTCTATAAGGCCCCTCCCAATTTGGGCCAAGCTTGCCCTCGCTAGGATCCTTCTTGTTGCCGACTACTTTCCTTAGCACAAGATCCCCATCTTTGAATTCTCTTGGGTTGACCTTCTTGTTGTAAGCCCTAGCAAGTTGTTGCTGGTATGCCCCCAACCGAATTACTGCTCTCTCTCTTTTCTCCTCTAGTAGGTCTAGATCTCGGGCTAGAAATGCCTTATTAGTACCATTTTCCACTCCCTAGGTTCTGATCCCTGGAATGCCGACTTCTAGTGGGATAACTCCTTCAGTGCCATAAGCCATGGCAAATGAAGACTCCCCAGTTGATCTTCTTGGCGTAGTTCGATATGCCTAGACTTCTAGCCTCTTTTTGATCTCATCCAAGATAGTCTTATTAGATGCTTCTACCTAACCATTATTCTGGGAGAAACTTGGAGTAGAGTAGTAATTCTTGATTTTGTGCTTTGCACAGAAGCTTTTGATTAACTTACTGTCAAACTGAGTGCCATTGTTTGCTATTATTGCCCTTGGGATTCCAAACCTGGTGATGATGTTCTTCCATATGAAGTTCTTTACATCAATATCTCAAATCTTCACAAGGGGTTTAGCTTCTACCCACTTTGTGAAATAATCAGTTGCTACCAGCATGAACTTTCTCTGTCCAGTTACCTGGGGCAGTTGTCCAACAAGATGCATGCCCCACTAGGCGAATGGCCAAGGGCTGGACACTGGGTTCAAATCTGCTACTAGTTGATGTATCAAAGGTGCAAACCTCTGACACTTCTCGCACTTTCTGACATAGACTTTAGCATCCTTCTGCATGTAGGGCCACCAGTACCCCTGAGCAATGGCCCCATGAACAAGTGATCTACCTCCAGCATAACTGCCACATACCCCTTCATGTATTTCATATAAGAAGTCTTCAACCTGGGAGAAGTACACACACCTCAAAAGGGGGCCAGTAAATGACCTTCTGTAGAGATGTCCTTATGCTCTTAGGCTAAACCTTGCTGACTTCAGTCTGATCTTGTGCGCCTCTTTGTGATCATCTAGTAACTTACTATCTCAAAGAAACATCACTATTGCATCCATCCAACTTGGACCCATCTCCACACACATTACTTCATACTCTGTGATTAGTTGTTCCACACTTGGGCCTGACAAATAATCAACCATTATTGTCCTTGTGTGGGCTCGCCTTTTTCTGTGCCCCCGCTTTTTGGAAAGGGGTTTGGAAATAAAGGCCCTCACAGTTCGGACTTTACCTGTGGTTCTGAATATAGTCTCACAAGTGCAATGTGAGACTGATAAACACCAAAGAGTCCAATCCGGAGCCGAGTCGCCTCCTAAATATTTTGTTTTTGGGGAAATTTAGGAAACCCTGACTCATGCCAAAGACCACGTGTCCGTCATCACCAAAGTTGCCTCAGCTCCGGAACTTGGGTACGAAGGAGGAAGGTCATGAAATGAGCACCCCCGCTCGCCCAATCAAAAGATTAGCCTCCATTAATCATGATATGTTGTTTTATAAAGCTCATGTTGTAGACACCCCATTTTTGACCGCCCTTAAGACTTGGACGCGACTGATGGTTTACATGGTGGAGAAAGGTGTGCAGGGGAAAGATTCAGTTTCTTCGGCAAGGAGAGAGTCAAATCTCAACTTCATACCCCTTTTGGACCAAAACAATCTTGATCAAAATATTTTAGACCTTGAAACCCTCTCTTTCAAAATGTTTTGAAAATAAAGTTCCTACGATGTTCCGACGCTCGCATTTCGTTAAATGTTGCGCTTTTCAGTAAACCGAGCAAGGACAAAGTAGAAATGAATGAAAGAGAGATGAAATCTTTGAAAAATATTTCAAAATACCTTGTTTAGGGGTTTGGAGTTGAAGAAAATGGGAAAGGAGAGAAGAGAACTAGTTTGGAGAAGTTCGGCATGACTCCGGGTAGGACCAAAACTGCGCGGCTTCACCAAAAGAGGGATATCTCTTAGCACAGTTGGATTTTTGATGCAAGGCTGCCACCATTGGAAAGCTTACTTCCGGGGCTTCAATTTACACACAAGAATGACCTGAAAAGGCATCTAGATGAAGGAGTTAGGCTTTCTTCAAGTCGGGGACTAAGGCTGATTTTTTATGCTGGCCTCTATGGAAGTGTGCCGGCCATTAATGGCCAATGCCTGCCCCATGCCGGCCAAAAATGGTAGGGTGCCAGCCAACAATGATAAGGTGCCAGCCATTGATGCTAGAAAGCAAATTTCAACAAATATTTTATCTCTAGCTGGCACAGCTGTCTTGGCTGAGATATTTTCGACCAAACCTTTGCTTTTTGCTATATATGAGGCCATATATCATATATTCAAGGGGGTTAGAACACTTAGAACTTCTTGAGCAAGTTTTGAGAGCCTCTCTCTCTACACCTCTCTCTCCACATTCCTCTCTCTCAAGAACTCTTGAGCATTTGTGTTAGAAGGCTTGCATACAACCATCTTCAACCTATCAACCCTTGAGAAGAGTTGATCACCATTGGCTTGAGGTCCCTTGTTCTTGCACCATTACACCACACCTCACAGC
Organism: Camellia japonica; assembly: GCA_030407325.1. NCBI lineage: Eukaryota > Viridiplantae > Streptophyta > Magnoliopsida > Ericales > Theaceae > Camellia > Camellia japonica. The sequence continues at coordinate 28,744,802 of JAPPVO010000014.1, forward strand.
CTACCACCTCCACCATCCATCCAAGCATCTTGGAACTGATTTTCAGAGGTTGAAGAACTCCTTTCTTGGTCCAGAGCTTGCTGCCTTGCTGTGCTATAAGGGTAAGTCCTCATTTCCCCAATTTTTGTATTATTTTGCTTCATAACTTAGCCCTATTTTCAAGTAGTTCTAGGCTTCGACATAAACTGAAAAGTGTCTTATTTTGAGCTCCTCTTGAATTTTGATTGAGGACACTTCTTTGTTTGAGGTCATATACCTCCTTGTATACTCTATCCCTCTTTATAGGCTTATTTTGCTTCATATCTTAGCCCTACTTGTGAGCATTTTCGAGATTTGTTATAAACTGAAAAGAGTCTTATTTTGAGCCCCTCTTGAAGTTTGATTAAGGAAATTTTTCTGTTTGAGGTCATTTACTTCCTTGAATGCTTGTTTGCCTCTTGTTTTGAGCCTTGCATCTAGGCCTTTGTTGCATGCTTTGTTTGGCCTTCTAGCCACTGAAATCCAATGGATTTTCAGTGTCTAACACACTATTTTGAGAGCCAAAATCAGAGGGGGGTGACCCCCTCTCTCCTTGTCTTGTTTGTTGGCCCTTTTGGCCTTCCAAAGGGGCTCCATTTTGCATGTTGTGAAGTCATATTTCAGGCCCTATTTGGTGAGTTTTAAGGTCTGCCTTGGCTTTGTCCAGAGCCCTTTTGGCCATTTTGAATGTCTATTATGCATGTGTAGAGCAATCCTATTCAAGGCCTTTCAAAGGGGCTTTCACTTGCATGCTTCCTAGACTAATTTCAGGGCCTTTTTGGTGGGTTTTAGGGCTGTCATAACCTCTTTCTAGAGGTGGTTTTTCCATTTTGTATGTCCATCATATATGTGTTGAACAACCCCTTGCATGGCCTTCCCAAGGAGCCTATCATTCTTGCATGCATTGACTGAGTTTCAGTGGGTTTTTAGGCATATTTTGGCATGGCATACTTCTGTTTTTGGCTGGTTTGGTGAGCTCTCATATGCTTCATATAGTTGTAGTACAACTCATGGTTCACTAGCTTTCTTTGCATGCTTTGTTGACCCCTTGATTTTAGCACTTTTTGGCCGTACCTTGAACTGATGTTATGCATATTTTGGACTGCCTTAGCTCTGTTTTTGGGTCTCATGATCGAATAGTGCTTGTTTTGCATGCTTGTAGTTCAATACACTTGCCTAGCTTTGAGATTTGAGGTCTATTGCATGCATATACTGAGGTGTTTTCATGCTTTGGGGTCATTTTGCATCATATTTCAGAGCCTATTTGAATGCCATATTGCCATGTTTTGTACTCTTTAAATGCGTTTGAGAGTTGGGCTTGTATGCCTCATTTACCAACCATTGAATGAGCTCCATTTCTTTGCATTCCGAGCCATCATTTTAGGCCATTTTCCCACTGTTTCAGACCTGCCTAGGGTCTGTTTGGGGTTGGTTTTTCCATTGGTGCATTGCCTTGGGTACCTCTAGTGTAACGCACTTCACTAGTTTCGGTACCCGAGCCCCCTAGCATGCATTGTGTGACATATTTGCATGTTTCGGGACCATCTTTTGTGTCATTTCAGAGCTGTATCATATGTCATTCTATGCCATACTTCATCCTCTACCATGCTTAGATAGAGTTGCATGTTATGCCTTAGGATCGGTCCTTTGCATCCGTGCATGTTTGCATGTGTTTCGGTCGTCTCATTTCCATCACATGGCTACTGATTTGGACCTATTTGAGAGCTGTCCATCTTTGGTGTAAGCCCATCTTACCATGTTGTCGCATGCTTGTATGTTGTTGCATACTTGTCCACCTTTACATGCCTTGCATGTTTGCATGTTCATATTGCATTTTGTCATGTTATCTAAGGTTATTGCCTCACATCATGCTTATATGCTTGTTGCATGCTTGAGTTAGTTGCATGTCTGCACACTTAATTCATATTGCATGTTTGCCATCCTTACGTGTTGCATTGTTTGGATTAAGTGTTAATCCGAGCACGAGGAACGAGGGGCGTTTCATACTCTGAGTGATGGAACGTGTCTCAATTCTCGGCCGCCGAAGCCCTTGATGATTCATGATAGAGTTCTAGGCTTTACTTGCTTTATTTGTGCATTCATTTTCATATTGATTTGCACAAGTTGGATCTTTGGCCATCATGCATCGGGATGCGCAATTGATGGTCGTGGATCCGACTAGGCCTCTCCCTTGATGTTTTGAGGTGATTTGGGGTGGCATAGTGCATACATGCCCTTAGGAGACCCTCCCTTTCCTCTATTTTGTGCTTTGTTGCAGCCTGGTGTCACAGCACACCAGTGGCCGGCAGTGCACCACTGATGGCCGGCAGTGTCACACCCTTGGCCGGCAGTGCCCTGTTGTTGGCCGACAGTGCTCCTTTCATGGCCGGCAGGCCACTGGTGAACCCTCCAGCAGTGTTTTGGTAAGTTTCAGCAACAAACACTAGAAGACACCCTGCAAACAAAGCCTCTAAAGAGCAACCGGAAGGCGTTTCGAGGCGAGGAACCGAAGCGAGCATGCATACCCTCCTCTCCTTCAAACAGAGCTGGAATAGCATTCATTTACTGCTTACTAGTTAGTTAGTAGTCGTGTAATAATTAGTTGTAGCTAGTTATTAATTTGGTTTTGTAATAATTAAGTAGCTTGTTAGCTAGTTGATTAGGCGGCTTGTATTATTTATTCGGACCCTCTGAGCGAGGGCACAATTGTAATAAGTGTGCATGTGTGTGATGTATGTCTTCCAACCCCACGTCTTTCTCCCTTTTATTTACCAGCTTATGATGGTTAGATTAGGGCATGTTTCAATTAGCATACTTATGCTCGCATGTTTGCATTCATTCTGTCTTGCATGCACCGGGCTCGGCGCATCATACTAACTGCGTCGTCTTTCAATTCCAAGTTGGATACGTGTTAGCTGTAGCATCTCATATGCCATTCTTAGAATAGCCGAGCCTATTATAGTTGCATTTTTGCATGTGTTGCATTAGGCATTTCAGCATAGTTAGGATTCATGCATGTTTTCTAATTAGCTTCTTCCTTTGGCTTGGAGTACTAGGTAAGCTTTTATGCTTTAGCATCCTTGCATGTGTGTGAGTGACTGCCATGATATTATGTTTACCATGAGAGGCTATGTGCTTATGTGATATACCTGCCTGAATGCCTGTGGGTGAAGGTTGGGTTATTTGGATTGGAACAATCCATCGACTGTGAGTTTTAAGCCCACTTAAGAGTGGCAAATCATCTTGTTTTCTAAGCCCACCCGAGGGTGGCAAATCCACGTCTTAGCCTACTTACGAGTAGTACCATCAAACAATTTTCAAATAAACAAACATGAGGTGTTTTGTTCCAATTCAGGCGATCCAATCTATACTTGTATGTTGTGCGCATCACATAGTAAATCTAGGCTAATAACCGGAATAAGAACGCATAATGTTTTCAAAACTCGATATCATGGTTAGTAGAGGCCGATCTTTGATCGGGCGAGCGGGGGTGCTCACGAAGTAACCTTCCCCAATCGTACCCAAGTTCCCGAGCCGAGGCAACTTTGGTGATGACGGACACGTGGCCTTAGGCAACGAGTCAGGGTTTCCTAAATTTCCCCAAAATAAATATTTAGGTGGCGACTCTGTATCTGGCAAAGTAGTCCATGTTTGGCACTTCTTTCAAAAAATCTATTTTCAAAAATGATTTGCCGGATTTGGACTCTTTGACGATTCATCGGTCTTGCATTGCACTCTGCGAGATTAGATACAGGACCGTGACATTGAGTCCTGAACTGTAGTGAGCCCAAATGAACAAAACGGGATTCCCTCCCGGGACGTTCGAGGACGTCTACACATGTGTTCTTATTTCGGTTATTAGCTAACTTTATTATGTGACGCACACAAGCAGGTATAGACTAAAATCGCAAAAATTGGAACAATTCAACTCATGTTTGTTTTCGAAAATAGTTTGAATTTGCCACCCTCAAGTGGGCTTAAAATACGAATTTGCCACCTCAAGTGGGCTTAAAACATGATTTCACCACTTCGCAAAGTGGGCTTAAAACACACATTCGATTAATTGTTCCAATTTAAGCAACAATTCTTCATCCACAGGCATTCATGCAGTTTAACATTTAAGCACATAGTCTCATGGCAAGCATGGGAATCATGGCAATATGGCAATCACACTCATGCAAGTATGTTAAAGCATAAAACTCACCGAGTATTCCAAGCCAAAACAAAAGCTAGTTAGAAACAATGCATGATCCTGACTATACAAGATGCCTAATGCAACACCTGCAACATGAAATTAATAGGCTCGGCTACTAATATGGCATTTGCAACACTTTGATAGCATGTTTTGAAACACGTATTCAAAGAAGTATTGAATTGACAATGCAGTTTGAATGATGCGCCGAGTCTCGGTGCATGCAAGACAAATGAATGATGCAAACAAGCAAGCATAAGGTATGCTAATCGAAAATGATCCCTAATCTAACCATCGAAAGCGATTAAATAAAAGGGAGAAAGACATAGGGTTGAAAAACATACACACACGCACGCACGCATGCACACTTCTTACAACATTATGCACTCGCGAAGGAGGGTCCGAATGAATAAGAGCTAAGTTAACTAGCTATGCTAATTAAGCTAAGCTATTACAACATAATTAATTAACTATTTTAGCTAATCAAATATTACAAACCGAATTAAGCTAATTAATTACAACACTTGTATGAATGAATTAGCTACGGCTAACTAATTAAACAAAGCAAGTAAATGGCCTTGAAGGCAAGGGATGCATGCATGCTTGGATGGTTTCCTCCCGAAAATCCACCGCCTTGCCATTGGACACCTCTGTTTGCACTCCCTTGAACACCAATAGTGGTACCAACTTCTAGAACATCTCTGCTCCAACTCAGGAACACACCTGTGCAAAATTTCATTTATGGCCGGTAGGTTACCAATGGTGGCTGTCGGCTACCATTGGTGGCCGGTCAGCCACCACTTCCCTGAACTTCCTTTTTTGCTGCAACAGAGAGCAAACAGAGGCAAAGCAGTGTATTCTCAAGGTGTGTATGTACTGCTACCCTCCTTATCATCACACAAGCTCAAAGGAGTATAGCTCTTGGCTCTCAAGCCATCAACCAAGAATTTTCATGCATGATGGCCAAAGAACCAAGCTTGTACAAGCTTAATGAGTGCAAAACAAGACTCGACAAAACCACAACCCTATCATACATGATCAAGGGTGATGGTGACCAAGAAAAGTGACACGTTTCATCACTTTGAGTATGAAATGTCCCCTTTTTCCCGTGTTCGAATTAACGTTCGATCTGAACACATGCAATGCAACACATAAGATGCTTATCTTGCCTCTTTTACTTTGTTCATTTTGTTTACACATTTTAGATTGCCAATCCATTCTTTAATTGATTAGTCCAAAATGTGAGTGTCCTCTAATGGAAAGAGGGCTTAAACCACAAGTGCCTTGAGCATGAAAGAGGCCTCATGCTGTTGGTAATAAACTCCCGAAGGAATTAAACCATTAGGCATGAGGGTCTCAATTCCACACTCAAGCCAACAAGGGGTTCAAAGCCACTTTCAAAACAAATGAAAGAGTGAAGAATAGAGGGAGATGGCAGAGATTTCAGTGCTAAAATGGAGTGCAAAATGACACTAAACCATGAAAACAACTCATGCAATTCATGTCTAAAAGCCTAAAACATTAAGCTAGTGAAGGAGATTGCACTACAACCACACAATACAACCCTCAAAGGACCAAACTAGCTCAAACCAGAGCTAAAACTAGTCAAAACATTAGCAAAAACATGCTGAGATTAAGGTACAAAATGCTAGAAAATCATGCTCACATGTTAAGCTATCTAGGCTTGCAAACTAGACACAAGGAGAGGAGGTTATCCCCTCCAATTTTGGACTTCAAAACCAAGTTTTTACCACTGAAATAACTCTGAATTTTAGTGGTTTAAAGGGCCAAAAAGTTTGATGTGAATATGCTAAAAGATGGTACAAAAGCTTACACAATAAAGCAACAAGAAGGGTGGACTACCCCTTTACACAAAATGACCTCACACCATTATGTTAAGGCTAAAAAATCAGAGTTTTTTTGTAGTTGAAAACCAGCTCAAAAACAGTATAAAAAAATGGTAAAACAAGTAGTCAAAACAAAGCCTACAAGGTAAGTCTTATACCTCTTGAAGCACAGCACAAAAAGCCACAATTTCAGGCTCAAACCTCCTTCCAAATGCTCAAACTAGGCTCCAAGGGACCTCAGCTCCAAGGTGGTCAAGTTTGGTTAAGGGTTAGTGTGCAAAGGTGTAGAAAAAAACTAACTACAAATCACAAAACAAGAAGAGAGAAAGAGAATTCTAGAGAGAGAGAGAAAATTTTGATCCAAAATGTCTAACCCTCCAGAATGGGGGAGGACACCCCCAATATATAGAAAATCAAGAATCAAGCTTGTATTCATCCCTCCATATACATGTATGGAAATGCACTTCAGTGAACAACAGTTGGCACAGCTGGCAAACAAATATCTGAAAAAGGAGAAAAATGGCCGCCAGCCATCACTAGTGGTTGACCGACCGTCACTGATGGCCGGCAGGCACAAGCCATGGCCGATGGACTGTGGGGATGGCCGACAAGCCACCCTCTCCTCCAGACTTGAAACAACAAGCTCTTGGTCCACAACCAAGCACAAAACAAACAAGTTTAGAGGCTCAAAGGCAAGGCGCTCGGCCAATAACTTTAGGCACTCAAAACGAACACGAGCATACAAAATCACGAGTGTTCAAACGATGACGTCCAAGTCTTGAGTACGGTCAAAAATGGGGTGTCTACAGTTGCCCTTCTTTGACAGAACTCGAAAGTCAAGAAATGACAGGAGTGAATGTCAAAGCCTAGAGACGACTCATTTTTGACAAGGCCGAAGACTTGGACAAACAACCAAGCAAAACAAAGAACGGTTGCGCCCGCAGGCTGCCTACGTATCCTTTTGCAAGGAATCAAACCAGCGTAGTTCTGGGGCAAGATGCAAATGACATGCACGATGCAGAACATAACTTATGATCATGCAATGTGGCTATAATGAAACATCTAGATGTAAGCGCTTTGCAAAGAAATGCTACAGCAAACTCATACATGAAAGAAGTAAGTAGACACGCCACTCGTGAATAACACAAGCCAAACTACATTTCATGCAGAAAGGATGTAAGAAAATTATGCAATCTTAATTACGCATCACGCGGGAAAGGCAAAGAACAACACAACCCTCGGGCGCACCCGAGGCATCAAACAAGATCCTAATGCATGGCACACACGAGGAGAGAGATGGTGTGAATCCAGGGACACACCCTAATATTCCGAACCAAAGAGAACAGTGATAAATATTGAAACACGTCCAAATATTTGTAACTAAAACAAGGAGTGGTATAAGCATCGGAACCCGTCCGAATGCTTTTAACCAAAGCATCCTAACACGTCTCATGCGAGAGGAGAAGAGGATAGTGTAAACACCAAGCGTACCCGAATGTTTCTAACCGAAAACATCCTAACGCGCCACACGCGAAAGGGAAAAAAAGGGGAACGAGAACACTGGGGCGCACCCAAATGTCTCTAACCAAAGCATCCTAACGCGTCACACGCGAGAGGGAAAAGAGAGTGGTGTAAACACCGGTGTATGGTATAAACATCAGAACACGTTCCAATGTTTCTAACCAAAACAGGGTGGTATAAGCATCGAAAAACGTTCCAAACGCTTCTAACCGGGGAGGTGGTATAAACATCGGGAACACGTTCCAATGTTTCTAACCAAAGCAGGGTGGTATAAGCATCGGAACAAGTTTCAAACGCTTCTAACCGAGGGGGAGAGGGGTGGTATAAACATTAGGAACACGTCCCCATGTTTTTAACCAAAGCAGGGAAGTATAGGCATCGGAACACGTTCCAAACGCTTCTAACCGGGGAGGTGGTATAAACATCGGGAACACGTCCCCATGTTTCTAACCAAAGCAGGGTGGTATAAGCATCGAAACACGTTCCGAACGCTTCTAACCGGGGAGGTGTTATAAACATCGGGAACACGTCCCAATGTTTCTAACCAAAGCAGGAAGGTATAAGCATCGGAACACGTTCCAAACGCTTCTAACCGGGGATGTGGTATAATATTGGGAACACGTCCCAATGCTTCTAACCAAAGCAGGATGGTATAAGGGACATGAATGATTTGAATGAACCGCACATACAATATCGTCCGGTTGCACCAGCTTTGAATGAACCGTACATACAATATCGTGCCTACATAAGAAACAAACTTAATAGGTACAATACAATAAGAATGCATGTTCTATGCAAGACAAATAATCATGACACAATGTTAGAGGCATGTTTTAAGCACAACATGCAATATTCTACACGCCCCGAGCCAGAGCATGTTCTATGCCACATTAGGATGCATGACTCTACGCAACAATATAGGATGCATGATTCATGCAACGACCAATAGCACAAAATGCACATTCTATATAACATCGGCATGCATTTTCTATGCAATAGTAAAATGCATATTCCATGTGAATGTAGCAAATGCAAATTCTATGCATAATTGAAGAATGCACATTTTACGCAATAACGGAAACATAATCGTTAAACCCAATTTCAAGAACAACTTCCGACTTAACCCCCGAAAAAAGTTGAAACCAATTTAAAAGGATACACCTCATTTGTGTTGAACATCATGCACCGAAGACATGGCCTGGAGCTTCCACAGAGGCGTTCGAGCTTAAAAGTGAACATTTCTTGCACTTTCTTGAGAACTAATGGCACAAAACAGCATAAAGATCCAATGTAGGAGCACTGGGAACTTGTCGGCCACCAGGGAAGGTGATCGGCCACCCATCGCCTACCAAAAAAGGTTGTCGTCCACAAATGGTGGCCGTCGGCCACCGATGGCAGATTCGGGGCAAAATGGCCATTTCACCTCGGGTGTTTAAGTATAGGGTTCCAAATCCTATTTCCCCACTTCTCTATTGTCAAAAATCATCCTCCTCTCTCTCTAGACCATTTTCCTCCTTCGATCCGAGCATTATATGCGTTTTCTGAACATTTTCTTTGCTAAACCCTCGTAGTTTACTCTATTTTGAACCGATTGAAAATCAATTTCGGTGCTTCTTTCTTCATTTCCACCACTTGAGGCTTGTTTCCCTCGAGTTACCCTTGAGTTTGGTGCCCTTTCCCGGGCTTTGACCTTTTTTTGCCATTTTCTCTCTCAGAGTTGACTTTCGTTGACTCTTGGCATTCTTTACCCATTTTTCTCATTTTTGACCACTTTCTCATCTTTTCTTGAGATGGCGGACAACATTCCACACAACGGAGCCATTGCCACTTAGAGTTCGACCTTTTGATCCGACGACGTATCATCTCGAGATACACGTGCTACCGCCCGATAGCATTCGTCAGTTTAAGGAGTTTGCACGAGGCGCACCGAAGGACCTCTTACTGCGTGAGCCAGAGTCACATTTATCTCATGGCGGCTCTGAGGTATACACTGTATTCTTGCATTTTCTCAATGTACCTTGCATTGCTTGCCCAATCACACTTTTTCCCTATATTACTTACATTACATTTTATCTGCTTGTCCTGATCACAGGGGGATTCATGCGCCATCAGAGGATATGGGACCACATCGGTGAGGGAGTGGTACATGGAGCTCCTTGATGACATTCGCCACATCATCGATGAGGCTGGCTTCGGCTCATTCTGCATGGGGCTCTCACGCCTCATAGCGAGCAGACCTCTACTGGGTGCCTTGGTTGAGAGGTGGTGGGATACCACCGATTCCTTTCATTTCTCTACTGCAGGGGAGATGACGATGACTACCTTCGATTTCTCTATGCTCACCGGCATAGAGGTGGGGGTCTGTAGACGCGCCCGTGGGCCTTGCTCTACAGTTCGGACACCCTTTTGTTGTTGCGGTTCTAAATCTGAACCAAAGAGTCCAAATCCGGCAAATCATTTTGAGAAACAGATTTTGAAAAGAAGTGCCAAACATGGACTGCTTTGCCAGATATAAAGTCGCCACCTAAATATTTTTAAAATGGGAAATTTAGGAAACCCTGACTCGGTGCCGAAGGCCACGTGTCCGTCATTACCAAAGTTGTCTTGGCTCGGGAGCTTGGGTACGATCGGGGAAGGTCAGCTATGAGCACCCCCTTTCCCCCGGTCCGAAGACCGGCCTCTACTAACCGTGATATCCGATTTTGAAAACGTTATGTGTTCTTATCCCAATTATTGGCCTAGAATTACTATGTTATGCGCGCAACAAACAAGTATAGACTAGATTGCCTAATTTGGAAATAAACATTGCATATCCGTTTGTTTTGAAAGCGCTTCAGAATTTTGCTACTCGCAAGTAGGCTAAAACACGGATTTCAACGAGTTTTTCCAACTCAAGCAATCCAACCTCCACCCACAGGCATTCAAACAGTTTATCTCATATAAGCATTTAGCCTCATGGTAATCATGCTGTCATGTTAACATTCACACGCATGCGATATGCTAAAGCATAAATACTTACATCGTACTCCATGCCAAAACAATAAACTAGTTAGCAAACATGCATGTCCTAGTTCATGTTGAAATGGCTAATGCAACGCATACAAAGATGCAGTTTAGAGTAGGCTCGGCTAACCCTAAAATGGCATGTGAAATGCTACAATTATCACGTATTCAATTTGGGAATTGAAATACAATGCAGTTAGCATGATGTACCGAGCCCGGTGCATGTAAACAAATACATGGATGCACGCATGTATTGCATAAGGTATGCTAAAATAAACGTGCCCTAATCTACCATCATAAGCAGGTAAATAAAAGGGAAGAAAGAAGTGGGGGTTGGAAGACATACACACCACTCACACACGCTTATTACAGAATTGCCCTCGCTCGGAGGGACCAAAAGAATATACAAATTAATTAACTACGCAAGCTAATTAAATATTACAGATTAACTAAATTAACTAAACAAATTAATCTAATTGAACAGTGAAGCCCTCGGGAAGCAGGCCAGATGCAGCACATGCTCGGGGCTTGCTCGGAATCGCACTGCCATGCATAGTCTGCCTCTGTTTTCCCTGCTTTGCTCCTCTGAAAACTGCCAAAGTCTCAGGAATGCCTCTCAGGACACTGGGGGATCCCACCGGCTAAGTAAAATGACCACCGGCACTAGGATGTGACCATCGGCACAAAATAGATCCACCGGCCATCGATTGACTGCCGGCCGGCACAACATGTTGCCGGTCGACAAAGAATGCCTGCAAAACCTGCAACTCACAGCAGCAGAGGGCAAAATCTTGCATGGCAATACAATTCAAGCTATTTATGCACCAATCATGCCCCCTATCATGTTTGCGACTCAAGGGAGGATGTGCCTCGATTCTCGGGCCACCAATCACACATTTCTATGCATGATGGCCTAAAGAATCAAGTGTGCACTTCAATTTCAAATTGAATGCAAACCAAACAAATAAAGGGGCCCAATTCCCATCACCAAATCAAGGGACAAGGCATGCATGTCTATGTGTGCAATCCTAAGCATGTCAACTAGTATGCAACATGGGATGCAAACAAGAATGCTAGTATGCAAACACACATACAAGGCAAGCATGTAAACCAAGCAAGGGGGTGGACTTAAACATGACTTAGGCAACTCCAACTAGGCCCAAAATCAGTAGCCAAAACCAAGGAAAAGAAGGCCTAAATGCACACACACATGCAAGCGCTCATAGCCCAATACTTAAAGCATAATGGGGCAACTTTTAAACACATTTAAAAGGGCACAAATATGAACAATTAGCATGCAAGTTAAGCTCTGAAATCATGTTAGAAGAGGTGCCAAACTAACTCAAACAAGATAAACAAAAGCATGCAAATGGTCCAAGTATTCAAGGCTCACCAAAGAGGCAATGAACTACACTTAGTACAACCACACATGGCAAGACTTAGGCGACCAAAACCAGAGTTTTAACACATAAAACTAAGCCCAAAAGACCACCTAGATGGCATCTAAATGATTCAAATTCAAAGGTATGCACAATGGTCAAAATATAGGGCATACAACACATGCTCTCAAAGCAATAAAGAGGCAACTAAGGCAAGCATATGAGCATGCCAAAGGGACTGAAATTACATGTTGGATGGTTCCAAACCACCAAAATGATGCAATCAACACATGCTACACATTCACATACTTGAGGCATACAAGCCCGACAAGCCACAAATGCAAAGGAGCTATATTAAGCATGCCAAAATCGATCCAAACAACTATGGACAGACCTAAAGCATGGCAAAATAAGCACAAAACATTCACAAGGCTAAGCCTAAAACATGCTCGAACAAAGGCTAACAACCTAAGGCATGTTAAGGGATCAAGGAGGCATTACATGGCAACTATACTAAACATGCATGGTGTACCAAAACCAACACACAACATGATTATATTATGGCATAATAAGCATGAAATGCAGCCTAGACATGATCAACACACACTCTAACATAGGCTCCCTCAAGAGGCAAAAAATGGTCCCTTTCAAGGACAACAAGGAGAGGGGGTGGCCCTCCCCTTTTGGAGACTTCAAGGCACCATCTCAACCACTGAAATCCCTCAAGATTTCAGTGGTGAAGAGGCCCAAACACCAAAGTCTCGAAACTTGTACAAAATGGCACAAAACAAGGGCCTTGCAAGGCCTAAGAGGCGTCAAACTTCCCCAAAGCACAAAACACTCTTAATAAACTATCAAGAGGGCCTAAAAACAGAACTTTTTTATGTTATACACTAAACACAAAAACAGCTCTAAGATAGGTAGAAATAGGATGCAAAAATGGGGAATAAAAGGGAAGTTTCTTACCCTTGAAGACCACCTTCACAAATGATGCTCCAACAGCCCTTCTTGGCTTGAATCCACCTCCAAAACACTCAAACAAGCCTCCAAGAGTCTCAAGTCCAAGAGATAGTGTGTTAGTGTGTGTGTGTGAGCAAAAATGGCACAAAATACACACTTATAGAGATAGAAAATATATCTAACTCTAACCCTAGAACTCAAACTTTTCCAAAGCTGTCTAAAATGTCTCACAAGTGTCTAACCCTAATGCCAAGAGAAGACCCTCTCCTATATAGGCAATTCCCTCTTGTAAAGCTTACAAAACAAGCCATTCAAGAGGGAAATCCCTCCATACACGTGTATGGAGGGGAATGGAGTGGGTGCCAGCTATCACAGCTGGCACAAAATATCTACAAAAAGTAGATGAACAGTGGTCGGCCACTCAAAATTGTCATTTTGACAAAATTGAGTGCCGACCGGCAACAAAGAGTGCCGGCCGGCAATATATATTGCCGGTGGCAACAAAAACCAGCCGGTGGCAACAAAAACCAGCCGGTGGCCTCTAGCCACTGCCGGTGGTGTGTGGGGATGCCTCACAAGGCATTCCCTGGCCCTCCAAGGCAAAACACAAGTGTTTGGTGCAAAACCGGACACAAAACGGTCAAGTTCGGAGATCCTGAGGAAGGGCGCGTAGCCGAGACCTCCGGGAACTCCAAACGAACACAAACATGGATAATCACCGAGTGTTCCAACGGTGACGTCCAAGTCTTGAGGACGGTCAAAAATGGGGTGTCTACAGGGTCATCCGATTCCTTATGACACAGACATGGGCAAGTGGGAGGCCGCCCAGATTTATCTGTTAGGGACTCGCCGACCTATCTCCCGATCAGGGATGGTTCGATACTCCTGGTTTGCAGACCACTACAGAGGGACGACACCAGCGACCCGAGAGGAGACCGAGTAGTATGCCTGAGGTTTCCTGATGCTCTTATTTGGCACTACATTGTTCGCCGACCAGGCGAACATCGTCGGCCTATACCTCATGAGCACCTTGGTGGACCTGTCTCGTGTACGGCTTTACGATTGGGGCGGCGCTGTCTTGGCCACCTTATACGGGTACATGAGCTCCACCTCCCGCCGGAGCGGACATCTAATAAGAGGCTACTGGAGGGCCTAGGAGGTATGCTTTAGTTCTCTATTTTGCATTTCCCGTTGTGCTTTCTGCTTAGCATTCTATGTACACCGTACATATTGTATACTGTACACACACAATCTGCTTTCTGTTTTGCATACTCTGTACACTACACACACAGCACATTGCATTTTCTTGACATGGCACACATGTTCTGTTTTCCGTATTACTTGTACTTATCTGTTGTACACTCATTGTTGCCCTTTCACTTTCTGCAGCTATGGATGTACGCCTACTTTTCAAGACTTGCCCCAGAGCCAAAGGTGGAGATGCCACTTGTTGTGCCATACTCTCACTGATATAGCGGGAGATGCCAGCGGAGGTCCCGGGAGTCCTTTCCCTTCTTCTGTCGATACTTCGATACTGTGACCGTGGCTGAGGTAACTCAAGCTTCTCTGTTTATTTCCGTTTTCCTTTGATTCTAACTCATATTACAATATCTGATGATAGCTAATAATCTGCATATTCTCCATTTATAGATCACTTGGTAACCCTAGGTGACGATGCCTGAGGGGTTCAGGGATCAGTTCGCTGGTGACCAAGAGGCTTCCCGCTTCCGGCTCTTGCTTGAGGGCCCGGTTTGTCGAGCGTAGTTCTTAGGGGAGCAGTTCTTACGCCAGACCATCGGCTTGCCCGAGTCAGTAGTTATGATGCTGCCTCTGATATATATGAGAGCCACAGAGAAATACACTTTGCAGGAGATGATTGATTTCACGAGAGGCTGGGACACCAACTTTTTCCGAGTCGAGGGTGATTACATAGCCTTCATCCAGACATACCTCATGCCACCTCTGACTGGCGCCCCTGGAGGTGAGAGAGCGAGGGTTCCAGCTGCGGGAGAGAGAGGCAGAGGCGCCAGGGCAACCAGGACCCATGGTAGGAGAGGTTCTGGGGCGAGACAGAGGACTAGGTGGCTAGAGCTGCCTACCACACTCACCTACTGGCGACATACCAGGGAGGCTTGCCAGATCCCCATTGAGCCTGCACCAGCCGGGCATGAGCTTGTTGGAGTTCGAGACCCGACTCCAGTATGTACCGTACTTTGCATTTTGTATATTTACTTCACTTCAGTTATGCTTTATAGAACATTGATCCTCTCAACGCACTTGCAAGCACCCATAGAGTACATCGGGCAGGCCCTTGAGCTAGTAGCTTCCCTGACGGAGATGGTGCAGAGGAGTTTGAACCTACTCAGCCTCTACAAGATTTCGGTATACATCAGCATTTCAAACATAATCTGTTCCACACTACACTGACCTGACACACTGCACTCAAACACTGCATTTGATACACACCACGACTGATGTATTTGACAAACTGCCCTTTTCAGATCCCAGCCACATCGAACATTCCAGCGGGAGCTACAGCAGGACCATTAGCACCTCTTTCGGCAGCAGGGAGAGATAGACGGGAGGTTCCGCCTCGCAGTCGAGGCACAGCTAGGGGCACCCGTGACGAGAGTGGCCCTTCAGAGCTTGTTCCGGACGATGATGATGATGAGACGAGTGAGAACGAGGAGGCAGCAAGTCCACAGTCAAAGTCATCTGAGGATGGAGAGGATGACGCTGGCTCAGATTCTGAGGACGAAGATGATGCTGAGGCCGGTTCGGCAGCTAGCTCAGACACATGGGCCTCTGATAGTGGCGCCGATGGAGATAGTTCTTAGTCTATGCCCACGAAGAGGACGAAGAGAGCCTCTCAATCCTGAGGTGGATGGCACCGATTTAGATGTTTTTGCTTAATTTCTTTTTGCTAGTGGTGTTAGCACATTGTACAGTTTTATTTTCTTAAAAACTTGTACCTTTTTGTGAAAAGAAACCATGATTGGAATGAAAATAAGCTTTTTGATGAAACGTGTTGCGTTTTGCATTCTAAGCATCGCATTGCACCACCTTACACAAAAACGGGATTTGATGAAAATTGAATATTGTACACTGTATTGGTAACTTCTTAATCAGGTAATGAATCGACCAACACATAACAAAGAGTGCGAAACAACTTAATGAACAACTAATGCAACAACTCGATAAACAAAACAACAACTCGTTAAGTAAAACAACATCAATATAACTCGATAAGCAACAACAAAACAACTCGATAAACAAAGAGAAACAACATAAAAAGCGACTCAACAAAACTCATAAAACAAGGCGGCAAAATGCACCAAGAGTAGAACAAAACACAGGTTCTCAGAACTCTCAACACACAGGAAGGCCAGGGGAATTATGTCAGCCATAGGCAGAGGTTGCCGGCCACTAGGCTACAAAAGTGGCCGGTCGGCCACCAACACTAGCCGGTCGGCCACTAGTGTAAGGAACCTCCAGATTGCTGCCACCTGTCTTCCACTCAGCACCTTATCTTCTACAAAAGTTAGGACTTCGTAGTTTCTTCATTCTAGCTCTGTTTTTGCCACAAATGGATCCATTCTTCACCGAAAAACTCTCAAATGGATTGCAACTCTGGATGGCTTGGAAAAATTGAATTTCTGGGGTTTCGGGATAAATGCACTATTTTCGCTAAATCGTACCCCGCTATGTTTTCCGTTCCTTCATGTCGCGGCTAGATGTTGGAACCTAGTTACACATGTTTTTAACTTCGGAGGACAAGAGATATGCCGTACAATTGAAGAATTCCAACTTTTGATGGAATCCCGGTGTGACGAGGAAATCATGCCCCTGTCCCATTTTAGTCATATCCAGGCTTTAAGATGGATGTGTGGGCTCACGTTACATGATGCCCGATCTTTGCTTCACAATAGGGAGCTAGATATTCCCATTTTGATTCATCAATTTTCTAATGCTGGCGACCGCGGTGACCGTCTTTAGCAAGATTTTCGGCAGCATGCCCTCTGCTTGTGTATGTTGGCTCATTTCCTACTTGCCCCTGGCTTCGGAGGGTCTAGCGTTCCCTTGATCGAAGTAGCTCAATGCTTGAAAGAGGGCAAGAGCTGCATTGGCCTGACATTGGCCAAGACTTTGATAGGCTTAGACGCTTTCCACCGACGAGAAACAACCAAATTCGCAGGGAGTCCACTACTCTTGCAGGTACTATTTCCCACCCTATCTCACATGTGTTTCTCACATCACTCGGCCCTCAAGCTCTGTTTCTCTCTCAAAACCCTTTCTCACTTTTCTCTCCATATACATCTCTCTATTCTTTAATTTCTCTTATTTTTCATCCCTCCCCAGATATGGCTCATGGACAGGTTGAAAGTAGTGGACTCTTGCCCTATATATTTAGCACGAGGCTATTTCTTTCGCCCACGGCTGGTTGATTTCCCGAACGAGGGATGGTGGTGCCACTAGATGTGCAACAGATCTGCTGCCGACATTGTTTGGCATTGCCCCTGGTTTGATCTACCCGAGATAAGCTACAGCATGTCTCGACAGCCTGGCATTCAGTTGATTGGCTTGACTCACTGTGTCTTCTATTTTCCCTTCCGGTTCATGCGTCAGTTCAGACATGACCAGACTTGCCCAGAAGAGGGGGTAGAGTACCCGGCTTCATTTTCAATCCAAGGTTCACAACTAGCTCGATATCCCACTGCATGGAGGACAAGAGAACTTCTGGCCCCCGCTCCCAATTTTAGTTGTACCCTTTTTGGCAAATGCATAGCTTGGCTTGAAGATGAGGCGCAAACTGGGCCTACTTTAGCATCTGAAGCTTCCACAAGGTCTGGGAAGGGACACAAGAACACCAGACTTATCTGTGCCCGAAGTTTATTGCTTTGATCCAACTTTCAAGTTTTCCTTTTGAATGTAATAAAAAGCAACTTTGATTTGTATGAAGAGGTAGAGAACTCTGTATTGAAATCAATGAAATTGAAGGTTATGGGCACTGAAAATTTTCCTTTTGGTCCAAAAATGGTCTAAGTTTTAAAAAGATTAATTTGAACAAAATCAGCTTTTATTAAAACTTTTCAAAACCATTTTCGATAAGGATCACAACTAGACACACCCGGAATCTATCCTTGAGATGTATGACCCCGAATCCAACGAATAGAAGGTTGCCCCTTGTCTGAATAGCACTACACTGAACTGTAACCAACTCTCATAGTGAAGACCGCAACCGAACTCTTGGTTGCAGAAAAGACAAAGATGACCAGAACAATGTCATGGACACAATTGATTTGAAAGTGTTTATGGCTGGACTTCAGAATGAAGTTGCCTACGTATCCCAAAGATGGGAATCAAGCCTTACGTAGTTCAGTTCGGGTTCACTCGAGTATTAACACTCTCTTTTTGCGCTCTAACTTTTGCCAAGGCCGCCCTTTTCGGGTTCTCAATCTTGCGAGCTTAGTTTTTCTTTTTTCTAATTTTTTGTTCTCTCACTTTTGCCTAGGTCGCCCTTCCGGGTTTCGGCCTAACGAGCCACTCAAGGATAGTATTTCTTCAACTTGTCCATGTTGATTGGTTGGGAGAATTCAAGGCTGTCTAGGTCCATAAGAATGACAGCTCCACCCGACCAAATTTATTTGATGATGTAAGCACTAGTCCAATTGGGTCTGAACTTGCCCCTAGGGTCATGGATGGGAGAACCAAATCCCTTTCTTTCAGATTCCTAGACTTAACTTTCTTGTTGAAAGCCCTAGCGATTCTGCGTTGATAACTTTGGGCGTGGTACAGTGCCTTCAACCTCCTGTCGTCGAACAACATTAGTTCCTCGAACCTGCTCTGCTGCCAATCCGCTTCTGCTATCTGGTACTCAGCCATAACCCACAGCGATAGAACTTCAACTTCAATCGGTAGAACAGCTTCCATCCCATAAACCAGAGAATACGGAGTTGCCCTAGTAGACGTTCGAATTGAAGTCCTATAGCCCCAGAGAGCAAATGGCAACTTGTCTGGCCAATCCCTGTAGGTTTCCACCATTTTCTGTAGAATGTGCTTGATGTTCTTGTTGGTGGCCTTTACAGCTCCATTGGTTTGCGGCCGATATGTGGATGACTTATGAAAAGCCGCGTTGTATTTCTCTAACAAGTCGATCATTTCTTTCTTGAAGTGGGAACCATTGTCTGAGATGATCTCATTCGAGACCCCATAATGACAGATGATATTATTCCTGATGAACTTGGCTACGTGCGATACTTTCAACACTGTATAGGATTGGGCCTCGACCCACTTTGTAAAATAGTCTATTGCCACTAGGATATAGTCATGCCCATTTGACCCTTTGGAGTAACTGCCCCAATAACATCAATTCTCCAGATTGAAAATGGCCACGGTGAAGTCATGTTGTACAGCTTTGACAGCGGGATATTCATGCGATTTGCATGAATTTGGCATTTGTGGCATCGCTGAACAAAACCAATACAATCCTTCTCTATGGTTGACCAGTAATAACCCTGCCTGAGAATCTTCTGAGCTAGCATTACTCCGCTCATGTGCTATTCGCACTCTCCTCCATGGATGGCCTCCATTAAGTGCTTCGACTCTTTTGCATCAACACACAACTTATGCATTCCCAGAAGGCCTCATTTGTACAATTTACCCCCCGCAGATGATAAACTGAGTAGCCATTCACCATATTGCCCTTTTATCTTTGGCATTTTCCCCTAGTGGATAAGTCTCCTTTTCCAAGAAGTTCCAGATATCATGACACCAGGGGTTTTGATCTTATACTTCTTCTATTGTGGCGATCAGCTCGTAGGCCGGCACATACTTCTGTTCAATAATGATTGGACGCATCTGGACTCCCAAAGGGATGTCTATCATGGAAGATAAAGTTGATAAGGCGTCAGCAAACCTGTTGTTCTCTCTTAACAGATGCGTGAAGGTTTGCTTCTCAAACCTGGGAATCAGAACGTCCAGGGTTTGGTGATAGATTTTTATCATTTCTTCTTTAACCTTCCAGTCTCCTTTTGCTTGAGACACAACCAGGTTCGAGTCCCCAATGACGTCCAGCCGTTTTGCCCCTAGTTCCAAGGTGGCTTCCAAGCTAGCGATACATGCCTCGTATTTTGCTTCGTTGTTTGATACCTTGAACCGGAGTTTGAAAGCTAAAGGTATATGGGAATTGTCAAGTGCTATCAACAACACCCCTATCCCATAACCGCACTGGTTAGATGCTCCGTCAAAGTACATAGTCCAAATCTCTTCCTTGACCTGCATAATACCCTTATCTAGGAACAAATACTCTACTGCTTCGTCTCCCTCCACTGGGTGATCGGCTAGGAACTCTGCTATCGCCCTCCCCTTCACAGACTTGCGAGTCATATACTTCAAATCAAATTCGGAGAGAAGAAGCAACCAACGGGCTAGCCTACCCATAAGCGTTGGTTTCTCGAAGAGATATTTGATGGGTTCTAATCTTGAAACCAGAATTATAGAGTGAGCTAACAGGTAGTGCCTCAACTTCTTGGTAACAAATACCAAGGCCAAGTAAGCCTTCTCTAACGGGGTGTAACGGATCTCATATTCTAGCATCTTCATGCTTAGGTAATAGATGGCTTTCTTCCCTCTATCCTCAGATTCCTGCGCAAGCATACAACCCATAGCCTTGTCGGTTACTGACAGGTACAAAATCAATAGCTTCCCCAGCTCTGGCAGTGACAACACAGGTGGGTTCTATAGATACTATTTGATCTGCTCAAAAGCAACCTAGCATCGATCATTCCATTGAAGTTTCTTTCCTTTCTTCAGGAGACCAAATAGTGGTTCACAAGTCAAGGTTAATTTTCTAATAAACCGTCTTATGAATTGTACTTTACCCAAAAAGCCTCGCACCTCCTTTTCAGTCCTTGGTGGTGGCATTTCTAGGATGGCCTTGATTTTGGAAGGATCAACCTCAATGCCCCTCTGTGTAATCAATAACCCCAGCATGTTCCCTGTTATGACACCAAAAGTGCATTTCTGTGGGTTCAGCCTCAACCTATATTCCTTGATCCATTGGAAAAATTTCTTCAAGGCCGTGTAGTGGCCTTCTCTTTTCTTGGACTTAACAATCATGTCGTCCACATACACCTCAACCTCTTTGTGGATCATATCATGCAAGATCGTGGTTGCAGCCCATTGATAAGTAGCCCCGGCATTTTTCAGACCGAACGACATCACTCTGTAGTAGTAGGTTCCCCATGGCGTGGTGAAGGCAGTCTTCTCTCTATCTTCGGGTGCCATCAAGATCTGGTTATACCCTGAAAACCCATCCATAAAGGAGAGAAACGCATGGCCTGTGGTGAAGTCCACCAATTCATCGATATGCGGTAGAGGAAAGTCGTCCTTCGGACTGGCTTTGTTCAGATCTCTGAAATCCACACACACCCGAATTCTGCCATCTTTCTTCGGCACCGGAACAATGTTGG
This sequence comes from Camellia japonica, assembly GCA_030407325.1. Lineage (NCBI taxonomy): Eukaryota > Viridiplantae > Streptophyta > Magnoliopsida > Ericales > Theaceae > Camellia > Camellia japonica. The sequence goes on from JAPPVO010000014.1 coordinate 28,766,193, forward strand.
CCAACCAAGTAGGATACTCAGATACTAACAAAAACCCTATGTCTATCTGCTTGGTGACCTCTTCCTTGATTTTCAAAGCCCAATCCGGGCATATTCTCCGAAGCTTCTGCTTGACAGGTCGGGCCTCAGGGTCAAGAGGGATCCGGTGCTGTACAATCTCAGGATCGATTCCAGGCATGTCTTCATAGGACCACGCGAAAAAATCTTTGAAATCTTTTAATAAAGCGACTAAGCGCTCACGTTCCTCCGAAGACAACGTGGACCCAATCTAGACCAGACAAGGATCCTTCTCAGTACCTACATTAATTGCAATGATTTCATCAACAAGGGGTTTTACAAACCTCTCCTCCTCTCGATCAATCAAATGTTTCAAAACCAGAGGAATTCCTTCCTCATCGTTTTTATCAAAATTTCGAAAGTCATGATCAATGCAATACGCAAGTGGCACAGAAAAGTACTCAGAAACAGCAGTGCTACCATTCACATTCAAAGCTTCCAACTCGTCCAATTCCTCGGTTACAACCGACTCAAAAGAAAAGGAAAAAGATGACCTGGACAAAACAACGGCATCCGAGTTATCAACCCCAGGAATACCGGACTCCGACTCAGAAGAACTGAAATTTGATTCTGACTCCACAGACTCTGTGGAATCAGATTCCGGTTCACTACCTGATTCAGAACTGCTGGACAAAAAGCCTACCTTGAACTGCCAAACGAGGGAGGGTGCGATAGATGTATCCAAAATACCACCGGAAGGGTCCACAGCTGATTGATCTCCGATCATGGAAACGGTGAAGTCATCTCCCAAGCTCTTCGGTTTGATTTGAGGATTAGAAAGGAGACAAGCCAGCGCTGCTCCTATCTCAAGTTCACTGCCATTGGACTCATCCTCTGTACTCTGTTCAACCATAGCTAGTAGGATAGTCTATTCCTCTGCGGCTTCATCCTCTTGCAGCTATAGGTCAAAGAAAATCTCAAAACCGGGCAAGCGCCACTTCTCAGAGTTCAACCATGGCTCAAGAAAGCCGTAAAATGGGAAGTCTTCCCCCTTTTAGACAAAGTGGTTGTTCAGGGTTCCTTGAATAGGTCTACCCACCAACTCATAATGTTTTCCACTTCACTTTGCTTTGGCTCTTCCTACCATTTCCTTCCTCTTTCTTACCCAGTCTTCTTTGGTAGGCGTGTAACCTAGACTAAAGGTATGAGGGTTATGTGGCACTTCGGCTAATGTAGCAACGCCCTTCCGGCAGCTCCTTTCCAATCCCATTCCGAGTACATGCTATAACTTATTCACGAGGTAGACTGATTGAGCACTGATGTACAACCCCTCTTCAATAGCCAGGATATCTTACACCACCCAGGCCTCGACCAAGGTGAACCCAGACAGGAAAACATCTTCATCGCCATATACAATTTCCAGTACCGGTGTAGTGACATCCAGCGGAGGATGTATAGAAGAATTCCCAAAAATAATAGTTACCCCCTTCCCATGGGAGTACTTCAGCATCTGATGTAGAGTGGAAGAGATAGCTTTCACTTGGTGCAGCCACGGTCGTCCAAGGAGTAAGTTAAAAGTGGCCGGGACATCCAGGACGTGAAACTCAACATCCTGTTGTGTCGGGCCAACCTGTGTTCTGATCCGAACTGTCCACATCACTTCCCGACTTGTATTGTCGTAAGCACGAATCACCTGGGCCGTTGGTACCAAGTATGCTGGCTTCAAGCCAATAGCATAGGCCGTGCGCGATAGGCACACATTAATTACAGACCCAGTATCAACCAAGACGACTGGTATCTACTTCTCTTTACATTCAACAGAGATGTATAGTGGTTTGTTATTTTCAGAGCCCTCAGGCGGCAATTCCTTATCCGTAAAGGTCAAAGTTGGTGAAGCGCTTCCTGGGAAAACCAGTCTCACTAACTGCTAGGGGGTTGTGTCGAGAGAGAGCTTAGCCTTATCCATTGCTGATAGGACGGCTTGTCTGTGCACTCGTGAAAACCCCAAATGGATATATCCACCTGAATCTTTTTCAGCTGCTTCAGTATAGCTTCCTCCTCCAATAGTTTATCCTTCTGTTTCTCAGCTTCCTTATCTTTCCCAGATGCTTCTGGTTGGTCCAGGTGTGGGGGCTTAAAGTACCGCCTGCTCCTAGTCATGTGATCGACTTCCTCGGAATACCATGTATCATCTGGCAGATTTTGTCCCCAATCTTCATCTGTGTGGGCAAGATGAAAATCATCATCTTCCCACCATATTCCCCCGGCAACTGACAAGCAGCTGTCCGGTTCTGTTGTAACTATTCCTGCATCCACATTACAGTCAATCCCCGTAAGGCCTTTAGCTTTTCTAGCCTTCTGATCATTCTCAATTCTTTCATGTTCGAACCGCTTTAGCGCGGCCTACTGTTCTGTATCGGTTATACTAACACTACCCAATTCCTGAGCAAAATTCTTGGTACCGGTGCTCTCCGGCAACTTTCCCTTATCATCGATCATTCTAGCCATTGCAGCAATTCCCATTTCCAGCTGTTCCTGCTTTGGTTAAGACCCCTCATCAATATCCGATTCATTACTGAGCCATCCCGAATTATTCGCTGATCCATTCATATCAAACCAGTCAATCTATACACTCCCCAGATCTTGTTCATTGAAGAATTGCAGATTACTGATGTCTTCCTCGAGCTTGGCTAAGTCATCCAGTCCCTGGCTTGGTCTGTCCTACCAGACTACATTAACCTCCATTCCCGTCGGCAATTCCACCCCTGGTCTAGTCTAACTTGTTGGCACAATGTAGCGGCACAGGTTGTATTCCTCTTCAGTTAAGCTCATGCAGCCCTCAGGCATGCCTTCTTCTACCACAGCCACCACCACAAGTTCGGGTTGGGATATGGACGCGCTCATTATGTACAAGTTTGTGCTTTCTGGAATGAACAACACTGGCATAGGTAGGTAGGAGGGGGTAATGTATATACTGGGGTCGTATGGGACGACTAGTGTTTGGATAAGGTTTATTTGCCGGGGTGAAGGGGCTTGGTTATGTGGTGGGAGGGGATTTGTAGTGATGTTAGGCTTTTGAGGTGGCGCGATCACCTTATTGCCAATGAGATCCTAAATCTCATGACGTAATCTGAAGCATAGGTCGGTGTCATGACCATGCTATTGGTGGAAGGCATAGTATTTGGCCGAGTTGGGTGTAGAAGGGAGGGGATTAGGTAATGGACGTGGCTCTAGGGGCTTCAGATGCCCTTTTTTGATCAGGATCCTCAAGGCCTCAGATAGAGACATAGAGTGGGGTGAAAACCCTCTGGCCACGGGGTTGGTGCTTTACGGTTTGTGGGGTCGTGTCGGATGTACCGGCAAAGGGAGTGGCAGTTTTCGGTATGGTGGTGACCATACCAACATCAGAGGTCCTTGTAGCTATATTACTACTCGTAGCCGCATTGGAACCCGTGTAAAAGCCCTCTTAGGCTGCTCTTTCTCGTGGTCTATCAGATCCTATTTCATTGCATCCTCTATATGCACCCTTATTTCATGGAGGTCAACAAATGTAGGCAGAGGTAAGACTATCATCTTCTGTAGCAGCCTCGGTTGTAGATTACAGACGACCATTCTGATCTGATCCTTTTCAGTTGGCGAGGTGGTCATCATGGAGGCCTTAGCCCTCCACCGAGTGACGAAATCGGAGAAGCCCTCCTTCGGCTCTTGGCGAGTTGCTTCGAGATCACAAGTTGTGACCTCGATTTGAGTGTTGTAAGAGTATTGAGCGATAAAGGCCTCAACCATCTCTTTCCAGTTCCTTTTTACAGAATCCTCAAGTTTTGCATACCAAATGGCCGCAATACCTGACATGGTCCGGCCGAAGAGGGATAACTTTTGTAGTTTAGTTAGGCCCATCAGCCGCAGAATATCTGAAAATAACCGCAAGTGGACCATAGGTTCACCCGAGCCATCAAAGCGGTCTATGTGCGGCATTTTAACCTGTTTGGCAATATTACCGCCACATTAGTATAGTCGTCCTCTATATCTGGGATCGAATTGACACCCTGAGTTCGTTTGAAAAGCTTCTCAAGCTTCCTCACTTTCAGTGCGGTAAGGTCGACCTTAAACTCAAACGGTGCCTCCGTTGGCTAAACTGGTGCTTTGGAAGTCTGGGGTGGAATTGGATCCATTGGGATGTCTGCATTTTCCTAGATATTGGCTGTGGGAGCAGGAGCTCTGGGTACTGGAATGTTTGCAGAAGGTGGATGGGATGCAGAAGCTGTTCGCTATTGCGGTTGTTGTTGCTGTAGTCTAGCAATCAACTCAGCCTACTGGGCTGTAATTTCTGCTTGGCGGCAGCATCCAACTGCATATTCTCGATTCTCTGTTGAAGTTGGCGCATCATATCCTCCATGTTGTCTAGGGGGTGCTGATCTATCAGAACTGGTGTGTACTCTCTTTCTGAAGTGGAAGTAGAAAACTAGACTTCGCTGAAGGAAGGTAACTGTCGAACCGGTGAATTATGCCTGACTCTCCTCCGTTTTGTAACCGGGGGTAGCGAAGCAAACACTGGTTGTCCTCTTACAAGATCCCCAGATTGGTAAAGTGGCCTTACTCGAGTCCAGAGTGCTTGGGGGATAACTGCCTCGTCTGATGCAATTGTGAAACACTACCTTGTAAAAAGAAAAATAAAGCAAAAGAAACAAAAATCAGAAAACGCACAACACCTCAGCTTAGACAGAGACAACACACAGTTGAAATCATAAGCTGGACGACTTTACTCAGACACTGGTTTCTGCCCCAAATTTCTGCCTCAAAACTGATACCCTCAAACTGGTACCCAGACTTGCAACTGATACATACATTCCTATAGAGTTACACTCTAAAAGCACATACCAAGCAAGTGAGAGCCAAAACACCCCTATGATGGGGTAGGATTACCCTGTCCTAATCTCGTCAGGAGCTAGGGGTTCACTGTGCAAACAAGTGGTTTCAAACAATCCTGCATTCGGGTGAGCAACCTGTCCTAGTTTGGAACAGTCTTTATGGCTTCCGATATGCAACTAGGCCGATTGGTCAAAAAGGGTACCTCAGCAAGACTACCTAATATACCTCTCACACCTAACACCGATAAGTGAAAGGAGGATCGAATGGTACAACGATAGTCCAAATCCAAGGCTTGTGTTCCCATTGTGGTAGAGCCCGCAATTGGTCAGCCTTATGGCACGTTTTTCCAAGCAAGCCTCCAGCAAACCGTTCAGGAATAGCAGATGGCAAACACTGTGACTTAGGCACACCGATGCAAATGCAAATACATAAGTGTAGATAAAACAACATATCATGAGTTTGAGTCAAGTTCTCTAAATCCCCAGCAGAGTCGCCAGAAACAGTGCCTCGCCTTTTTCCGTGCCCCGCCTTTCGGAAAAGGGTTTGAAAAGAAAGGCCTTCACAGTTCGGACTCTACCTGTGGTTCTGAATCTAGTCTCATAAGTGCAACGCGAAGCTGATAAACACCAAAGAGTCCAATCCGGCAAATCATTTTGGAAAATCGATTTTAAATCAAATAATGCCAAAATTGGACTGCTTTGCCAGATTACAGAGTCGCCACCTAAATATTTTATTTTTGGGAAATCTAGGAAACCCTGACTCATGCCAAAGGCCATGTGTCTGTCATCACCAAAGTTGCCTCGGCTCAGGAACATGGGTACGAGGGAGGAAGGTCATGAAATGAGCACCCCCGCTCACCCGATCAAACGATCGGCCTCTACTAATCATGATATGTTGTTTTATAAACCTCATGTGTTCTGATTCCGGTTATTAGCTAACTTTACTATGTGACGCACACAAGCAAGTATAGACTAAAATCGCAAGAATTTGAACAATTCAACTCATGTTTGTTTTCGAAAATGGTTTGAATTTGCCACCCTCAAGTGGGCTTAAAATGCGGATTTGCCACCTCAAGTGGGCTTAAAACATGATTTCGCTACTTCGCAAAGTGAGCTTAAAACACACATTCGATGAATTGTTCTAATTCAAGCAACAAGCCTTCATCCATAGGCATTCATGCAGTTTAACATTTAAGCACATAGCCTCATGGCAAGCATGTGCATCATGGCAATATGGCAATCGCACTTATGCAAGTATGCTAAAGCATAAAACTCACCGAGTACTCTAAGCCAAAACAAAAGCTAGTTAGAAACAATGCATGATCTTGACTATACAAGATGCCTAATGCAACACATGCAACATGAAATTAATAGGCTCGGCTACTAATATGGCATTTTCAACACTTTGATAGCATGCTTTGAAACACGTATTCAAAGAAGTATTGAATTGAAAATGCAGTTTGAATGATGTGCCGAGCCTCGGTGCATGCAAAACAAATGAATGATGCAAACATGCAAGCACAAAGTATGCTAATCGAAAATGATCCTTAATCTAACCATCGAAAGCGATTAAATAAAAGGAAGAAAGACTTGGGGTTGGACGACACACACGCACGCACGCACACTTATTACAACGTTATGCCCTCGCGAAGGAGGGTCCGAATGAATAAGAGCTAAGTTAACTAGCTATGCTAATTAAGCTAAACTATTACAACACAATTAATTAACTATTCTAGCTAATGAAATATTACAAACCGAATTAAGCTAATTAATTACAACACTTGCATGAATGAATTAGCTACGGCTAACTAATTAAACAAAGCAAGTAAATGGCCTCGAGGGCGAGAGACGGATGCATGCTCGGATGATTTCCTCCCGAAAATCCACCGCCTTGCCATCGGACACCTCTGTTTTCACTCGCTAGAACACCAATAGTGCTGCCAACTTCCAGAACATCTCTGCTCCAATTCAGGAACACACTTGTGCAAAATTTCATTTATGTCCAGTCGGTTACCAATGGTGGCTATCAGCTACCATTGGTGGCCGGTCGGCTTCTTCTGGTGGCCGGTCGGCCACCCTTTCTCTAAACTTCCTTTTTTGTTGCAACAGAGAGCAAACAGAGGCAAAGCAGTGCATTCTCAAGGAGTGCATGTACTGTTACCCTCCTTATCATCACAACAAGCTCAAAGGAGTGTGGCTCTTGGCTCTCAAGCCATCAACCAAGTATTTTCATGCATGATGGCCAAAGAACCAAGCTTGTATAAGCTTAATGAGTGCAAAACAAGACTCAACAAAACCACAACCCAATCATGCATGATCAAGGGTGATGGTGACCAAGAAAAGTGACACGTTTCATCACTTTGAGTATGAAACGTCCCCTTTTTCTCGTGTTCAAACTAATGTCCGATCCGAACACATGCAATGCAATACATAAGATGCTTATTTTGCCTCTTTTACTTTGTTCATTTTGTTTACACATTTTAGATTACCAATCCATTCTTTAATTGATTAGTCCAAAAGGTGAGTGTCCTCTAATGGAAAGAGAGCTTAAACCACAAGTGCCTTGAGCATGAAAGAGGCCTCTTGCTGTTGGTAATGAACTCCCAAAGGAATTAAACCATTAGGCATGAGGGTCTCAATTCCACACTCAAGCCAACAAGGGGTTCAAAGCCACTTTCAGAACAAATGAAAGAGTGAAGAATAGACGGAGATTACGGAGATTTCAGTGCTGAAACGGAGTGCAAAATGACACTAAAACATGAAAACAACTCATGCGATTCATGTTTAAAAGCCTAAAACATTAAGCTAGTGAAGGAGATTGCACTACAACCACACAATACAAGCCTCAAAGGACCAAACCAGCTCAAAACAAAGCTAAACTAGTCAAAATAGTAGCAAAAACATGCTAAGATTAAGATACAAAATGCTAGAAAATCATGCTCACATGTTAAGCTATCTAGGCTTGCAAATAAGACACAAGGAGGGGAGGCTACCCCCTCCAATTTTGGACCTCAAAACCAAGTTTTTACCACTGAAATAACTCTGAATTTCAATAGTTTAAAGGGCCAAAAAGTTTGATGTGAATATGCTAAAAGATGGTACAAAAGCTTACACAATAAAGCAACAAGAAGGGTGGACTACCCCTTTACACAAAATGACCGCACGCCATCATGTTAAGGCTAAAAAATCAGAGTTTTTTGTAGTTGAAAACTAGCTCAAAAATAGTATAAAAAGATGGTAAAACAAGTAGTCAAAACTAAGCCTACATGGTAAGTCTTATACCTCTTGAAGCACAACACAAAACAGCCACAATTTTAGGCTCAAACCTCCTTCCAAATGCTCAAACTAGGCTCCAAGGGACCTCAGCTCCAAGGTGGTCAAGTTTGGTTAAGGGTTAGTGTGCAAAGGTGTAGAAAAAAACTCACTACCAAGCACAAAACAAGAAGAGAGAGAGAGAGAAAATTTTGACCCAAAATGTCTAACCCTCTAAAATGGGGGAGGACACCCCTTACATATAGAAAATCAAGATTCAAGCTTGTATTCATCCCTCCATACACGTGTATGGTAATGCACTTCAGTGAACAACAGCTGGCACAGCTGGCAAACAAATATCTGAAAAAGGAGAAAAATGGCCACCGGCCATCAATGTGGCCGATTGGCCACCACTAATGGCCGGCAGGCAGAAGCCATGGCCGATGGACTGTGAGGATGGCCGATAGGCCACCCTCTCCTCCAAACTTGAGACAACAAGCTTTTGGTCCACAATCAAGCACAAAACAGACAAGTTTAGAGGCTCAAAGGCATGGCGCTCGGCTGAGAACTTTAGGCACTCAAAAGGAACACGAGCATACAAAATCATCAAGTGTTCAAACGATGACGTCCAAGTCTTGAGGACGGTCAAAAATGGGGTGTCTACACCTTGCCTCCCCTGATTTCATTGCATTAGCCAGGTTAGCCAAGGCATAGACATGGTTGTTGTCATCTCAACTAATCTGCTGTAGTCGGCAATCCTGAAATAAGGCTAACTGTCTAACAACCTCTTTGACATAGGCTATCATTCTTTCATCTCGAGCTGAATACTCGCCTGTTGCCTGGTTCACAATAAGTTGGGAGTCACAGAGGACTACCACCTCGTCGGCTTCCATTGCTGCTGCTAACTTCAACCCTGCGATTAGTGCCTCATATTCTGCTTCATTGTTTGAGGCTTTGAACCCCAAACGGATAGATTGTCCCAACATTCACCTATCTGGTGATACTAACACCACTCCAGCCCCCGTTCCTTGACGGTTTGAACTCCCATCAACAAACAGGCGGAAGGAGTCGCCGATGTAGATATTGTGGGGCTTTGGTTTTTCTTCTTTCTTCTGCTCTACTGTAGGGTTTTTCATTCCCAACTAGGTCTCCTCTTGTTGCCCTGGACACCCTAAGCAGCGGCTTACCGGAGCCCGATGTGGGATGGCACCAGGTGTGAACTTGGCCACAAAGTTGGCCAGAACTTGGCCTTTGATTGTCGTTCTGGGTCTAAACTCTAAGTCAAATTAGCCCAACACTACTATCCATCTGGCTATCTTGCCTGTCAAGTCTCCTTGCTGTAACAGGGACTTCAAGGAATGCTCAGTCAATACCACAATCTTGTGAGATTAGAAGTAATGATTCAACCTTTTGGAAGCCATCACTAAGGCTAGTGTCAATTTCTCTAGGGGCAAGTACCTGGTCTCTATGCCTGCTAGGGTTTTACTCACATAGTATACTGTCTTTTGTTCTCCTTTCTCTTCTCTGATTACCACTGCACTCACTACATGCTCTGAAACCGCCAAGTATAAGAACAGTTCCTCTCTAGGTATAGGATTTAAGAGAACTGGAGCTGTGGTCAAGTATTTTTTGAAGTCGGCCAAGGCGACTTCACAGTTCTCTGTCCACAAAAAATCTGTGGCCTTCTTCAATAAACTGAAAAATGGTTTACACTAATCTGAACTTTTACTTATAAACCTATTCAGGGCTGCGGACCTTCCTGTAAGCATATGTACTTGTTTTGCCGATGTTGGGCTCTTCAAGTCAAGGACGGCCTTGATTTGATCTGGGCTTGCCTCAATGCCCCTTCTAGTAACCAGGTATCCCAGAAACTTACCAGACCCAACTCCAAATGCGCATTTCGAAGCATTGAGTTGGAGCCGATATGTTCTAAGAATATCGAAAACTGCCTTCAAGTCAGCCAGATGATTCTCAGGTTCTTTGGTCTTCACGACTATGTCATCAATGTATACTTCCATTGTTTTGCCAATCAGATGTCTAAACATCTTGGTCACCAACCTCTAGTAGGTTGCTCCTGCATTTTTCAACCCGAAAGGCATCACTCTGTAGCAATACAACCCTTTTGGGGTGATAAATGCAATCTTCTCCTCATTAGGGGGTACATTGCTATATGATGGTACCCCCAGTAAGCGTCCAAGAAGCTCATCCTTCCATGCCCTGAAGTGGCATCCACTAATTGATCGATCTTGGGGAGTAGGAAACTGTCTTTTGGACAAGCCTTATTCAGGCTGGTAAAGTCCACGCAGACCATCCACTTCCCATTCTTCTTTTTCATAACAACTGTGTTTGACAACCAAGTGGGTAGCTTACCTCCCGAATGGCTCTGGCCTCTAACAATTTGTCCACTTCCTCCTCTACTGCCTCCACATGAACCAACGTCGGCCTCCTTACTCGCTGAATGACAGGTTTAGCCAACATGTCTATATTTAGTCTATGGCAAGTGACCTCGGGATCAATGTCAGGCATCTCGTATGGTGTCCAGGCAAACACCTCTATGTTTGCTCGCAAGAATGACTCTAACTCCTTCTCCTCCTCCTTATCGGCCAGTCCTGAGCCGAGAAGGAAGAAACGCTCTTCATCACCTTGTTGGACCAGAATTTTCTTTAAGGCCTCCTCGCTTTTGTCGGCCGGCTCTTTGCCGACATCATCCAGGACCTCCATGTCCTCGTCCTCAATTTCTACTCTTTCTACCTCTCACACGTTGCAGGTGGATTTCATTGCTGCCATGGAGCAATTTTTTGCCTGCACCTGATCCCCTTTGACCTCCTCAATTCCATGCTCCGTTGGGAACCGCAACAGTTGGTGCCGTGTTGAGGGAACAACCCTCACTGCATGCAACCATGGCCTTCCCAAGATAACATTGTAAAGGGAGGGGGTGTCAATTACTGTGAACTCTGTGCTTACCTTCTTGGTGCTTGCCTGTATCTCCAAATTTATTGCTCCTAGGGGCCATGTCGGCATTCCATTGAAGCCGACCATTAGGTTGTTGGACTGCTCTGAATCATCTCGGTGAAGGCCGAGCTCCTTGTAACATCTGACATACATAATGTCACAAGAGCTACCTTGGTCAATCAGAATGTGCTTTACCTGGCATTCTCCAATCTTGAGGGTTACTACCAGCGCATCGTTGTGTGGATATTGCACCATGTCCAGGTCAGCTTCTATAAAGGACACCATTGGTCCCTGGTACTCATCTGTCCTAGGCCTCTTTTGCTGGACCTGATACACATGCTGTAAGTGCTTTCACCCTCTGAGTCTCCCCCCTTACCTCATTCTCATTAACCCTCGAGTGAATCACATTGATCACTCGAGGTCCGTCTGCTTGTGGTTGTGGTGCTGGTAGAGGTGGTGCGGCCGGTGCCTCGGGCAGCCTTGCCTACTTTTCCCTCGTTCTGGCTTCATATACTAGGTCCCTTAAGTGACCTTGTCTAACCAGATCTTCCAGATGTGTCTTCAGGGCTATGCACCCCTGAGTCAGGTGCCCATCCTCATTATGGTATAAATTTGCCAAGGATCCTCTCCGGCGCTCTATAATACGGTTGGTTCCTGATCCTTTCTAAAACTTCATAAACCGGGATCCGGAACACAGTGGTGACTACCTGTGCAGATCTTAGTCCTATCTCTTGCCTGTTATATCCAACATTACGTCGGCCTCACTTCGGCGAGTCATTTGTCTTTTCCTGCTTTGGCGCCTTTGTTCTCAGCGTGTCCTCTTCTGCTCAAGCATATTTCTCGATCCTTGCCATGAGCTCTTCCATGCTTTTTGGCAGAGTCTTTACCAGCGACTTCCGAAGCATGCAGTCATCCTCCAAGCCGTTCCTAAAAGATATGACCTCTAACTCCTGGTTGCATCCTGGTATTCGGTTGAACACCTCATAGTACCTTTTGGCATAAGCCCTGAGGCTTTCACCCTCGCCAATTTTCAGAGCCATTAGGGAGTCTACCCTCAATGGCTGCAATTTGTTTGTAACAAACCTGGCCACAAACATCTCGGCCAAGCCTTCTTAACTTTTCACATTTCCTTTCGGAAACTTGTGAAACCAATCTAATGCAATTTCCCCAAAGGATGAGAGGAACACCTTGTAGATTAGTGGTTCGTTCCCCGTATACAGTGCCATTGAATTCAAATAAAAGTCGACGTGAAAGTTCGGATCAGACTTCCTGTCATATATTTGGAACCTCAGTATATGAAACCTTTTTGGGGCCTCAAACTTATCCAACTCTACCGAGAACGGCGTTCTTGGTTTGATCGGGGATTAGAACTCGGCATTCTGCTGCTTCCTCTAGAGGTAGTCCCTCAAATCCTCCTTAGTCCGACCAGGAGCTCAGCTGTCAACAGATTTCACCCTTTTTGGTGCGCTGCTCCCAGTGTTATTATGAGTCTTTTTGGACTTCTCTTCATTCACCATATCAAAATAAAGTTCCTTCCCTTGAACATGCCGATGTTCCTTGAAATGCGTTCCTTTGGTACGAGGCATCCTCTGAGACTCTCCCCTTATTGACTCTGCTCGCCTAGCGTCCTGCGAAGGTCGATGTGAGCATTCCTTCACCTTGTCATGCTGAGGGACTACTGGGATGGCTTTCTGTCCCCTTTTCTAGGCATCATTCTTGCCCGCTGGAAGCGGCGTGTCCTTTAATGGAAACGGTGGCAACATGACGTTGTTCTACGTCATAAAGTTGACAACTGATTGTAGGTCTGCCAACTTGTTTTCCATTCCCTTCATCTCGCCGTCCCTCCTCAGGCATCTGTCTTTCCATACCTGGAAGTCATTTTCGTTGTAATACTTGTCTCGGCCTACTTTCTTAGGTGGGTCTCCCTCTTGGCCGACGTCCTTCTCCCCAGGATTCTGATCCTGAGGTTCTTCATTACAGTTTTCCTCCTCTACATAAGTATCGACATGCTTACCACTCCAGCTAGGGATGTCGTTCCCGACCTTTTCTTTCTACCCGTACTGGCCATCTATTCTCCTTACATTCCCACAGACGGCGCCAAATTGTGTGTGTTGATTTTTAACAACACAACCAAAGGGGAAACTCAGTAGAAGAGCACCGCAGAATAGATTAAGCTCGAACAACCTGTCATAGAAAGATAAGAATCCGGTGGTGGTTCGTCCACCCGGGGGCACTCCGATGATCAAGTCAGTAATCAATATCTCTCAAAGATAACAAATAGTGCTTAACTCACTAGACAGAACATAAAAAGCCTACCTTAGACCCACGAGGGTGCCTTAGTTTTATAGTCAGCACTAACTTGATCCCTGTAGAAGCCTAGCTTCAATGGACTTTGGCTCAATGCTCATCTTGGACTCCCAGCTAGATAGAGATAAACTCCCTAAGAGGTTTATCTTTATCCAGACTGAGGTCCCCCCTCTTCTAGGACTCTTGTCCCTTATTCGTTCACCTCGGATTCCGATATCTCCAAAGGCAACCTCGGCCTAGCTGAGATCATCTCGTACATGACCAAGCCACATGGCACTCTGGCTGACACGTCGATGTCACCTCGGCCACGTGCTGTCATTCACAAAATATGCCCCCACAATAAACCTATACAACTGTCCTACTTATCTATGCATCCATGTAGCTAGAATATAAAGGGCAATGGGTCTTATATTGGATGGGGTTAGCCACGTAGAGAGAGAAAGAAAGATTGTTAAGCATTCAACAAAAAGAGGAAGAAAGAAAGAACCAAGAGGAAGATAGAAAATTAGCTTGAATCCTCTTAAATCATCAAAGTAAGGTAAGCTTTTCTTTTAAATTCTTGAACTTGAGAGTCCTACACTCATCTTTTCCTAACATATAAGGTTAATTAGGATGGATTCATGATTAATTGGGAGTTTTATTGTGGAAATAGACAAATTAGAACATGCAAGTTAAATTAGGAATGAAGTGAAGGAAATTGACCTTAATTTCTCCATGCACGGCATGAATTTATGACATTTTGGTTTATATGCATATCCTCTTGCATGATCTTCATGGAGTATACAAGTTTCAAAGAGTTTTCCTCACAAAGTTTAAAATTAGAATTATTGAAATGCATGATTCGTGCTCCTATCACTTCTTGGAAGCTTTGATCAACCAAATTGGAAAACTTAACTTAAATTGTCGATTTACATGATTTTATTTTTGCTCCTACATGTCATTTCTTGCATGAGCCTTTTGAATTATAAAGTTTCCAAGGGAATTTCTTCATGCACATTGAGAATTGAAGCCTTAAATCTCATGGTTTATACCTTTGTAATTTAATTGGAGTCTATGCACTTTCAAATTGGAAATTTGAAATTTGTTTCCAAGTGTTGCTTTTATTTTATGTTTTCAACCCAAATTCCAGCATGATTAATTGAGCTTTGGGAGTGGACTACATGTAAATGGAGTTAAAATTTGTAAAGAAGTGCATTGCCAAAGCAGGGCAATTTTCGGACTGTTTTGCATCAAGTGCCGCACGTGCTACTTGGGGCCCCGTACATGCGGAAAACAGGGCAGTGTGAAGGTGCATTCTGCTTAAATTGCACTTGTAGGAGCAGGTGCGGTGGTGGTCACCGCACATGCGACCCTTTTTGGGCAAACCCAATTTGTTTTTCGCTTCTCTTTTCCATCTTCCGGGACTCCGTTTGCATAGTTTTAAAGTGTTTTCATGATCATTCGCATCTCATAAGTGCATTAGATTGACTAAATAAAAAATTGGAATCGAATTAATAAGGACAATTAGTTAGTGAATAAGTAACAACCAAATCAAATAGAATTGCCTTGCGATATGAATGTCATTGAGTTGTTGTGCTTGAATTTGTTTGTTTAGGTTAGACGCCGCATCCTTAGTGCCTTATAATACATGTTCAAGGAGCCCACTGTGAGTAACGATGTTGTAAAGATATGTTCAAATTGTATTTATTTTTTGAATGATAAATTATATTGTTTCTAAACGGTTACCTTTTATCGATTGAATGATGATCCTCTTTTGAATTATATTCATGGCATCCATAGTGTATTGTTATTGTTATTGATATCGCTATTGTTACAAAGATCTCTGTCAGTTCCAATCTTGGAACTATTGTTATTGTTTAGTGGCCATCAATTGATTGTTCGGTCTTTATAAGACCTATTGTATTGTTGTTATCGGATGTACCACGTATGACCTATATGATTATGATTGATTGAATTGATTGAATTGAACGATTGATTGACAAAAAGATATTGATTGAAAATGTTCTATTGATAATCAATTGTTTCAAACACTGTAAGGGCATTATTCTTAACCTCTTTACACATTTGTTATTCACTGGGCTTTAGCTCACAGTTTGTTATATATATGTAGGTGATTGAGCACCAGACCAAAGGTAGTGGCATCGACCCAAACCCTTGTTTTGTCAAGCCAGCTATTATGCCTCATAGCGAGGTTTCGAACCAACTTGTGTCAAGGCTTCTTTTTTTTTTTTTTTTTGGGTGGTTCAAATTCACGCTTTTGATTTTGCCAAGTGTGAAGAATATGTTAAGACTTCTGTTTATGCTGTTTTTAATGATGGGATTAATTTCCTACCTTGTATTTTGTCTTCTACATATATGTGTTTATGGGCATAAAAGGTTATGGTTATGGCTATGTATATGAAAGTTTATTTCCATTCGGGTCCTCACAGCTCATTGGACATTATCTTATTATTGATTGGCTTCTGCCAGTTCCTTTATATTGTATCATTGTCATTATTGTTACGCGGGCCTTTGGTAATCACAGATTACTGACCGGTTACGACGCTAAATCTATAGGGGCGAGTTTGGGTCATGACAGAATGGTATTAGAGCATGAGTTATACCGCACACACGTGTCCAAATGGGCTATAGGATGTCCTAGAAAAGCAATTAGGGCATTGCATAAGCATAAATAAGTGTCTATTGATATAATACGTGTATATGATCTAACATACATGAATATGAAACCATTTTTTCTATGTTTATTATTATCATGTTTTATATAGTGCAATGGAGAATGCAAGAAGTACAGATGGAATTGAGTCCTCAGAAACAAGAATAGCAAGATTGGAAAGAATGGTTGAATTATTGACTGAGACTCTAAGACAATAGCAGAATCAATAACCCCCACCTCCTCCTCCACTACTAGTGCAGCCAAAACCAAATGCCAATGATGATGTTATTGCTTTAAAATAAAAGTTTAACAAAATGAAGCCACCGACATTCCAGGGAGGACTGGAACCATTAAAAGCTGAGACATGGATCCTCGAAATTGATAAACTATTTGAAGTGTTCCCGTGTTCCGAGGCACATAAAGTGTTGTTGGCTACCTTTACTTTACAAGAGAAGGCAAGACGATGGTGGATGCTTGTGCGTGAAAATAATAATGCTATGATTTGGGCTCAATTCAGGGAAGCATTCTATGATAAATACTTTTTGCAATGTATCCATGATCGTAAAGTAACCGAATTTGAGCAACTGAAGCAAAGTACCATGTCAGTAGCACAATATGAAGCTAAGTTCACCGAGCTCACTTGCTATGCACCACACATGGTAGATACCGACTATAAAAAGGCTCAAAAATTTGAGGGTGGACCTAATGTGGAGATACTCGATTGGATCAATGTCCTGAAATTACTCAAGTACGTGGATGTCCTTGACAGAGCTATCATAGCTAAGACAAATGTTGGAGCATTGAAACAAGCTAAGACGTCGGTGACTGAATGGCGGGGTAAGAGACAAAGTTTTCATTTCAAATAGGGTCAGAACAATTCATTGAATAAAAATCAAAATACAAGGTCAACAAGCAGTTCCAGCCAAGGCAACAATTCTATACCGCCTTATCCAAAATGTGGTAAAAGACACAAAGGGGTTTGTTATAAAATCTCTGGAGCATGTTATAAGTGTGGCAAGGTGGGCCAGATAGTTAAAGACCGTCCTCTCGCATCTCAGAACTTTACTAGACCTGTAGCAAGTCCTGTAACATCAACCGC
The DNA here is from genome assembly GCA_030407325.1 of Camellia japonica. Lineage (NCBI taxonomy): Eukaryota > Viridiplantae > Streptophyta > Magnoliopsida > Ericales > Theaceae > Camellia > Camellia japonica. The sequence continues at coordinate 28,783,321 of JAPPVO010000014.1, forward strand.
TAAACCAAAACCCAATCCTAAAGCTACCGCAAAAGACACTTTGAGGCAAGGCCTGGTGTTTGCACTTGTACTACTCCCTATTTGTGCTCAAAATGCTTATATTCTAATTAATTTGGGGTCTACACACTTGTTTATCTCGCATGCTTTATCACGAAAATTAAATAGACCACTGGGGGTCCATGACTTGTGCTTGTATGTATCCTGCATGTGAGATTGTTAATTGGGGATGTGCTCTTATATGTTGATTTGCTGCCTCTAAATCTTGATCATTTTGATATAATTTTGGAATGGATTGGTTAACAAAATATGATGCCTCCATTGATTATGTAACAAAACAAGTTATTTTTTGTCCACCTGGATTGCCTGAATCTGTATTTAACGGAGTTGGTGTTGTACCTTCCCCATACTTGATTTCATCTATGAAAGCATTCAAATTAGTTATAAAAAAAAGGGTGTAAAGGGTGCTTATGTTGTATATTGATTGTGCCTGCTGATAGTAAAGCTAATGTGGACAACATTCTTATAGTCAGAGAATTCCCAGATGTTTTTCCAGATGATTTGCCATGGGATCTGATTGACAGGGAGATTGAGTTCACTATTAAGGTGATACCGGGTACACAGCCAATTTCCAAGACTTCGTACAGGATGGCACCTACTGAATTGAAAGAGTTGAAAATCCAGTTGCAAGAGTTGTTGGACAAAAAGTTTATCAGGCCTGGTACATCACCATGGGGCGCTCCAGTTTTATTTGTGAAAAAGAAGGATGGTTCATTGAGGCTTTGTATTGACTACCGTGAGCTGAACAAGGTGACAATGAAAAACAAGTACCCATTGCCTCGCATCGATGATTTATTTGACCAACTGCAAGGTGCTCAAGTCTTTTAAAAGATTGATCTTAGATCCGGATACCACCAATTAAAAGTCAAAGCTGAGGACATTGAAAAGACTGCTTTCCGAACAAGGTACAAACATTATGAATTTCTTGTTATGCCTTTCGAAGTTACTAACGTGCCCGCTGCATTTATGGATCTCATGAATAGAATTTTCAAGCCATTCCTCGATGAATTTGTGGTTGTGTTTATAGATGACATTTTGATCTATTCCAAAAGCAAAGGAGAACATGAACATCATTTGAGAATTGCTTTGCAAACCTTGAAAGAACAAAAATTATATGTAAAACTGACAAAGTGTGAATTCTGGCTTGATAGTGTCATGTTTTGGGGGCATATAATCAATAAAGATGGCATTACAGTGAACCCATAGAAGATTGAGGTAGTTGTTAGTTGGCCTAGACCTACCAATGTTACTAAAGTCCAGAGTTTCTTATGTTTGGCTGGATACTACCAAAGATTTGTGAAAGATTTTTTCAAAATTACTTTGCCTTTGACTCAGTTGACTCAAAAAGGAGTACCGCTTGACTGGACCGATTAGAGAGAATCAGCTTTTCAAGAATTGAAGACTCGACTTGTGACTTCACCGATTCTCACCTTACTCTCAGGTACGGATGGATTTACTATTTTTAGTGATGCTTCTATAAGGGTTTGGGGTGTGTATTAATGCAGAATGGAAAAATGATAGCATATGCTTCCTGACAACTAAGGCCACACGAAAAAAAACTATCCGACTCATGATTTGGAACTTGCCGCAATAGTATTTGCATTGAAAATTTGGCGTTACTACTTGTATGGGGCAACATGTGAGGTTTATACTAATCACAGGAGCTTAAAATATTTCTTTACCCAAAAAGAGTTGAACATGAGATAACGGAGATCGTTGGAATTGATAAAAGATTATGACTTGCAAATTTTGTACCATCCGGGAAAAGCTAACACTGTTGCTGATGCACTTAGTCGAAAATCAATTGGGAATTTGGCTTGCTTGCTTACCATGCAAAGAGAATTGCTACATGATCCTGAGAAATTTGAGGTTAAAATTGTTCTGCGAGAACAAGGCGGGACATTGGTTACTATTTCTACTCAACCGGTGATTCTTGAAGAAATTAAAGAAAAACAGCAACAAGATGAATTTCTGAAAAAGATTATTGATGAACGGGAATCCAAACCAGGGCCGGACTTTGTATTTGAAAGTGACGTGTTCAAATTTCAATGTAGAATATGTGTACCAAATGATCCCAAATTGAAAAAATGAGTTTTGCAAGAAGCACACAGTTCAAAACTTTCTATCCATTCGGGAAATACAAAAAATGTACCAAGATTTGAAGCTCAATTTTTGGTGGCCAGGAATGAAGAAAGAAATTTCTAAGTTTGTGTCAAAATGCTTACATTGCCAACAAGTCAAAGCCGAGCATCAGCGACCCGCAGGATTACTCCAACCACTGCCAATACTGGAGTGGAAATGGGAACACATCACTATAGATTTCATAGTTGGACTACCTTGCTCCGATAGAGGTATGGACTCAATTTGGGTTATTGTTAATCATTTGAATAAATCTGCACACTTTTTACCTATCAAAACAATTTATAATGCAGATAAGTTAGCTACAATTTACATTAATGAGATTGTTAGATTGCATGGAGTGCATGTGTCCATTGTTTCTGATAGGTACTGAATTGAGATTGAGCAGTGCATACCATCTGCAGATAGATGGCCAGTTAGAAAGAACAATCCAAACTCTGGAGGACATGTTGCATACGTGTGTGCTTGATTTTCAAGGAAATTGGTTGCCTACAATAACAGCTTCCATTCAAGCATTGGTATGGCGCCTTTCGAGGCTTTACATGGCAAAAAATGTCGGTCTCTTATTTGTCGGGCAGAAATTGGGGACGTGCCTTTACTTGGGCCTGAGATTGTACATAAAACAACGGAAAAGGTGAAATTAATTCAACAAAGATTGAAAATCGCGCAAAGCCGACAAAAAAGTTAGGCGGATGTCCGAAGGCGAGACAGGAAATATGAAGTGGGTGATCATGTTTTTATTAAGGTGACACCAATGAAAGGGCAAACTCACTTTGGAACGAAGGGCAAGTTAGCACCAAGGTATGTTGGGCCGTATGAAATCATTGAAAATATTAATCCAGTGGCATATTAGGTAGCACTTCCTCCCGAAATGGAACATATGCATAATGTCTTTCATGTTTTGATGTTGCGGGATTATCTTCGGGATCCTTTTCACGTTATTGAGCCTACTCATGTAGTATTGAGTGATGATTATACATATGAAGAAAGGCCCATTCAGATTGTAAACTGACAAATCAAGAAGTTGAGAAATAAGGAAATTCCATTAGTGAAAGTAGACTGGCAAAATCACGGGGGTATCTATGCTACTTGGGAAAGATAGGATGACATGAAGAAAAGATATTCAGACCTCTTCCCACTTGATCTTATATTCTCTCCAGATGAAGGTAATTGAGTTTGGAGGACCAAACGTCCTAAAGGGAAGAGAATGTGACAATCGCCTCCTTAATTAAGTGAATTAATTATAATAATTGTGTGCTTAGTGTTAATGGTGTGATTATATGCTAATTGTGAAGTATGTGCCATATATGATATATGCACATGGTATTGTCATTGTAAACAGATAAGTGGAGTTATAGATTAAACCTGTCTGAATTGCTAATTTTCGCGAGTTAGAATTAAATAATAAGATAGGAAATTAGAGCCTAATTCACATTAGTATAATTAAATTTAGTTTGTTTTATGCCATAAAATGTTGAGATTAATTTAATTTAAGTGAAGTTGATTTTAATTAAGTTGAATTAAATGAAATATTGATAGAAAAATAAAAATTGAATATGATAAACCTATACAAGTGTCCTACTCATCTATGCATCCATGTAGTTGGAATATAGAGGGTAGTGGGTCTTATGTTGGATTGGGTAACCACGTAGAGAGAGAAGGAAAGATTGTGAGAGTAAGCATTCAACAAGAAGAGGAAGAAAGAAAGAACTAGGAGGAAGATAGAAAATTAGCTTAAATCCTCTTAAATCATCAAAGTAAGGTAAGCTTTTCTTTTCAAATTCTTGAACTTGAGACTCGTACACTCATCTTTTCCTAAGATATAAGGTTAATTAGGATGGGTTCATGGTTAATTGGGAGTTTTATTGTGGAAATGGACAAATTAGAACATGCAAGTTAAATTAGGAATCAATTGAAGGAAATTGACCTTAATTTCTCCATGCATGGCATGAATTTATGACATTTTGGTTTATATGCATATCCTCTTGCATGATCTTCATGGAGTATACAAGTTTCAAAGAGTTTTCCTTATAAAGTTTAAAATTATAATTATTGAAATACATGATTCATGCTCCTGTCACTTCTTGGAAGCTTTGATCAACCAAATTGGAAAACTTAACTTAAATTGTGGATTTACATGATTTTATTGTTGCTCCTACATGTCATTTCTTGCATGAGCCTTTTGAATTCTAAAGTTTCCAAGGGAATTTCTTCATGCACATTGAGAATTGAAGCCTTAAATCTCATGGTTTATACCTTTGTAATTTAATTGGAGTCTATGCTCTTTCAAATTCGAAATTTGAAATTTGTTTCCAAGTGTTGCTTTTATTTGATGTTTTCAACCCAAATTCCAGCATGATTAATTGATTTTTGGGAGTAGACTACATGTAAATGGAGTTGAAATTTGTAAAGAAGTGCATTACCTAAGGAGGGCAATTTTTGGATAGTTTTGCATCAAGTGTCGTAAGTGCAGCTTGGGGCCCTACACGTGCGGAAAACAGGGCAGTGTGAAGGTGCAGTCTATTTAAATTGCACTTGTGGGAGCAGGTGCGGTGGTGGTCACCGCACATGCGGCCCTTTTTGGGAAAACCCGGTTTGTTTTTCGCTTCTCTTTTCCACCTTTAGAGCCTCCGTTTGCATGGTTTTAAAGTGTTTTCATGATCATTTGCATCTCATAAGTGCATTAGATTAAATAAATGAAAAATTGGAACCAAATTAATAAAGTCGATTAGTTAGTGAATAAGTAACAACCGAATCAAATAGAATTGCCTTGCGATATGAATGTCATTGAGTTGTTGTGCTTGAATTTGTTTGTTTAGGTTGGATGCTGCATCCTTGGTGCCATATAATACGTGTTTAAGGAGTCCACTGTGAGTAACGATGTTGTAAAGATATGTTCAAATTGTATTTATTTTATGAATGATAAATTATGTTGTTTCTAAACAGTTACCTTTTATCGATTGAAAGATGATTCTCTTTTGAATTGTATTTGTGGCATCCATAGCGTATTGTTATTGTTATTGATATCGCTACTATTACAGAGATCTATGTCAGTTCCAATCTTTGAACTATTGTTATTGTTTGATGGCCATCAATTGATTGTTCGGTCTTTATAAGACCTATTGTATTGTTGTTATTGGATGTACCACGTATGACCTATATGATTATGATTGATGGAATTGATTGAATCGAACGATTGATTGACAAAAAGATATTGATTGAAAATGTTCTATTGATAATCGATTGTTTCAAAGACTGTAAGGGCATCATTCTTAACCTTTTTACACATTTGTTATTCACTGAGTTTTAACTTACAGTTTATTATAAATATGTAGGTGATCGAGCACCAGACCAAAGGTGGTGGCGTCGACCGGAACCCTTGTTTTGTCAAGCCAGCTATTATGCCTCATAGCGAGGTTCCGAACCAACTTGTGTCAAGGCTTTTTTTTTTTTTTTTTTTTTTTGGGTGGTTCAAATTCACCCTTTTGATTTTGCTAAGTGTGAAGAATATGTTATGACTTTTGTTTATACTGTTTTTAATGATGGGATTAATTCCCTGACTTGTATTTTGTCTCATACATATATGTGTTTATGGGCATAAAAGGTTATGGTTATAGCTATGTATATGAAAGCTTATTTTCATTCAGGTCCTCACAGCTCATTGGACATTATCTTATTATTGATTGGCTTCTGCCAGCCCCTTTACATTGTGTCATTGTCAGTATTGTTACGTAGGCTTTTGGTAATCACAAATTACTGGCCGGTTACGGCTCTAAACCTATAGAGGCGGGTTTGGGTCATGACAGTTCCAAATCAACGTAGTCTTGCAAAAATATATATATGACTCTACGAAAATCACTACCTCAAATTTTGAAGAAGAAGTGAGATGAAACCCCTAAAATCAACGGTGTTGAAACTTGATCTCCACCGCACAAAACGTAGCCCTCGAGAAGTTATCCAACTTTGATGAAGGGACTAGGATCAAAACTCTAATGGATTTGAAGAAATCAAGGATTTAATCTAGTTTGGTGTAGGAAATGTAGAGAGAAGTGAGAGAAAAGTGCTTTTAGAGAGAGAGAAATGATGAAAAAGTGATATACACTCAACCTAAGAAGAAGAATAAAAAAAATTCGGACTCAACGCTTTCCCGCATGTGCGCCCCTTTTCCCGTACGTGCGACACGTACTTCCCACACATGCGGCACTCACTCTCTCACGTGCGACACTCTCTCCCACACCTCCTTCCGCACGTGTATATAATGCAGTAGCCAACCCAGAATTTCCCTTTCTCATCGTACATGTAGCCTCACTTCCTACACGTGCGGCCCCATTCCCGCGCGTGCCCCCGCACTTCCCACCGGTACAAATTTTCTTTTTTGCCCCCAAACTGCACTAGTGAGTCTCGGACACCCCAGATCAAATTTCATGCCCTCCAAGACAAGTAAAACTCAACCTCGAGAAAAAATAGGACCAAGAAAAGGAATTATTGGGAGGTTTTCGAGAATGATAAACCCAAACGGTCAACGAGACCTTAGATTAATTCTCGACACTCCCATTACAAGCAAGATAAACGCAATTAGAGGAGAAAGAGACGGATTACGTACCCAGTTATCACAACCTCCCCACCATAGGAAATTTCATCCTCGAAATTAAATCAAACTACCCAAACAAAAGGGGCTTTAAGCGATCAAAACCATGCTAACATAATTTCCATTCAACGATAATAGTAACTCTCATAGCAGTACGGAGATCTCAATTCTCAACAAAATTTGCTATTAACAACATGGTTTTCATGCACCTTAGCCACAATATTAACAACAATAGTTCACGATAAGCATCGGCATGAAACTTTCCAACCACAATTATGACAATCATAATAATCACATGCTTGGAATTACAACACACATAATAACATGTGGTTAACAATTTAACACATTTCCCTCAAATGCTAGGAAACATTACAAGTTAAAACAACTAAGAATTTTCAAACAAATCTGGATACTTGGAGCAGACCTCCGCCTCCCGCTCCAAGTCGCTTCCTCGACCCCATGGTGTCTCCACAACACCTTTACTAACAGTATGGTCTTTCCCCTCAACACTTGTTCCCGGGTGTCTAAAATTTGAATCGGCCGCTCTTCGTAAAAGGCATCCTCGTCTACCTCCAAATCAACCCAATCGAGTACATGAGAAGGGTCGGGTTCATACTTCCTAAAAATGGACACATGAAACACGTTGTGAACTCCCGAAAGTTGTGGCGGTAAAGCTAACCAGTATGCCAGTTCCCCAATTCGCTCTAATATCTAGAAAGGCCTAATGAACCTTGGAGACAATTTACCACTACTAACAAATCTCATCAAACCCCGTCATGGTGAGATTTTAAGAAACATGTGGTCACCAATTTCAAAAGATAAAGGTCGTCTCCTCTTATCAATAACTCTTCTGTCGATTTTAAGCCGTAGCTAACCTCTTCCGAATAAGCAACTTTCTCGGTTGTCTCTCTAACAATCTTCGGACCCAACAAGGATGCATCACCCACCTCGGCCCAACAAACCGATGATTTACAAGGCCGACCATACAAGGCCTCAAATGGTGTCATCTCAATGCTAGCTTGATAACTATTGTTATAAGCAAACTCAATCAATAGTAAGTGTCTCTCCCAAGACCCTTTGAAATCAAGGACGCAACCTCTAAGCATGTCTCCCAAAATCTGAATGGTACGCTCCAACTGCCCATCGGTTTGGGGGTGGTAAGCGGTGCTAAAGGTCAACTTAGTTCCCAATGCCTCTTGAAGGCTTTGCTACAACCGGGTGGTGAAACGAGGATCTCTATCCGATACAATGGTTACAGGACCCTATGAAGTCGAACTATCTCTCTAATGTACAACTCTGCCAAATGCTCAACTGAGTCACCGGTGCGCATCAGAATGAAATGTGTAAACTTAGTCAACCTATCAATAATCACCCAAACTGCATCATTGCTCATTGTGTTCTAGGAAGCCCAACTGCAAAATCCATAGTAACATGCTCTCATTTCCACTCGGCTATCAGTAAGGGGTGTAGCAAATCGGCTGGCCTTTGGTGTTCGACTTTCACTTATTGACAAGTAAGGCACTTTGACACAAATAAAGCGACATCCCGCTTCATACCCCTCCACCAAAACTGATGACTAAGATCATGATACATTTTGGTGCCTCCCGAATATACCGCAAGGTGTGAGTGATGGAACTCTCGGAGTACCTCCTCTCTATAAGATTCTGGTACAAACAAACGATCTAGATAATGTACACTCAAATTCGAGTGAATGTTCAAACCCTTCTCTTTGTTCCCGTTGGAGATCCTATCACTAATTGACTCCACCTTACGGTCCCTCTGTTGTGCCTCTATGACCTTACTAATCAAGGTAGGTTGAGCAATTAAAGTAAACAAGGTAGCACCCCCGCTGGACTCACTCAAATGCAAATCAAACTTACCAATATTGCCTAGCATATCCCATTCCCAAATGGCCACACTTGCCAAACTACTCACAGATTTCCAACTCAAGGTATCGGCCACCACATTGGCCTTCCCCGGATGATAGTGTAACTCGAAATCGTAATCCTCCATAAATTCCATCCACATCCGTTGGCGTAAATTCAAGTCTTTTTGGGAAAACAAATACTTTAGGCTCTTGTGATCGGAGAAAACCTCAAACTTCTCACAGTACAAATATTGTCTCCAAATCTTCAAAACAAAAATTACCGCCGCTAATTCTAAATCATGGGTGGTGGTTTTTCTCATGAGTTTTCAATTGTCACGAACCATAGGCCACAATCTTCCCCTCTTGCATTAAGACACAACCAAGTCCATCTCGGGAAGCATCACAATAGACAGTATAACCCAAACCTCTTTCTAAAATTATCAGAACTGGTGCGGTGGTCAATCTAGTCTTAAGTTCTGGGAATGACTTTTCACAAGCTTCACTCCACACAAATTTGACATATTTCCTTATCAACCTAGTCAAAGGAGTGGCTAGTCTAGAGAAGTCCCTTACAAAACGGTGATAGTACCTAGCTAATCCCAAGAAACTCTGGTTCTCAAAAACATTTTTAGGTTGTCCCCAATCCTGCACGACATGCACGACATCTATCTTAGAGGAGTCTACAGTTACTCCTTCTCTCGACACTACATGTCCCAAAAACTTCACCTCAGTTAACCAAAACTCGCATTTCTCAAATTTGGCATACAATTGGTGCTCCCTTAGCAATTCAAGCACTAATCGCAAGTGGTTCTCGTGTTCCTCCTTGGAGGCTGAATAGATCAAGATGTCGTCCACAAAGATGACCATGAAGTAGCCTAAGAATTCTCGAAAAATTCGGTTCATCAAATCCATAAAGGAAGCAGGTGCATTGGTCAAACCGAAAGGCATCACAAGGAATTCATAGTGGTCATAACATGTGCGAAAGGCCGTTTTCTGGATCTCCTCCTCCCAAACTCTCAACTGATGGTACCCTAACCTCAAGTCTATCTTCGAGAAACAACAAGACCCTCTAAGTTGGTCAAATAGGTCATCTATTCTAGATAGAGGATATTTGTTCTTAATGGTAACTCGATTCAACTTGCGGTAATCAATACATAACCGCAATGACCCATCATTCTTCTTTGCAAAGAAAGTTGGTGCTCCCCAAGGTGATGTACTAGGGCGGATGAAGCCCTTGTCTAAAAGTTCTTGGAGTTGAATCTTTAACTCATACAATTCGGCCGGTGCAAACCTATAAAGTGCCATGGAAATCGGTGCCGTGTCAAGCACTAAGTCAATGGAGAACTTGATCTCCCGGTGGAGTGGCAAACTAGTAAGATTCTCAGGAAAGACATCTGGGTATTCACAAACTACCCTCGGCAATTCAACACGGGCCCCATGACTCTTACTATCCAAGAGAGTCGCAAGAAGACTACTAAACTCGCTCTTACCACGAGGGTCAAAAATTAGTGGCAAAACCCTATCCACTCGATCCCCTATAAAATAAAAACAGCCACCACCCTAGGTGCACACTGTAACTCTCTGACAGTAACAATCAATCACAGCTTGGTACGAAGACAACCAATCCATACCTAAAATGACATCAAAACCCGACATGTCTAGTAACACAAAAGTGAACGGAAGTCGGTGCCCAGCAACCTCTATCTCAAAACCGCGACATCCTCAGTCTAAGTCAGCCGTACCCCCAACTGGTGACTCTACCCTGAGCGGAGACGCTAACCGTGCCACTTCTAACCCCAATACAGAAGCAGATGCAGTAGATATAAATGAATGTGACACACCCGTATCTATCAACACATTAGCCAACGAATTACACACAACAAAAATACCGATCACAACTGAGGATCCTAGTAACTGCTCTAGCATGGTAACAGCATACACGCACCCTTGTTGCCTCCAATCAAGTTGCTCATCTCTCAGAGCATAGGCCTGTTGCACTAACTGAGCCAAAGCAGCTCTCTGATTAGCCCATGAAGTTTGAACCGAATGAGCCTGCTGGTGGCTCTGAGGCTGCCTCGACCCTGATGCGCCAAATGCGCCTCCTAACTGCGGGTATGCCCTCTTTATATGTCCCGGCTGACCACACTAAAAACAAGTAAGTCCTTGCCCACTTTTCTGAGACTGACTCTGAGATCGGTTAGGTGGTGGTGGTGGTAACATCTGCTGCCCTTCTCTCTTCTGTAAGCAGGAAAAGGCCTTGTGACCCAATTGGCCACACTTGAAACACGAGAAATTACCCGGCGCATTCTTCCCCGGGCCTGCACTAGGCAAAGGACAAGGTGCCCCTGTTGTTCTTACTGGATCTAAAATCACCCTGTGACTCTTGCCCTTAGACCTCGAACCCCGAAGTCTCTCCACCTCGGCCTGCATAGTAATCTCTACATGTGTGTAGACATCCCATTTTTGACCATCCTCAAGACTTGGACGTCACCGTTTGAACACTCGGTGATTATCCATGTTCATCTTCGTTTTGAGTTCCCGGAGGTCTCGGCCACGCGTCTTGCCTCAAGGCCTCTCGACTCGACTGTTTTGTGTTTGGTTTTGCACCAAACACTTGTGTTTTGCTTTTGAGGGGCAGGGAATGGCTTGTTGGCCATCCCCACACCTCACCGACCATGGCTTGAGGCCACCGGCCATTGTTTTCTTGCCATCGGCCAAATGTTTGGCCGGCCAGCACTCTTTGTGGTCGGCCGACCATTGTTTTGGCCAATTTGTCATTTTTGGCTAGCCGACCACTGTGCATCTGCTTTTGGCAGATATTTTGTGCTAGCTGTAATAGCTGGCACCCACTTTGCACCCCCTCCATACACGTGTATGGAGGGATTTCAATCTTGCTTAGGTTGTTTTGTAAGCTTTGCAAGAGTGAATCTCTATAAAGGGAGGCCTTCACCTCCCTCCTCAAGGGTTACAAAAAATTTCCAAAGAGCTCTGAGATTAGGGTTTGCATAGTGTATCCATCTATCTCTATATCTCCATCTCTTTTTGCCTTTGTGTGTGTTTGTTCTTAGTTTTGCACTAAGGCACCTACCATTACACTATACCTTGGTTGTTGAGGAGCCAAAGGGGTGTTCTTGAAGTTCTTGAGTGGATTCAAGCTAAGGAAGGCTGCTGGAACTCCTTTCTTGAAGAGGTCTACAAGGGTGAGTGTTCTTGCTCTTTATTCCCCATTTTTGCTTAGGCTTTTAGCCATCCTTGTACCTATTTTTAAGCTTAGTCTATAACATATAAAAGTTCTGATTTTAAGTTCTTAAAATAGTTGTTTAAGGTTGCTTTGTTGTTTGGGGTTGTTTGACCCCTCTTAGGCCTTGTTTGGCCCCATTTTTGTGCTATTTTGGTGAGCTCCGGGACCACCTTGTCTTGGCCTCCCCACCACTGAAATCCAGAGAGATTTCAGTGGTGGGGATGGTGCTTTAAGGTCCTAAAAAGGAGAGGGCCATCCCTTTTCCTTGTTGCCTTCAATATGTGCCATTTTAGCCTCATGTGTGAGCACCATTGTTGAGATCATGTTGGCCATGTCTTAGCTAGTATTTGTGCTTATTTTGTCATGATATAGCACTGTTTTTAATTGGTTTAGACATGCCATGCTTGCCTTGCATACTTGTCTTGTTATGCCATTATTTGCCTTAACATGTACTTAGCATTTAGACTACTATGCTTACTTGTTTTGGCCAAGCTTTGTGAAGTTTTTATGCATGTTTTAGTATGCTTAAGGTCTGTTTGTGGTTGTTTTGGCCATCCATGACATGCTTTGTATAGCCACCTTGCATTTCAGCTTGTTAGCCTTGGGTGTGTGAGTGTTGAGCATGCATTGCTTGGCTTGTTTCAGTGGTTTGGCACCACTTATGGCATCATTTTAGTCCTTGTGGTATGCTTGTATGCTTGCTTTTGATGTTCCTTTAAGACCTTAAAGAGTTTGTGTTTCATGCTCCATGAATGTGCCATTGCGTATGCCATCATGTTTAGGCCTCTAGGATGCCATGTCAATGTGTCTTTGGCTTTGTTTTAACATGCTAAAACTCTGATTTTGGTTGTTCAAATCATGCCATGTTTGGTTTTGCTAAGTGTAGTTCAATACCTCTTTGGTGAGCCTTAGGTTTTGGACATAATTGCATGCTTTGCTTGTCTTGTTTAGTTGGTTTGGCACCATCCTTAACATGATTTTCAGAGTTTGATATGTATGCCATTTGTTCATGTTCATCTTCTTTTAATTGTGCTTAAAAGCCCCTTCTTTATGCTTAAGTGTTGGACCATATGTGCATGCATGTTTGTATATGTTTTGGCCCTCATTTCCATAACATGTGGCCGCTGTTTTGGGCTTGTTAGAGAGCTGCCCAAACTAGTTTAAGACCATCCTTTGCATATTGTTGCATGCTCGCCTTGTGTGTTGTTGCATACTTGACCTATCGCATGTGTTACATGCTTGAATCACATCACATTTGGCATGCATTCTTCCTTTTTGTCTTGGTTGCTTAACATGTTACGTGTCTTGCATGTTTGCATGTTGGCATTGCATCTTGCATGCTTGTTAGCTTGCATATGTTGTTACATGCCTTGTATGCTTGTTTGCTTAGGTTGTGTGCATAGTGCACATTACTTGCTTGCATGCTCATATTGTACACTTAGCTCATATGCCTAGGTTGCATTTTGCATGCATGTCTTGCCTCTTGAAATCACCATGATAGAGGTTGGGCCTTATGTGTTTGTTTGGTTTTGCATTACATTTGAAATCCAAATGCACAACTTGACTCATTTGGCCATCACGCATCGAAATGCGCGATTGGTGGTCCGAGAATCGAGTACCATCCCCCTTTGAGTCATAAACATGATAAGGGGTGTGGTGGTGCAACCATTTGCTTGAAAATGCCTTGCCATGTCTTGCTTGTCCTCTGCTGCTGTCAAAACAGGTTTCTGCAGGAAGATATGGCCGGTCGGCCATCTCCAGTGCCGGCCGGCTATCCATTGTTGGCCGAGAGCTCAATGGATGGTCGATGACCACTTTACCATGGCCGGTGACCATTCCTTATGGCCGGTCGCACCCTATAGTGTTCAGAGAGTGCCCCTTGGGACTTGTGCAATTTTCAGGGGCATAAAACAGTGAAAACAGAGGCAGCTTGTGCATGGTGGTGGATTTCCGAGCGGAGTCGAGCACGCATGTATTGGACCCTCTTCCCGAGGCTGTTTTATCGCTTTATTAGCTTAGTTAATTTTCTTAATTAGTTAATTGGTTTGTAACTATTTAATTAGCTTGTTAGTTGATTAAATTGTATTATTCTTTTGGTCCCTCCGAGCGAGGGCGAATTTATAATAAGTGTGCGTGTGTGTGTGAATGTTTTCCCACCCTACGTCTTTCTCCCTTTTACTTACCTGCTTTTGATGGTTAGTATTAGGGCATATTTCAATTAGCATCCTTATGCTATGCATGCGTGCATTCATTCATCTATATTCAATGCACGGGACTCGGCACATCATACTAATTGCATAGTATTTCAAATCTATCTTGAATACATGTCAAGTTGCATTTCACATGCCATCCATAGATTAGCCGAGCCTATTCTAGCTGCATTTTGCTTGCGATGCATTAGCCATTTTAACATGGACTTGGATCATACATTTGATTACTAACATGTTCCTTGTTTTGGCTTGGAGTAATAGGTGAGTGTTTATGCTTTAGCATCTCGCATGAGTGTGAATGTTAACATGAAAGCATGCTTGCTATGAGGTTAACTGCTTAGTTGATTTACTGCCTGAATGTCTGTGGGTGAAGGTTGGATTGTTTGAGTTGGAACAACTCATTGAAATCCGTGATTTAGCCTACTTGCGAGTAGCAAATTTCAAACTGCCTTTCAAACGAGCGGATATGCAATGCTTTGTTCCAAATTAGGCGATCTAGTCTATACTTTTGTGTTGTGCGCATCACATAGTAAGATTAGCTAATTAACCGGAATAAGAATGCATAATGTTTTCAAAACTAGATATCATGGTTAGTAGAGGCCGATCTTTGATCGGGTGAGCGGGGGTGCTCATAGCTGACCTTCCCCAATCGTACCCAAGTTCCCGAGCCAAGGCAACTTCGGTGATGACGGACACGTGGCCTTAGGCAACGAGTCAGGGTTTCCTAAATTTCCCCAAAATAAAACATTTAGGTGGCGACTCTATATCTGGAAAAGCAGTTCCTGTTTGGCACTTCTTTCTAAAAATCTGTTTTTCAAAACGATTTGCCGAATTTGGACTCTTTGATGATTCATCGGTCTTGCATTGCACTCTGCGAGATTAGATACAGGACCGTGACATTGAGTTCTGAACTGTAGTGAGCCCAAATGAACAAAACGGGGGGATTCCCTTCTGGGACGTTCGGGGACGTCTACAATGTGCCGCCACCTCTATAAGACGATCATTAGACGACCTTGAACAAAATTTTAGCTCTCAACCTCCTCTCAAATTCTATGCAACGGCGCTCTTCTGTTGCCACCAACTCCGGCGCAAACTGGGACAAACTGGTGAAGGCCGCCTCAAACTCGGCCACGGATAGGTTAAATTGCTTAAGGTCTTAAAACTCTTGCCTCAATCTCTCCCTAGAAGCTGGAGGTAGATACTTGTCTTGGAAAGCAACCACAAAGGCTTCCCATGTCGGCTCCACTCTACCCTTGGCATACTTCCACCATTGGCCCGCATCCCCCTTGAGGTAGTAACTCGCCAAAGTCACTCTTAGCTCATTATCTTCAATGTGAAGCATCTCAAATGTCTTCACCGTTTGCTCGAGCCACTCATTTGCTTTCTTGGGCTCGGGGCCACCATGGAACTCATTCGGTTTGGCCCGCAAGAACTCCCTAGTGAGAAAACTCGCCCTTGTCTCCTCAGCGTTCTCTCAGGTTTGGTTCTCCGCCCTCAACAAATTCATTGCTCCTCTCAAAGCCCCTGCCATTTCTCGGGCTAGGGCTCTCATTGTGGCTTGACCCTCTAGAATCCCAGCTTGCCCCACTTGCTCAGCCACATTAGCTTGGCCCGCTTGCTCAGCCCCATTAGCTTAGCCGAACCTTTCCTCTTGCACCGAAACCTCATGGACCAATACTTTATGTACACCTCGGCGAGGCCTACTGCACCTCCCGCCTCTACCACCACGGGTTTAATCCCTTTCTAACATCCTAATAAAGGGAACAAGGGAAACAATTTAGCACACGAACCCAAATACGCTCGCAACTTGCCTTAAACGTTCGACCACAACAATTCTATATATTTTTCTACCACATAAACAACTTAGTTTCACTCCACATAAGCACTTAGTCATATAAACACATACGGATTATTCCTTCACGATGAAATTCGTCCCACAAAATACCAAGAATTCTTAGTAGAATGAGTTTTGATCAAGTACCAAAAATATGCAACATTTCCTAATCAAAGGAGATGAACCCATTGTGACAAAACAACCACTTTCGACAAGCCCCAAGTATTAAAACCCAGTAGCTCAGATACCAAGTTGTAACGCCCCACAAAATACACAATAAAAGTACATGAATCATCGCTCCGTACGATAGACCAAAAATAAATCTCCAACACATGCATATTTAATCATAAGAGATTTACAAAATAGTTCTACATGCGAATATACATTCAACGACTCTAGTACATGAATTTATAGCATGACATCCAGTCAAAAATAAACAAATGCCCTCAAGGGCTACAAAGTCCAAAGCTTAAGCCCGGTTGCACAAAATGGCTGCTCGAACCCATACAAATATAGCCCTTGGCTTGCAAAATATAATCACAACAAAACAAGAGCCTTGTGCTCTCAACATATACATCCACACCCTAAGTTTGGAGGAATCACCGCATCTTTTCCTGCACAAAATCCCATAGGATGAGCATAAAGCCTAGTAGGAAATTCTTAACAAAGTATATACATTTTGTACAATTCTCACAATATGAAATGCATAAGCCATGCCGTACTTTCAAAAGAAAGCCGGGTTATCATCTTTTTGAAAACCATCACGCTCAATGAAAACTTGAAATTTTAACAATTTAATAATTTTACATCAAGTTCAAGGGTGGTAAATACGACTCAGGTAATCCTTAGGTTGGTGTCTGCAAGTAGGCATAACTAACACTACCAAAACCCCCCACTTTACCTGTAGCTAACCGAAAGGCACGTGGTACCTCCTCCGCGCGTGTTTTCGGTCGACACTCAGGCCAACTTAATCAATTTCATCTACATCCCCTATCCGAACTTACCAACGTATTTACCCCAAAACAATTCAATGCAAGATTTTTCAATTTCTCAATTCAAAACTCGTAGTAATCAAATGAATTGAAATGCCAATGCAATATATATTAATGCATTAAAATATCCTTCCATACAATTTTTCCATTTATGATCATAATTCCCAACTTTTTTCAATAAAATTTTACAAGATAAATATATGCTCATCAATCTCTATCGAGGAGCAACACATTCCACATTTCATGCATTTCCATTAACTTTCTCATTAATGACTATATCAATATTTTGAACAACAAACTTTCAAACCCACTAATTCTCACATACCATGAAATTCCTAATGTCAACATTTGTCATAATATTAGTCAAATATCAAATTCATAGCATCACCATATTTTTTCAAAATTTCCCAAATTTCTAGGGTTTCCAGAAACTAGGTATCCTCCTCATTTTGAAAGAAATTGCTTCAAGCTAACACTTCTCTACAAGAAAATAACTCACAATCTCAAGGATTTTCAAAAAAAAAAAAGAAAAGGTTATGGAAACCCGGTTGGTTTGTGATATTCTAAAAAAGTGCACTTTTTGACTTATTGGCTTATATGGGTTGGGTTTGGGTTGGGTTTGATGTGATGTGTTAGAGAGGTGATTTGATTTAAATAAGATGATGTGACTTAAATAGGATAGTGACTTTTTGACTTTTTGTATTATTTAGGTCATGCCAAACTTGGCCTTAAAATCATTCACAACACATGAGCCAAAATCAAAGTTTTCATACTTCCCAAAAGAGTTCCAAATCAACATAATCTTGCAAATATATATATAACTCTTAGAAAATCCCTACCTCAAATTTTGAAGAAGAAGTGAGATGAAACCCCCAAAATCAACGGTGTTGAAACTTGATCTCCACTGCACAAAACGTAGGCCTCGAGAAGTTATCCAACTTTGATGAAGGGACTAGGATCAAAATTCTAATGGATTTGATGAAATCAAAGATTTAATCTAGTTTGGCATAGGAAATGTAGAGAGAAGAAAGAGAAAAGTGTTTTTAGAGAGAAAGGGATGATGAAAAAGTGATATACACTCAGCCCAAGAAGAAGAATAGGAAAAAAAATTCGGACTCAGTGCTTTCCCGCACATGCGTGCCTTATCCCGCACGTGCGGCACTCTCTCCTGCACCTCCTTCCACACGTGCTTATAATGCAGTAGCCAACCCAGAATTTCCCTTTCTCATCGCACGTGCGGCACTCTCTCCTGCACTTCCCGCACGTGCCTGCAGGTGCAATTTTGCCTTTTCGCCCCCAAACTGCACCAGTGAGTCTTGGACACCCCAGATCAAATTTCATGCCCTCCAAGACAAGTAAAACTCAACCTGGAGAAAAAATAGGACCAAGAAAAGGAATTATTGGGAGGTTTTCGACAATGATGAACCCAAACGATCGACGAGACCTTAGATTAATTCCCGACACTCCCACTACAAGCAAGATAAACACAATTAGATGAGAAAGCGAAGGGTTACGTACCCGGTTATCACACCCAGGCCTAGGTGGGACCGGCCGGGCCAAATTTACACCCTTACACTTACTATATTGTTTTCAAATTTCAAAAAGAATATTTTTTGAAATCAATACTTGTTCCTTACACTACTTAAAATTTTGATGTGCAATTATAATGCATTACTTCAACCTAGTATGTAATAAATATTATATATTTCTAAAAAAAATTATAATTGTGAGAACCTTAATTTTTAGATAACTAATTAGTTTGATTAATAATAATATTAAGTCAGTTAATAGTGATTATTAAATTATCGAATTATAATATTAATAGCATCATGGTTAATACCAATATTAGATTCCTTTAAATAAATTTATTTATCTTTTTGTAAAAAAAATGAAATAAAATAAAATGAAATGAAATAAAATAAATAAATAAATAAATAAATAAAATACAAAAAAAAAAAATCAAAATTTATGTTGGGCAGAGGAATTTGGCCCAAGCATGCCAATGCATGCCTTTGCTTGCTGCCACACTCCATGCCTACATACATAGCTAGCAATTTCCATGCCTTTGATTAAGGCAACCACGGTATGCAGCAAACTGTAAGCTATCATCTAAGCTTAGATGATGGTTCCTAAGCAAAAAAGAGAAGTAAAGTAAAAATAAAATAATCATAATAATAATAATAATAATAAATTAGGCCCTCAAACTCCTATAATTAGGAGCACTATTCAGCCTCATTACAAACACATGTAACTGAGCAAAACAAAGAGAAAGAGAGGGAGAGAAAGCAAGAGGGAAAGAAGAGAAGAGAGGGGAAAAAAGGCCAAACACTTGGGATTTTTTTTTTTACTTCATTGAGGTAAGAATACTCAACCTCTATCCTTCCTTACATATTTTTTTTTACTAAATCTATACATCAAAATATATATATATATATATATATATTCAAGAGTATGCATGGTTAATATACAATAACTCAATGCATGTTGATAGATTGATGATCTTATGATTATATGATTTCTATCCTTCTTGCAAGTGTGGATTAGATGGTTTAGCTACTGATTTTTCTTCTTATGTGTTCAAATATTCTCCATTGTTTGAATTAGTCTTGCATGCTTATGAATTTGTGTTCATTCTTCATAAATATTATTTTTATCTAATCCCTATCACCACTAACGAAAGTAAATATAAAGGACTAGAGTTTCACATGGGAATAATAGCAAGAAACAATTTTTTTTTAGTCTTGCATGTGATTCATGGCGAATACAAAGTGTGATTTTCACAAAATACTGAACTTCCAGCAAAACAGATTTTTAATCTGTTTTGAATAAACTCAAACAAACTCATGAGAACACTTTCAAAAACTCTGAAATTACTGGAGTTCGTTTACCATGTTCTCATGGTACTAAAATATCGAAAGAAAAATTATTTGACAACGTTTCGTGGTCAAAACATGCTTTTAACTTCATTGCTGTCTGGAGGCAGCAGCACCGCTGACTTTACCAGGTCACCGTTTATTCT
The DNA here is from genome assembly GCA_030407325.1 of Camellia japonica. Lineage (NCBI taxonomy): Eukaryota > Viridiplantae > Streptophyta > Magnoliopsida > Ericales > Theaceae > Camellia > Camellia japonica. The sequence continues at coordinate 28,803,268 of JAPPVO010000014.1, forward strand.
ACAGAATGACTTTTCAAGTGATTCAAAGTGGAAAAGTTATATTTTTAAGTTACCTTTCAAATGCCGCTGGTTTCATAATTCTTTATGAAGTATCGAGAGATAAACGTCAATTTTTTCAAAATGTGACAGAATCTATCCAGTTTTCTTATAAAAATTATTTGACCATCTTACACTGGTTTTCAGTCTTCAAATCCTTCTAGAATTATGTTCTAAACTCAAATATTTAGCAAACCGTTCTGACCATGCCTCTTTTCGACACCGTTTGAGGCCCCTTTTTGTTTTTCGAACACAGAACACCTGTGCTGGAGGTTAAAGTAACTCACTGTCCAGAAAACCAATTTTCTTCCAAAAATTATTTCTCCATTTTAAAATCGTTTTTAGCCCTGGTATTCTTCTCGAAATATTTTCATAACTCGATGAACTAGCACCAGTTAAAATATTATAATGGTTGAACTTCATTTGGTATGGGTTTCATATTTTTTTTGTCTAATCATACAGTACTGAAAGAAGAAGTATGTGAATTCTTAGGAAATCTTGTAATGATTCCTAAGACATTCTATCACATTTAATTTGGTTGCCATATATGATTATGTTGTGCTATATAAACCTTATGTCACTGTGGGGGTTGTTTGGGGTGTCCTAAATAAGTGCATTTTTTATCTTTTTGGACTAAAAAATTGAGGAAAAAAATATGGATGTTTGGGTTAACTTTTTGACTTTTTATGGAAAAATGTGCATTAAAAATTGTATAAATTAATGTGTAGGGAAAAATTAGGATTGGGAGTTGTGCAGCCATAATTTTTGACTTTTGGTGAATAGTGATAACTTTTTAAATTTTTGAGTAACTTTTTGACTTTTTGACTACTTGCCAAACTTGGCCTAAAACTCACACATGCATAAAAATGTGAATTCAACGAAGTAAAGAAACACGAAATTGAACCAATGATACATATAAAATTTAAAAGTGATGGGGTGAGCCTGGTTTAGAATCTTGTGCAAGTGAGTTGCGAACTCTAACATGGCACGGGAAGGTATTTTGGCTCTTATCGGTGTAGGCGATATAAGGTTGGTGGCGCAGGTGTCACAACATAGACCGTTCCCTTGGGGCAGACCGTGATGTCACGACTCGGGTACGTAACCCTGGTGCGTAGGCATCATTGGTAGTTACAACAAGTAACATTTGAATATTTAACCAAGGGGGAGTCAGAATTGCCCGTGGCCATTGCTTATCGGTTGAGTGGAAATAGTGCTCCGCGGGGAGTTACTTAAATTTATCTGATAAACTAAATCTATGGGAATTTGAAAAGAAAAGTGTGCATTTTCCTTATGATGAATCACTATTTCCATTTGCCATTTTATTTATTTATTTATTTATCTATTGTTATTATTTTAACTGTTGGCATTCCTGTTATGCTTATTAAATGCTACATATTATTCTGTTACTACGCATTATTCATCAATTGTAAGTATTATTAACGGGGTGGGTATTTTCAAGTTGTGGTATGTTATTGAGCTCGTCGCTCATTGGCATTCTCGTTGCCCTGGCGTTTTATGCCAAGTACCGAAGAAAACGAAGGAAACACCGAGGCCTTGCAAGGTGACATTCAGCCTTGGTTAGCTTGAAGAGTCCCCAAATTCCACGAACCATTTCCTATGTTTCCTAGTTTTCTCTAGTTTTCTTTCATAGTTGTTTTATTTTCTTTTTGTGTACCGAAACTAAGTTTTAAGTTTTATTAGAATTGTAATTTGAAAACTTTAAATTTTTGGGTTGTTAATTAATGGATGTTAGTGATGTTTGGTGGCAACATTGATTTTAAGTTCTAAATTTTATTATGATGTCCTTAAAATTTGGGGCGTCATAATAATGCAGTTATGTTAAAATAAAAATAGACAATACACAAAACAAGAAAAAACAAAAACAAAAACAAAAAACAAAGTCACAAATTGCCAAACAAAAAAGTACTATAAACAAGGGGAAATTTCAAAAAAGTTGAAGGTGGAAAAAATAATTTCAAAATGACAATAATACAAGTTTTTATTATATAAATATCCATGAATTACTTATACTTCTATTATTTTGAAATTATTTTGTACTCCCACCGCTTTTTTTTTTTTTTTAAAAAAAATTCTCCCCATAAACAACAAACTACTCTCGTGCATGCAACACGTTATCTTTCTTAACCAAACAAAGAGCATCCTTGGCCACACTTTTGAGGATATAACTTCTTTACATATTCCTTTAAAAAAAAAATTAAAAATAAATAAAAAAAACTTATTTACATATCACTATTCTTTATATTCTATCATAATTAATCTTTTTGGTCTTATTTTGGATTTATAACGATGATTCGAATTATTCATTTCGTCAATCTCGTAATGAAAATTATCTATTCAAAAAATAAATTTCATCAAATAACGATAATTAGATGAACAAATCGTATTGTATTTTATAAAATAGACAATTTAAGTTGAAATTTATAATTGTTGTGCATTTTAATACATAAAACATAATTTCTTTATGTTTTTTTTGTCAAGCTTAGAGAAAAAAATTTATTCACAATTAATTATTACTTACGTGATGAACAATTTAAATCATTCTTGTGATCCAAAATAGAATCTACAAAATGTAATATGAAAAAATACAGAGGATATGGTGATACAGAGGAGTCATTTCTTACATGTGACACTTAGCACTTCTAGTTTGATGCCATGTCTGTCAGGTGGCTGTTTCTTCCTCAAGTAACGCCTCGCCTAGACCTGTGACCACTGTAGTAATTTAAAAGGGACTTGGGCTGGTTAGCTGGCTGGCTTCTCCACCATAGACAAGTTTGGGAGGTTGGGACTGTCTCATCAATCTAATCTCTCTAACCCATTTTCTTTTTTTGGTCATGTATGTAGATCATGATGATGAGCTCTTGCCATACATGGCATGGCACTAACCTAAAAATGTGACCTATATCCTCCAATAAAAGAAGAAAATATAAAAATGGAACATGATTTATAGAGAAAACATATTTAAAAGGAAAAAATACAAAAAATAAAAAAAATCCCCCAAAGTTTGAACTTGGTAATAAATTAAATCTTAAATTTTTAATTATTTCAATTTAAATCTTAAACTTTTAAAATGATATCAATTTTAACTATCGATTTGTAACCGTTAGTTATAACTAATAGATAAGGGACAATTTAAATAATGTAATGATTTTCTTTTCCTTCATTACTGTTGACAGCCGCCTTCACCTTAATCGTCGTTCATCAACACCCCCTTATGTTTCCCAATCTACTGTCATCCCTTCATTCTTTTTTGCCTGTCCACTACTACTCATCTTCATTCCCAACTCAATGCCATCTCTCTATTTCTTTTCTAGTCCATGGCCAATACCGCAATCCATTACCACGGACAAAAAGTGATTAATTATCTAAATTGCTCATATTCCATTAATTATTATTAGAATTGATACTATTTAAAAAGTTAAGGGTTCAAATTGAAATCATCAAAAGGTTAGGAGTTTATTTGTTATCAAGAACAAACTTTAATATTTTTTTAGTTATAGCTTTTCCTATTTAAAATAATTTGTCAACGATTTTTTTTGGGGGGGGGGGGGCGGTGCATCACATGACTTCCTTTGAGGTTTAGTGGAAACACAACAAATTTTACAATTTTGATAAAATTATCAATCTTTCTTTTAATAAAACTAAATAAATCAAAACTAATATAAATGGTGTGAAAAAATAAATAGATAAATAAGGTCAAATATACATTTTAGTGTAAGAAAATTACAAATTAATTTTTCATTCATATGACTGAAGATTTCTTATGAAAAAAGAGATTATGCGAATTAAAATATTAAGAAGTTCAATATATAATTATGTCAAACTTATGTGGTTTACTGTATTTTCTCTAAACATAAAGAGCGGTGAGTGTAATTTACCATTTTTTAGTAATGTGAAAATAATGATAGATGTTTTTTATTAGAAATAACTAACCACAACAAATCATATCATCCCATATAAAAATTCTATTTATATAATTATTATGTATAAAATGGTGTTAAATATTTTTTTACACAATATTATATAGCATCATATAATATATAAATAAAATTGTGCCTTTGGTTAGCATGCTTTGAGAATTTGCCAAGTGTCCACCTACAAATTTGTAATTTGTCCTTAATGAAATGAGCAATGATTCATACCCTCTTAAAAGTCCCACCCCCACCACCCCCACACACACGTGGGGGTTGGGGATTGGGAGATCCAAAAAAAAAAAAAAAAAAAAAAAAAAAAAAAAAGAAAAAAAAGAAAAAGTTAGTCAATCAAATGCAAAGGGGGTGAAAGGGGTGACCCCCAAAGAGGGTCTCAACCTTTATTGTAATGAAAGAGCAATGATTCATACCCTCTTAAAAGTCCCACCCCCACCACCCCCACACACACACGTGGGGGTTGGGGATTGGGAGATCAGAAAAAAAATAAAAAATAAAATAAAAAAAAAGTTAGCCAATCAAATGCAAAGGGGGTCTCAACCTTTATTGTAATGAAAGAGCAATGATTCATACCCTCTTAAAAGTCCCACCCCCACCACCCCCACACACACGTGGGGGTTGGGGATTGGGAGATCCAAAAAAAAAAAAAAGTTAGCCAATCAAATGCAAAGGGGGTGAAGGGGGTGAAGGGGGTGACCCCCAAAGGAGGTCTCGAGCAATGATTCATACCCTCTTAAAAGTCCCACCCCCACCACCCCCACACACACGTGGGGGTTGGGGATTGGGAGATCAAAAAAAAAAAAAAAAAAAAAAAAAAAAAAGAGGTTAGCCAATCAAATGCAAAGGGGGTGAAGAGGGTGACCCTCAAAGGGGGTCTCAACCTTTATTGTAATGAAAGAGCAATGATTCATACCCTCTTAAAAGTCCCACCCCCACCACCCCCACACACACGTGGGGATTGGGAGATCAAAAAAAAAAAAAAAAAGTTAGCCAATCAAATGCAAAGGGGGTGAAGGGGGTGACCCCCAAAGGTCAGAACTCATATTTTATATCATTAAAATTTTTTTTTCTCTCTTTCTTACCTCTTTGTTGTCTCTTTACATATCTCATAGAAGTCAATAAATCATAAATCATTTTGTGTTCTCCCATTCTTTCTTTCTTTTTCTTTCCTATTCTCTCGAATTTCCCAACCATTTTTGTAATTTAAATATCAAAATTAATTTTGTCTTATTTTTCCAAAGAAGAACAGATATTGTTTTTATATGCTCACTTACTGTTTTTATTATTTTCTTCCTCTTTGAATTTTATGATAATCAATTTTTACTCTCCACCTCTTTATATTTATTTCTTTTTGAATAATACTATATGTACCAATTAGTGTACACAACCAACTAGTGTTGTTACTGATGATGTGACATAATTTTAGAGGTTTTAGATATTTGTAATTTGTATAATGGGTGAATATAACATTAGTTGGTACACTTATCGGTACATGTAGCACCACCATTTTTTTTTTCTTACAGGGAAACATGCATTTAAAATCACACTCATTTTAGATTTTTTTTTTTTTATGCTATTAGAATTTTTTGTTTATGAATTCCAAGTACACACTGTTTTTTTAGTAGTCTTTTTGTTATTATAAACATTATTTGCAATATGTTTTTCGGAAGTTCTATGCATAATAAAATGTGAATTCTAAATACGTTAAATTTCCTTTATGAATTGAAAAAGTATTTTTATTATAAAAGTTATCACAATAATTGCAAGAAAATAACAAAAGAAGATAAAATATCATGTTAAATTAAAATGAATTCAATTTTACAGAATTTACCTTAATTCCTTTGAGTTACTTCAAGCTATCAAAAATAACAGTAAAATATGCTCATAAAAATACAATATATGATCATATTAAAAAAATTAAAATTAATTCACGTACTAATAAAATATTTGAAAACTCAATTGTTAGACTTTGAGAACTAATTTTTCAATTGATTTGGATAAAAAATTAAAAATTAAAGGGTAATTACAAATACACCTCCTGAGATTTGATTAAAATACGATTTACTACATCTCGCCTCTTGAAGTTTCTAATTTATACCAAATGACCCTATTTATTAATAAATCACGAAATCAATTAACAGTTGTTAATGATATCGAATGATTCATGTATTTTGTTATTGTATTGGAGAACAGTTAGAAATTTTATTTTTCTAGTTAATTTTGTTAAATAAAAATTCTAACAATGGAACAGTTAATTACAAAAGAAAATAAATAACAAACAAATCAAATTACTTAGTAAGAATCTTAAGAAATAAAATTGTTATTTTATCTTATCAATTCTTAGTAACTTATGCAACAATAACCAAATTATTCATGCAATAACAACTAAGTAACATAAAATAAATTGTATGAATAAATTACTGGAAATGAACAACTCAAAATAATCCAATAACTCTAGGCAATTAAATTAATTTTAATTCCAAGAGTCACTAGAATAAAACTAAATTGGTTTATCAAAACCTAGTTAAAAGAATCTATTTTAAGATTGTTGATATTTTTTTCATAAAAATACAAGAAAAATATATAAAATGAATTAAATAGAAATGAAAAAATATATATTTTTTATTATTATTTAAGAATTAAATATACGATAAACTATAGAACTAAAAAAATCACAAGAATGAGTTAGATTACACCATGGAATATGTTACAAGCTGGATTCAAATGGACATATAAAATAATATACGAGAAATTATTTAAATTTAAAATTTTGAAAAACAAAACAGTTTCCTTAAAATAGATTTACCGCCTCTCGGTGGATGCTGGAAGTACGCTGACACCTGTCTCCTAAGATACGACGGTCAAAACTAATTAATGTAAAAGCACCTTCTGAATAGTTTCGGCGAACTTGACAGTGGTTGCGCTCTCTCTAACAAGAATCAAAGAAGGGGCTAACAAAAGAAGATAGGAAAAATTTTCTTTGGTGAAAAAGAAAATATCTCCAACTTTTTATCTCAAAACACCAACTTCGTTTTCCATCAAAAAACTCTCCAAAAATTATTCTCCCAAATTGGAGGAGAAAGGTCTCTATTTGTACAAGTAGAGGAATCCCAAGCCATGAAGGTTATATATCAATAGGGCCATCAAATGCCATTAAATAAGGCCATCAACTCTAGCCATTAAGGCTAGAGTTACAAAGGTTGAAAACCTATGGCCACTAATATGATCATCAACTCCATCATCAAAAGATGAGAGTTACAAAAATTTACATTTCTTATGTGCTTAATATATACAAATAAATATGTATATAACGATGTTTGAATAAACCAACCGGATGGGTCACAAAATGAATACTAATGTTGAGTCACAACCCAATCCAAGCCCAATTCTCAAACACATACACAAGCTAAGCCCAACACAACATAATTTAGCCCAAGCTCAAAATTAACTCTAAGTCCAAGTCCAAGTCCAAGTCCAAGTCCAAGACCAAACCTAGCACATACACATGCACAAACACAAGCACAAGCACAGGCCTAGGCCCAGTCCAAACCAAGATTAAGTCTAAATTTAAACTCAACTTTATTGATGCCCACCTTATAAAACAATTCTCATTCATAACTCGATGGTTTCGGCTCATTATTTCTGTATTACAACCTTCTCAATTAAAAGAATACAAAACCACTCAGACACAGCTCAATCGGCAGTTGAGTCCCACTTTAATTTCGAATTAAAATTATCGAAAAGCCATTATTTTCCAACAAAAAGATAATAACATCATTTTCTATTCATATGACTAACAAAATTATTGATGAAAATGATATCAAAGTGTTACGTGAATTAAAATCTTATGAAAATTTGATATAATTATGTCAAACTTGTAAAATTTATTGTATATATTTTTTAAACTAAAGAAAAATCAATAGAATTTACTAAAATATATATATATATATATATATAATATGCATCAAAATTGTAAATTTTTTTTCACATATTTGAATATTATACAACATTTTTTAATAGTACTTAGCCTAACGAGTAATGATATACACAAAAAATTATATAAAATTTTTATATAGAATGATGTAATTTAATGTGCACCTTTAATTTTAAAACAAAATATCCATGAAAAATAGTTTATTTGAAACAATAATATCGTCATATTATTCTTATAAAAAAATTTGTATGAATTCTATGTATGAACAGAGCTTTTTTTAAAACATTATTCAACAATCTTCCGACATGGTTAGGTAATTAGTTTAGGGAAATTATAATTGCTGGATAAGTAAAGACTCATAATTTTATATCGAGATATAAAAAGTAAGAACAAAGTATATATACATATTATTTGATAATTAATGAGTGACATGACCACGTAATATCAAGGATGCTGAGTTTATGCTGAGTTTTATGGAAAGCAGGTAGCATGGTTGATTCTCAATTAATTCTTTCACAAAGCAACCCATTTATTGGAACTTTGATTTTTCATATCTACACCTACTTCGTTGGCTAGTCTTTAGATGATGGACCCTTAAAATTATGAAAAATGATATATAAATTTATTTTTTATTTTTTATTTTTTATTTTTAAATTTAATAATATGTAAATAAAATAATTTATTAATGATAAAAAAAATATGAAAAAGATAAAATTGCCGTACATATTCCTAATAGTCTGTCACATCATTAAACTTAAAAAATAATATATTTGTAGTTGAAAATTTAAAATTGCTTATATAAAAAAAATTATTTAGAGCGAACATTTAAAAAATAAAAGACTGGTGAAACTACTCTATCAACTTGAATTCAATTCAGTTCTCATTTTCAAGTTATAATTTTCACACTCCAACTCTCCGCATATCTATTCTCTCTCTCTCTCTCTCTCTCTCTCTCTCTCTCTCTCTCTCTCTCTCTCTTTTTCCTATTGTTCTTATTTGTTACAGTTTTCCCCTTTTTTCTTACCTCCTTTTATTTGACTTTTTCTTTTCTTTTCTTTTCTTTTTTTGATGTTATTTTGATTCTCTCTTCATTTTTTATTTTTATTTTTTCATCTTTTTTATATTAGAATTTAGGATTTAAGGTTTAGGCAAAAGATAGAACACATTTTTTTTTTTTTTTGATCAGGATAGAACACATTTTTTATGTACTTTTATTAAGTAAAATGTTTGTTAGTGTTGGAGTTACTCTTGAAATTGTGAAAAATAGTACCCTAGAGCCAAGATTTCTATTTGTGAAGGAGTATTACTACCACATCTATGACCAGTTACCCAAACCTCAACTCACCTTAACCAAATCAATCAATAGTATTATGTAGTATGAAAACCATAAATATTTCCAACATTGTCAACCAACGTGTTTGCCTTTCCAATATTCCATATTTTATACATACTCACACATGGATCTCTCGTTTATAAATATGAAAGGGCTATAGATTTTCTTTGGTCCATTATGTACGTTAAATGATGTTGTCTAAGTTCAAGTCAAAGTCCTCTGTTGAGCACATCATAAGTTTTTGGGTGGATTAAACTAACCGTCATTATAATTTACGATTTGTCTCATTTTGATTATTAATCTTTTAATTGCGATACATTTGATCCTAAATTTTGAATCTCGTTATAAATAAAGATAATTAAAGACATTGTTATTCTATTTGAAGAGTAAATCGTCATACAACTTATTTTATGTTAGTTAACTTATATGTTGTTTAAAACATTAAATTTTAAAATAATATAACTTTTGATCTAGATATCAGTTTTTAATAAATTTAGTATGTTTTGTTGGACAATCTTCACTGTAATTAATTAATTCTGTTTGTGTACTTAACAACAAACAGAATACAAAAGAAATAAAGAAAATGAGATAAAATTGTTTGATTATAAAAATCAAACTAGAAATAAAATTAAATAAATAAAAACATATTTTATTTTGTTACAAAAATAAAATTAAAATCTGATTTAATAAACAAATAAAACAGAATAATAAATTAAACAACTTACTTAATTAATTTCTTCGAATAATAATCCGATCAAGTCCAGTGTTTGACACTGTGTCCTTAAGACAGATTCGTCCTCTCCTCGGTGCTTTCAAAATAAGGGCGTCTATCTCCCAGGATGAAATGATTAACAACAAATAAATGCAGCACTACAATTTATTTGTTCAACGAACACACTTAGTGTATACACTCTTTCTCATAGAAAAATAATGAAATAAATGCAGCAAAATGCAGAGATGAATTGCAGCAAAAGAGGGACGAAAATTGAAGTGAATCTGATCAAATGAGGACTGGTCTATTTATAGAAGTAATGACACCCTTTAATTTTGAATTGAACAGGTAGCATACCTGTTTGAACCGGTACTGTACCTATTGGGTTTGAATTTGAACAGATAACCGAATCTATTTGAATTTCAAATCTATTTGGGTGGATTTAAATTTGAACCGAACAGATTCGGTTTTGGACAGATCCGAACCTGTAAAGAATTTCTGAAGAGGTGCAAATAAAATTTTGAATTCAAAAATTAAAATTTAAATTTGGACAGAATTTATTCTATCAAAAATAAATTGAATTCAAATATTTTTGGCCCAAAAAGATTAGTATTGGGCTGGACAAGCCCAACCCAACTTCACACCACGCACCCGCACCCAGGCCCAGACCCAGCCCAGCCCGACGGAAAGCGGCGCGCGCGCGCCCGCGTGTGTGGTGATTTTTGGGTCCAATGGGTCTAGCCCATTTTGCCCATAACCTCTTCCTTTTACAAACTTGGGGTGCCCCTTGGGGCCCTCCCCAAGTTATAAGTCCAAGCTATATAAACACATTCAAAACTTCCCACCAAATCAATGTGGGACAAGCCATTTACACAAACTTTAAGGAATTTTCACAAAAACTTCATTCCATGGAGCACACTTTGGCTTCAATTTCCCATTCACTCAATAATGGTTTTGAGCAACCAAATATACCACGTGAATCACAGCGTGACATAGAACGCGTTACCACTTTGACCCGCGAAAATCGACGCTCGGGTCCTGTAGACGTCTACGAACGTCCCGGGAGGGATTCCCGTTTTGTTCATTGGGCTCACTACAGCTCAGGACTCAATGTCACGGTCATGTATCTAATCTCGGAGAGTGCAATGCAAGACCGATGAATCATCATAGAGTCCAAATCCGGCAAATCGTTTTTTTTTAAAACAGATTTTTTGAAAGAAGTGCCAAACATGGACTGCTTTGCCAGATACAGAGTCGCCACCTAAATATTTTATTTTGGGGGAATTTAGGAAACCCTGACTCGTTGCCTAAGGCCACGTGTCTGTCATCACCAAAGTTGCCTCGGCTCGGGAACTTGGGTACGATTGGGGAAGGTCACTTCGTGAGCACCCCCGCTCGCCCGATCAAAGATCGGTCTCTATTAACCATGATATCAAGTTTTGAAAACATTATATGTTCTTATTCCGGTTATTAGCCTAGAATTACTATGTGATGCGCACAGCATACAAGTATAGACTGGGTCGCCTGAATTGGAACAAAACATTTCATGTTTGTTTTTTAAAGCAGCTTGAAGGTGCTACTCGCAAGTAGGCTAAAATGTGGATTTGCCACCCTCGGGTGGACTTTAGAAAACACGATGATTTGCCACTCTCAAGTGGGCTTAAAACTCACAGTCAATGCATTATTCCAATTCAGATAATCCAACCTTCACCCACAGGCATTCAGGCAGGCATATCACATAAGCACATAGTCTCATGGTAAGCATGCTATCATGGCAGTCACTCACACGCATGCAAGGATGCTAAAGCATAAATACTTACCGAGTACTCCAAGCCAAAACATAAGCTATGTTAGAAATCCATGCATGATGCTAACTATGCTGAAATGCCTAATGCAACACATGCAGGAATACAACTACAATAGGCTCGGCTATTCTAAGATGGCATATGATGATGTTACAGCTAACACGTATTCAACTTGGAATTGAAATGCAATGCAGTTAGTATGATGCGCCAAGCCCGGTGCATGCAAGACAGATGAATGGATGCAAAACATGCGAGCATAAGTATGCTAATTGAAACATACCCTAAACTAACCATCATAAGCTGGTAAATAAAAGGGAGAAAGACGTGGGGTTGGAAGACATACATCACACACACGCACACTTATTACAATTGTGCCCTCGTTCGGAGGGTCCAAATAAATAATACAGTCCGAATAAATAATTACAGTCCGAATAAATAATACAGTCCGAATAAATACAAAACCCTAATTAATTAACAAATTAATCTAAGAAAGCAAATAAATTAGCATGCAAGCTATGGACCGCCTCAACTCTGTTCCGAATTATGAAAGATGCATGCTTGAGTTGCTTGGCGCGGAAATCCATTGCGATGCCCCGATTCGCCTCTGTTTGCAATTAATGCCGGAATACTGTGCAAAGCTCTAGAAGGCTGTTGATTGTCTATTCTTCATCTTTTGTTAAGGGTTCAAAGTTGGTTGATGCTTTCTTATGGTACCCCATGTTATAGCCCTTTATTGGCTCATTTTGCATGCCATATTAAGCATACCAACACGCTGAATTGAAGGTTGTCATCTACTGTAAATGTGCATATTTTTGGCCCCTCTTTAATTTTGTAGAACTGTGTTTGCGGGTTTGAGCATTGTACATATCACTTGCTTTGTAATTCCCTTCTTTTTCCCCATTTTTGCAAGCTATTTTTGCCGTATTTGTGGTTGTTATTTAGCCTTGCTTTGTACTGAAAAGATGCTATCTTTGGGGCTGCCTTGCTACTGTTTTGCTGCCTTGTGTCAATTTTGCATGTATAGCATAGCTGTAGGCCATTTCGGGGGCTAAATATCACATTTCGGGAGCATTCTGGGCATCGGGTGCATTTTTATTACTATTTTGGGGCTGTTTTCCCTTCATTTAGTTGCTGGAATTTGATTTGCATGCTTGCATATCATTTCCCATGTCATTTCATGCCTTAATGCATTGCCTCGGTTTGCGTGCCCGTGTGCACGCACTTCGAGGCACTCTATTTTCATTCATCGGCAGCCTATGTGAGTGCGGTTGAGGCCCTCTCATGTTGGCGTAAGCCCAATCTACATTTTCATGCCATTTCATGCCTGTATGTCTCCGCCTCGGTTTGCGTGCCCGTGTGCGCGCATTTCGAGGCACTTCATTTTCATCTCACGGCAGCCTATGTGAGTGCGGTTGAGGCCCTCTCATGTTGGCGTAAGCCCAATCTACATTTTCATGCCATTTCATGCCTGTATGTCTCCGCCTCGGTTTGCGTGCCCGTGTGCGCGCATTTCGAGGCACTTCATTTTCATCTCACGGCAGCCTATGTGAGTGTGGTTGAGGCCCTCTCATGTTGGCGTAAGCCCAATTTGCATTTTCATGCTTTGTATGCCATCGCCTCGGTTTGCGTGCCCGTGTGCACGCATTTTGAGGCACTTCGGTTTTATCCGATTTGCATTTTCATATCATCGCCTCGGTTTGCGTGTCCGTGTGCACGCATTTCGAGGCACTTCGGTTTTATCCGATTTGCACTTCACATCTCCGCCTCGGTTTGCGTGCCCGTGTGCACGCATTTCGAGACATTCTATTTTATCCGATTGGCATTGCGTATGCCTCCGCCTCGGTTTGCGTGCCCGTGTGCACGCATTTCGAGGCACTCTGTTTTATCTGCTTGGCATTGCGTATGCCTCTGCCTCGGTTTGCGTGCCCGTGTGCACGCATTTCGAGGCACTCTGTTTTATCCGCTTGGCATTGCGTATGCCTCTGCCTCGGTTTGCGTGCCCGTGTGCACGCATTTCGAGACATTCTGTTTTATCCGGTTTGCATTGCGTATGCCTCTGCCTCGGTTTGCGTGCCCGTGGGCACGTATTTCGAGGCCCTCTGTTTTATCCGATTTGCATTTCATCATCGTCTCAGTTTGCGTGCCCGTGAGCACGCACTTCGAGGCACCTCATTTTTATCATTCCGGCATCCCGTATGAGTGTGGCTGAGGCCTTCTCATGTTGGTGTAAGCCCATCATTGCATTTCGTGCCTTTATGTCATCACCTCGGTTCGCGTGCCAGTGGGCACGCATTTCGAGGCATCTCATTCTCATAGCATCGTGCATGCTAGGTTGTATGTTAGTTGCATTTCATGCATATCATGCATATTGCACGGGAAACGAGGCACATTTCGTACTCCGCGTACCGGAACATGTCTCAATTCCCCAGTCACCGACACTCCGGATTATCCATGATGGGGCTAGGTTTTGTTGTAGCATTCATTTGCATTCATCCTACATTGAATTGTGCAATTCGGTTCCTCGGCCATCATGCATCGGTATGCGTGATTGGTGGCACGAGGATCGAGGCATGCATATATTTGTGAAATACATTGCTATGCCCCTTTCCTGCTCTCTGTTGCAGCAAAATCCAGAATCGGCAACTTTTCAGAGTCCGGCACGCATTTCAAGAAACAGTGCACACAGAGGCTAATCGGGGCATCCCAGTGGATTTTCGCGCCAGGCAGCCCAACATACATCATACATCAGAAGCAAGGCAGTCCCTGGCTTGCGTGCCAGTTTTACTTTTCTGTAATTAATTTGTTAATTAATTAGAAATTTGTATATTATTCGGACTGTATTATTTCGGACTGTATTATTCTTTCATTCGGACTGTATATTTATTCGGACCCTCTGCGCGAGGGCACAACTGTAATAAGGGTGTGTGTGTGCGATGTATGTCTTCCAACCCCCATTTCTTTCTCCCTTTTATTTACCCGCTTACGATGGTTAGATATAGGGCATATTTCAATTAGCATACAGTATGATAGCATGTTTGCATTCATTCATCTGTCTTGCACGCACCGGGCTCGGCGCATCATACAAACTGCATTCGTATTTCAAATTCCAAATTGAATACGTGATAGCTGTTGCATTTCACATCCCATGTTTAGAAAAGCCGAGCCTGCTATAGTTGCATTTTTGCATGTGTTGCATTAGGCATTTCTGTATACTTAGGATCATGCATGATTTCTAATAAGTTTCCGTTTTTGGCTTGGAGTACTCGGTGAGTTTTATGCTTTAGCATACTTGCATGCGTGTGAGTGTTGCCATGATAGCATGCTTGCCACGAGGCTATGTGCTTATGTGATATAACTGCCTTGAATGCCTGTGGGTGAAGGTTGAGTTATTTGAATTGGGACAATGCATTGACTGTTTGTTTTAAGCCCACTAGATAGTGGCAAAATCATGTTTTCTAAGCCCACCTGAGGGTGGCAAATCCGCGTCTTAGCCTACTTGCGAGTAGCACCATCAAACCATTTTCAAACAAACAAACATGAGATGTTTAGTTCCAATTCAGACGATTCAGTCTATACTTGTTTGCTGCGAGCATCACATAGTAACCTAGGCTAATAACCGGAATAAGAACTCACAAAGTTTTCAAAAACAGATATCATGGTTAGTAGAGGCCGGTCTTTGACCGGGCGAGCGGGGGTGCTCACGATGTGACCTTCCCCAATCGTACCCAAGTTCCCAAGCCAACTTTGGTGATGACGGACACGTGGCCTTTTGGCACCGAGTCAGGGTTTCCTAAATTTCCCATTTTAAAAAAATATTTAGGTGGCGACTCTGTTATCTGGCAAAGCAGTCCATGTTTGGCACTTCTTTCAAAAAATCAGTTTTTTCTTCAAAACGATTTGCCGGATTTGGACTCTTTGGTTCGAGATTTAGAACCGCAACAAAATCGAGTCCGAACTGTAGCGAGGTCCCTCGCGGGCTTGTTACAGTAGCAAGTGGCACTTCCACCCGAAATCGAACATATGCATAACGTCTTTCTTGTTTCGATGTTACGGGATTATCTTTGAGATCCTTTTCATGTGATTGAACTTACCCATGTGGTATTGAGTGATGAATATACTTATGAAGAACATCCTATTCAGATTGTAAACCGACAAATCAAGAAGTTGAGAAACAAAGAAATCCCGTTAGTGAAAGTGGATTGGCAAAATCATGGTGGCATTTATGCAACTTGGGAAAGAGAAGATGACGTGAAGAAAAGATACCCGGACCTCTTTCCGCTTGATCTTATATTCTTCCCGGAGGAAGGTAATTGAGTTTGGAGAACCAAACGTCCTAAATGGGAGAGGATGTGACAACCGCCTCCTTAATTAAGCAAATTAATTAAACTGATTATGTGCTTATTGTTCATTATATGATTATACGTGATGAAGTGTTATTGTTATGCCATGTGAGTGTTTACATTGTGTTATTGTGAACAAATAAGTTAAAGTGAATATTAAGCCTGTCTGATTCGTTAATTTTAACAAGTTAGAATTAAATAATTGGATAGGAATTAGAGCCTAATTCACATTGGTATAATTTCCTTTATTGTAATTAAGATTTTAAGATGTTGAGATTAACTTACCTTGAGTCAAATTAA
Source organism: Camellia japonica (assembly GCA_030407325.1). Classification (NCBI taxonomy): domain Eukaryota; kingdom Viridiplantae; phylum Streptophyta; class Magnoliopsida; order Ericales; family Theaceae; genus Camellia; species Camellia japonica. The sequence goes on from JAPPVO010000014.1 coordinate 28,819,675, forward strand.
TTTTAATTAATCTCTTAGCCTTAGGTAATTATACTTAATTTATTAATCTTATTAATTTGAGCCTAGTGTCTTTCATACTCATCAAATGAATTTAGATGAGAGAGCTAGTGGGTTTTTGTTCTTGCACTTAGATATATACACGTAGAAAGAGAGAGAATGAAACTGTGAGAACTCAATCCAAAGAAGATAGAAGAGAGGAAAAATAAAGGGAAGAGAAGATGAAGAAAACACTACTACTACACTCAATCTAGGTAAGAATTACCCTCTTTCATCTCATGAACTTGTAGAATCATGCTTGTGACTTATGAAAGTCAAGGTTAGCTAAGAAAATAGAAGTGTACTGGAAGAGTTGGTTCATGTAATTAGAGATTAACTACATGCAAGGCTCTTATGAAAGGAAGAAAGAATGAATTCACTCGTAATTTCACCATGCATGGCATAATTCTTGAATTGCATACTCAATCATTTGTTGTCTTGCATAAGTTTCGAATTTGAGGAGGAAACTCCATGAAATTAAAGATTTGAAGCTCACCTTGCATGGTTTCCAATTTTGTAGTTAATGTCAAAATTTTATACTCCATTTTACATGAAATTGAGCCTCAATGTAAAATTATAAATTTCTGAGAGTGTTCTTAGAGAGTTTTAAGTTTGAATTGCTTCAAAAGGAAGTTGAATTGGAACAGGAATGGACTACCATAATAGGGTAGTTTTCGAACTCAAGCAGGTCCAGTACCACACGTGCGGCCTAGGACCCCGCACATGCGGAAAATAGAGCAGTTTGGTGAAGCATTCTGCTTAAATGGCAAGTGTGGGAGGCAGGTGCGGAGGTGGCCCCGCACATGCTGCTAAGACCCCCGCACGTGCGACAGTTAAGCTAGTCCGGGTTTTGTTTTTCACTCCTCTTTTCCACCTCCCGAGCCTCCGTTTGTATGGTTTTAAAGCATTTTCATGATCATTTGCATCTCATGAATGCATTAGAATGAATAAATGAAAAATTAGAACCGAATTAGTAAAGATAAATAATTATTGAATAAGTAACAACCGAATTAAATAGAATTGACTAACAATATGAATATTATTGAATTAGTGAGCATGAATTTGTTTGTTTAGGTCGGACGCCGAACCAAAAGTACGTGTATCGAGAAGCCCATTGTGAGTAACAATGTCGTAAAGATGTATTCAAATTGTATTTATTTTATGAACGATAACTTATATTGTTTCTACATGGTTACTCTCTATCGATTGAATGATAATCCTCTTTTGAATTGTATCCGTGGCATCCATAGCATATTGTTATTGTCATTGTTATTGATATTGCTATTGTTACAGGGATCTCTGTCAATTCCAAATCTTGGAACTATTGTTATTGTATGATGGCCATCAATTGATTGTTGGGTCTTTAAGACCTATTGTATTGTATTGTTGCTATTGGATGTACTACGTATGACGTCTATGAATATGAATATGATTGAACGATTGATTGACAAAGGATAGACGGGCCCGAACGTCCCGGCTCCGCACGCGAAATGGCGCGAAATCTGTTTTGTTCTTAAGCTACTACAGTTCGGACTCAATGTCACGGTTCTGAATCTAATCTCGCAAAGTGCAATGCAACACCGATAAATCACCAAAGAGTCCAAATCCGTCAAATCGTTTTGGAAAACTGATTTTGTAAAGAAGTGCCAAACATGGACTGCTTTGCCAGATATAGAGTCGCCACCTAAATATTTTGTTTTGGAAAATTTAGGAAACCCTGACTCGTGCCTAAGGCCATGTGTCCGTCATCACCAAAGTTTCCTCGGCTCGGGAACTTGGGTACGAGAGGGGAAGGTCATGCAATGAGCACCCCCGCTCGCCCGATCTAAAGATCGGCCTTTACTAACATGATATTTTGTTTTTGAAAACACATGTGTTCTTATTCTGGTTTATTAGCTAGCTTTACTACGTGATGCGCACAACACACAAGTATAGACTAGATCGCCTAAGTTGGAACAAAACATCTCATGTTCGTTTGAAAATGGTTTGAAGGTGCTACTCGCAAATAGGCTAAGACGTGGATTTGCCACCCTCAAGTGAGCTTAGAAAATATGATTTTGCCACTCTCAAGTGGGCTTAAAACTCGCATTTCAATGAATTGTTCCAATTCAAGCAATCCAACCTTCACCCACAGGCATTCATGCAATTAAATACTTAAGCAGTTAGCCTCATGGCAAGCATGCTATCATGGCAACACTCACACTCATGCAAGATGCTAAAGCATAAACACTTACAGTGTACTCCGAGCCAAAACAGAGAACTAGTTAGAAATCATGCATGATTCTAGTTATGTCAAGATGGCTAATGCAACACATGCAAAAAATGCAACTAAAATAGGCTTGGCTATTCTAAGATGGCATATGAAATGCAACTTGATAACATGTATTCGAATTGTTATTGAAATACAATGCAGTTTGTATGATGCGTCGAGCCCGGTGCATGCAAGACAGATGAATGAATGCAAACATGCGAAGCATAAGTATGCTAATCAAAACATGACCTAGAACTAACCATCGTAAGCGGTTAAGTAGAAGGGAGAAAGACGTGGGGTTGGAAGACATTCACACACTCACGCACACTTATTACAAAATTCGCCCTCTCGACGGAGGGTCCGAATGAATAATACAAACCATCTAATTAACTAACTAACAAGCTAATTAATTATTACAAAACTCTTAACTAATTTAAACAAATTAATTAAGCTACAAAATTAGCTAAGGCAGCCTCGAGAAGAGAGACGTATGCATGCTTGGTCGGCTTCGCTTAGAAATCCGTTGCCATGCCTCATGTTACCTCTGTTTGCACTGTTTTACACATCTGAAAACTGTGCCAACTTCTGTGATGCTACTGAACCACCTCATGGACAAGCTGAGAGGCCATCGGCCAAGGGAAAAGGGTCATCGACCGCTTTTTAGGCTATCGGCCAAAAATTGTTAGCCGATCGGCACTGAAGATAGCCGATCGGCCATCTCTTCCTATAAAATGCTCATTTTGCTGCAGCAGAGGACAAACAAAGGTATGGCAATACATTTGCAAGAAAATGTTTGCAACTACACCCCTTATCATGTTTAAGACTCAAAGGTGTGTAGTGCTCGACCCTCGGGCCACCAATCACGCATCTCGATGCATGATGGCCAAAGGAGCCAAGTGTGCAATTCAATGTAAGATGAATGCACAAAAACACATGAATGCCTAAAACTCTATCATGCATAATCAAGAGCGTCGGCGACCAAGGATTGAGGTATGTTTCATCACTTCAAGTATGAAACGTGCCTCGTTCCTCGTGTTTGGCTTAACACCCAAACCAAACATAATGTAATGCAAGTATGCCAAACGCAATGCAATGAAACCTAAACATGTAAGCAACATGGCATGCAACAAGTATGCAACAATGTTATGTAATGCACCAATGATTGACTCACCAAGGCCAAAGGCATACCAACTCAATGCAATGCAACCTAAACATGCCAACTAAGCTAATGTAACAAGCATGCAAAATGCAATGTAACCTACATGCAACAACATGCAATGCAATAAGCATGCAACAACATGCAAAGATGGACTTAAACCAAAATGGGCAGACCTCAGCCATGCCCAAATCAGTGGCCAAAGTGCTAAAATAATGGCATGAAATGCACATACAAACATGCATGCCAATTGGCTCAAGGATTAAGGCACAAAGACGCAACTCTTAAGCACACTTAAGGAGTGAAAAGCATGCAAGTGTGACAACACTACATGCTCTGAAATGATGTTAGGAATGATGTCAAATCACACACATAATCATAAGCATAGCATGCATGAGGCTCAAAGCTCAAGGTTGGCAAAAGGACTTGCATTAAGGCTATGCAAAACATGAAGAAAATGGCCTAAGCAAACCAAAACAGTCCTAAAGCATACCAAAGTGAGTCTAAAACATGCATGGACCAAAGCCAAAACAAGTCAACATGGAAGGCACAAAGCATGATGCAAGTAAGGCCAACAAAGGAGATTGCACTACGCCTATTACAACCAAACATGGCATGACTTAACCAATAAAAATCAGAGTTATGGTATGTCAAAATAAGCCCAAAAACCCACTAAGATGGCATCCCAAAGGCCTAAGCATGGCGGCATGCACAATGACCCATTCTCAAGGCATAAAACACCAAACCTTCAAAGCATCAAAAGGATGAAAGATGCAAGTGTATGACCACACTACATGGACTGAAATATCATTTGAAATGATACCAAATCATGAGAATAGTCTAAGCAATGCATGCTAATGACTTGGACACTTAAAGCTAACAAGCTAGATTGAACCATGGCTATACAAAACAATGGATGCATGACCAAGACAATGCAAATCAAAGCTAGAGCATGGTAAAACAAGGCTAAAAGCTCCTTTGAGTTTAGCCAAAACATGCAAGAAAGATGGTCCAAATGCATGATGCATGTTAAGGCAAATGAGAGGATTGCACTACAAGTGCATGGTGCATGCAAGATGCTATTAAACCAACCTTAGACAGAGGTATAACATAGCAAAACAACACCAAATACTTGCTGAAATGAGACCAAAACATGCTAAGAAAACATGCTACCATTATGAGCCATCAATGCAAGCATATGAGACACAAGGAGAGGGGGGTGTCCCTCTCCTATTCAAGACTTCAAAACCACCTCTCCACCACTGAAAATCCTTTGGATTTCAGTGGTGAGAAGGTCAAAACAAGATGGTTCCAAAGCTCAAAAGGGAAGGCACAAAACAAGGCCAAACAAGGCCTAAGAGGGGGTAGACAACCCCCACCAAAAAGTGACCTTAAACAAACATCACAAGCATAAGAAAATAGAACTTTTTGTAGTTTAGAGTTAAGCTTAAAACAATATGCAAGTAGGTCTAAAAGCTTAAGCCAAAATGGGGGATTAAAAGGTAGTTTACTCACCCTTGAAGAACACCTTCAAAAACACAACTCCAGTAGCCTTCTCTGATCAAAACCAGTCTAAGAACTCCAAAACCAACTCTTAAGGACCTCAGCAACCAAATGATGGTGTTCTAGTAGGTGTTTGTGTGCAATAGTGTGAAGAATCTACACTTTTGGGCACAAACAAAGGCTAAACAAGAGAGAGAGGTAAAATATAGAGAGAAAGAGATATAGAACTTGTATCTCAGATTTTCAGAACCTCTGGAAAGGAGGGGAGGCTCCCTTCTTATAGAATTTCAATTCTCAAGCTTGTTCAACAAGCTTGAGTCTTGAATGTAATCCTTCCATACACGTGTATGGAGGATAAGAATTGTGCATTCCAGCTGTCACAGCTGGCACAAAATATCTGCAAAAAGCAAATGGAAAGGTCTCGACTCAAAAATATGCCGATCGACTAAAAAGAGTGCCGATCTACCAAAAAGAGTGCCGATCAGCCAACACTTATGGCTGATGGCAAGAAAACATGGCCGATGGCATCATGCCTTAGCCGATGGGTTGAGAGGATGGCCAACAAGCCACCCTCTTCCCTCAGAAGCAAAACCACAAGTCTTTGGTCCACAACCAAGCACAAAACAGTCAAGTTGAGAGATCTTAAGGCAAAGCGCGCAGCCGAGACCTTTGGGAACTCAAAACGAACACGAGCATGGATGATCATCGAGTGTTCAAACGATAACGTCCAAATCTTGAGGACGGTCAAAAATGGGGTGTCTACAGATATTGATTGAAATCGATTATTTCAAAGACCGTAAGGACATCATTCTTAACATCTTTACACATTTGTTATTCACTGGGCTTTAGCTTACAGTTTATTATATATGTAGGTGATCGAGCGCTAAACCAAAGCTAGTGGCGTTGATCCGAACCCTTGTTTTGTCAAGCCAGCTATTGTGCCTTGTAGCGAGGTTCCGAACCAAACTGTGTCAAGGCTTTTTGGGTGGTTCAAATCCACCCTTTTGATTTTGCTAAGTGCAAAGAATGTTTAAGACTTTTGTTTATACTGTCTCTGATGATGGGATTAATTCCCTAACTTGCATATTATCTTGTATATATATGATTATAGCATAAGTAGTTTTGAATATGGCCATGTATATAAAAGTTTATTTTCATACAGGTCCTCACAGTTCATTGGACATTATCTTATTATTGATTGGCTTCTGCCAACCCTGTATCATGTATTATTGTCAATAATGTTAATCAAGCCTTTGGTAATCACGGATTACTGCCTGGTTACGATGCTAAACCTAAACCTATAGGGGCAGGTTTGGGTCGTGACAACTTAACTCTGTGAGACGGTTAGTTTGGAGACAGGTTTAATAGGACAGGGAAACTCGTCATCATCAAAGGTGGGGACACCAAGAGATGTAAGAAACCAATTTTGCAAACACCCATAAGGGGGGCCCAATGACTTGCGACCCTCAAATACACCAATCATTTTGGACACGGTCATTTCAAATAGGTTGATAAGAAGGCGATGGTGGATGTAATACAACACATAACCTTGATCTTGGGTAATGTGAGAGGAGTGTATGGTAACATGGATGTTGCCACAAATAATGAGATTTGAGAAGGCGGAAACAGGGAAGAAGCTCATTTTATTGAATGAGCGCCCCGGCGATCCAAGTCCGGGGAGTGCTACATAATTCAGTGGCGACCTGGTCAAAATCCGCAATGTTGCGGGTGGCAAGGAATGAGTAGTGACAATTCCGGACATCCGGAAGATTAAGAAACCTCCTAATGACCTCGGCATCCATGACCAGGGCTTTATTGCGAACCCATGTGTGAAAAGATAGGGCTATCTCCTTACAAATGGAGTGCATATTATAGTAGAACTCCCGGACCCAACTGAGGTTTTGTGGATCGGAGAAAAGAAGGACTTGGTCACCCCCTAAAGTATCAAAAAGAGAGCGGGTCGAAATAGACTCAAAGGCACTAGGTTGGACATTCCGTTCTAAGTGAACTGTCCGAGAAATATAAAAGTCCCGATATAGAATGGATTTTTCTCGAGATTGGAATTTGGCTGTATTGAATGAGGGACATGACACGGTGGTTTTACGGCGTTTGGAAGACTCGGCCATGACAGACAAGATTGACAGACACAAAGGAAAGACCACCACAAATAAAACCCCAAATCCAACTGGTAAAACCTAATAACCAATTGCAACCCCCAAAAAACAAATCAAAAGAACAAACCGCATTAGTACTATATATTCAAGGACAAATACAATCAAGAGAATAGCAGCATTGTGATTCACACCAGTAAACCAATAAATTCAAGCACAGCATTAGAGCAGACCTGAAACCTTATTGTGTAAACAAAAAACTATCAAAACAACTCCTAAAAACCAAACAAAACCCACACAAAGACCAGCATGAGTTCAACGGTATAGAGGAACCAAAACCAGAACACTAACACAACACAATGACAAGATGCACAAAATCTAGAAAAGAGGCACAAAAGAAGTAGAAAACAAAGGGTATGAGAGGGAACAGGGAATTAAAACAAAAATGAAAACCCTAGACAACACATATGAACCAGAGCAACACACAGAAACAAGAGACAAAACAAATACGATAAGAAGAGAGAAAAACGTACCAAAACCTGAAGAGGACAAACGGATTGAGGAGATAAACACCTTGCCTAGGAAAATTCAAGCTACGAACAGCAATGGAGGCGAAATCACCCTAGGAGAGAGAGCAATCGTAGAAAAATGGGAGAAAATGAGACTGAAAAGACAGAATGGCAGAATTTAAACCAAGACAGATCGCTTGAGTGAGAAGTTTGTCGCTCGAGCTAAGACACTTAAGTGCAAAAGGTCACTCGAGCCAAAAACCACACGCTCTCAGAATCTTGAACCACCTGCAAAAATAATAGATTCAGAAAAAGTTCACTCGAGCGAAGTAGAAGAACCAAAACACCCTTAAACAACCCTTCTAAGCAGAATAAAAACACTCACACTGTCAAGAGAGACCTGAAACATAAGGGGACTAGTACAATAGCCAGAATGTGACACTAAGATGAGATAATCCACAACCCATGAGGCCAATAAACTCACAGTTTTGACAGTATAAAGAACAGTATCATAAGCAAATCAGATAAAGAATGATCAATGAGCATAAGTTACATTGGAATACACAACTCAAAGACAAAATGAGAGCTCACATAATGAATGTGTGTGTGTGTGTGTGTGCAATCCTTGAGAGGCCACAGAGCTAGAGTTAACCCTCGTAGTGATCAGATGACTGGACCTCCGACAAGAGAAACTAAACATAACTAATAAAAGTCAAACCACTAGAAATCAAGGGGTATTTGTTGAGCAAAAGCAGAAGCTCCTCCTCAATCAATGAGTCCTTTTTTTTATTATTATTAGAGTTTTGATTTTTCTTGCTTGTGGGCACTCACGGGTGGCATGCAAGCTCAAGAGTATGGAGACCTAACCAGAGAATCATGAAAACAATAAGAATGGCCTGGTTGATGCCTCTGAGGTATCCTTTTCCTAATGCCCGGACGTCAATGAACTGAGGGAGGAATCGTGAAAGTAAAAAATGATGGTAGATGGTTAAGAGACTTAACATCACCCATGATCTACCAGTATAGGTCAATTCCTCTAAAAATGTATACGAGACACTGTTAGAGGTCCGTAGAGAACTTTGATCACTTGTGCGGAAACCCCTGCAACAGTTTATCTTAAGGATGTGTACAGAATAAGATCATAAAGTCAATGAGGATGAGCATTCAGAATAAGCTATGAACAAATAAGCATGAAATCTTGCAAGAAGCATGAGAGGCGTTCATATGAGTCTAAATGCAAAGATGACAGGAATCAATGACAATGAGATTATACCATCCAAGTACACATAAATCCAATCACTCTCACCCACTCAAGTAACAGGTCATACCTTAGTGACTGAGCACTACACCCAAAGTCTTTCTAAGGAACTCAAACCTAAGAAGATCAAGATCAAGGGGTTTTGTAAAAATATTAGCTTTTTGATGCTCAGTGGGTACATATTCAAGAACAACATGGCCCTCTTCCACTAACTCTCGAATGAAATGATGACGAATGTCAATGTGCTTGGTGCGAGAGTGTTGGATAGGATTTTTAGAAATGTTAATGACACTTGTGTTATCACAGAAAAGGGTGATAGTGTTCTGGTCTATACCATAGTCATAAAGCATTTGTTCATCCACAACATTTATGCATAACAACTCCCTACTACAATGTACTCAACCTCAGCAATCAAAAGAGATATGGCATGCAACCAAATTATTCCCAAGGTAAAAACACGCTCCAGATGTGCTTTTACGATCATCGGCATACCCTGCCCAGTCGGCATCAAAAAACCAATGATTTTAGCGGTAATGTCGGTCGTGAACCAAATCTCATACCCCAATGCCCCATTACATACTTAATGATGCGTTTAACTGCAAGTAGATGAGACTCTTTAGGATAGGCTTGGTAACGGGGAACAAACACCTACACTAAATGCAATGTCAAGTCGACTAGCTGTGAGGTACAAAAGACTCCCTATCATACTCCTATAAAGGGTAGGATCAACATCAGTACCAATGAATCTTTGGAAATGCGAAGGCTAGAGCTCATGGGTGTGCGAGAATGTTTGGCTGACTCTAGACCGAACTTGGACACAAGGTTTTTGGCATACTTGGTCTGAGAAACAAACATACCCGAAGGAGACTGTTTAATGTGAAGACCCAAGAAGTAAGAGAACTCCCCTATCATGCTCATTTCAAACTCATGTGTCATGCAATCCGAGAAATATCTCACAAGAAAATCAGCAGTGGATCCAAACACAATATCATCAACATAAATCTAAGCAACAAGTATATGAGACTTAGTATGTTTCACAAATAAGGTCTTGTCCACACTATCCCTTTGAAAATCATTATTGAGCAGAAAGGTAGTAAGTCTATCATACCAAGCTCGAGGGACTTGTTTCAATCCATATATTGCCTTGTCTAACTTGTAGACATGGTGTGACATTTTGGGTCCTCAAACCCTTTTGGTTGCTCAACATAAGCCTCTTCTTTCAAGTACCCATTCAAAAAGGCACTTTTCACATCCATTTAAAATAGTTTGAACCCAAGAAAGCATGCAACACTAAGTAAAATACGAATAGATTCGAGACGTACAACAAGGGAAAATGTCTCTTCATAGTCAACACCCTCTACTTGTGTATACCCTTGAGCAACCAACCTAGCTTTATTTCTAACCATAGTACCATTCTCATCAGATTTATTTTTAAAGATCCACTTGATACCTATCACATTCATGTCTCTAAGTCTGGAAACAAGAGTCCAAACTTTGTTACATTCAAATTAACCTAATTCATCATGCATTGCATTAATCCAATTATCATCTAGTAAGGCCTCTTTTACATTCTTAGGTTCAATTAACAAAACATAGCACATGTGAATTACCTCTTCCCGAACTTGTTTTCAGGTTTTCATTCGGTCCGAAACACTGCCAATTACCTGTTGAACCGGATGGTTCAGCTTTACCCTTGCTGATGGTTTTAACTCTGGACTGGTAGTGACGGAAGCATCAGAGGTGATGTCTCTTTGTGTACTCTTTGGACTCAAAATTACCATTGAAGTTGGTGCTGGCTTACCTTCTTGAGCTTGACTTGGTGCTACAAATTGACTTTGTGGTTCAGTATCCAAGATTGAAGACTCACCATTTTCTTCCTCGTGTATCGCCGAAGTAGAAGAACATGTGTCATCTATAACCACATTGATTGATTCCATTAGAGATAAAGTACGCAGGTTATAGATATGAAAATCTCTACTAGTGGTTGAATACCCTAGAAAAATACCTTCATCACTTCAGGAGTCAAATTTGCCCAAGGGCTCTTTATCTTAGAAAATGTAACATTTACTTCCAAAAGTTTTGAAGTATTTTACATTAGGTTTCAAACCTTTCCACAATTCATATGGAGTTTGTAAAGTGTCGGGCGTTAAATACACACGATTCACCACATAAACAATGGTATTTAAGGCTTCAGCCCAAAATTTTGAAGGAACTTTCTTGTTAAGGAGCATGACCCTAGCCATCTCTTGAATAACCCTGTTTTTCCTCTCAATAACTCCATTTTCTTATGGAGTAATAGGTGCAAAAAACTCATGCTTAATACCATACATATCACAGAAATCAGAAAACGAACTATTTTCAAACTCACGACCATGATCAGTTCGGATTCTTATGATAAGCCCACTAGAGAAACCCTGTTTATTTTGGATTTTAAGGACTAAGGCCTGGAAAGCATCAAACGTATCAAATTTTTCTCTTAAAAAATTAACCCATAAAAAACGAGTGTAATCAACCACAGTTAAAAAAATGTATCTTGTACCTCCAATGCTTTCAGTGTGAGTGGATCCTATAAGATCCATATGAACCAGTTCAAGGGGGCGTTTTGTTGTAAAGTTGTTCACCTTTTTATAAGGGGCACGAGTTTGCTTCCCAAGTTGACATGGTCCACACACTTGGTTCACATTCTTACCCATTTTGGATACTCCTCTCACAAGCTTTTTGTTGGCTATCTTAGTTAGGTCCTTGAAATTCATATGACCTAATCTTTGATGACACAAGTCAAGATTACTTATGACGGCCGAGTGACAAATAAAATCATTAGTGGTAACAATCACATAGCAATTATTAGATGTGCGAACCCTATGCATGACAGTATTTCCCTTCTTATCCAAAATCTCACATTTATTTTTTGAAAACAATACTTCATGATGGGAATCATACATTTAACTAATGCTCAAAAGATTTTCTTTAAGACCATCAACAAGAAGGGCATTTTCGAGCTTAGGAAGACCAGCCACACTTATAGAGAGCCCTTACCAAAGTAACAATTCCTCCTTCATATTTTTCAAAAGATGTGAAGTAGGATTTGTCACCAGACATGTACCAAGAGCACCCACTATCAAGATACCACATGTATGAGTCACATGCTTTCAATACAGTGTGAACAACAAAACAAGTTAAGTCACTTTTTCTCCCCCATATCTTTTTGGTCTTAGCAGAAATAGGACTGGCAGTCTTGGTAAAAGTCTTAGCGTTGTGAACACCCTCAATCTTGGTGTTCCGCTTAAACATGTAAGGTTGTCTCCTAACCCAAAAAGTATTAAACTTTCTACCCTTTTGAGACACCTTACCAAACAACTCAAAACAATACAGACAAATGTGGACATAGCGATCCCGGTTTCCCTTTTCTTTAATTGTTGTATCCGGACTTAGGGTCCGTGGAGTTGGTGGTTGTGTATACCTAGTTTGCATCCTTTACTCATTGTATTTGAGTCTTGGGTTGTGTTGGGCAGGTTTAAAACAGGTTAGTTGAGCTTAGAAACCAAAAGTTGTTGCCTAGATTTTTGCCTTCACGCTCGAGCGGAGATTTTGACGCTCGAGCGGGCCTTTCGTTGTTGCTTCTTCGCTCGAGCGGGTATTTTGACGCTCGAGCGTGATTTTCCATCTCCCAGTATTTTCCTCTGCAGTGTTGGACGCTCGAGCGGGAGTTTGTGTGTGACGCTCGAGCGGGGAGTTTGTTCTGCAAAAGTTCTGGGAGTGTGCATCCGGCGCTCGAGTGGCGGTTTGGACGCTCGAGCGGGAGTCTGTGAGTGACGCTCGAGCGGGGGTTTCCACGCTCGAGCGGGGCGATTCTTTTATAAAACCGAGATCTGACTTTTTGGATCACTTTTTCAACTCCATTTCTCTCTCTTACTTTTCCAAACCTCCATTAGAAAGCTTCTCTCACTAGAACCTTGCATTCTCTCTAGGTATTGATCTAGTAGGAGTTGTTTCCTCACCTTTGGCCTTTACAAAAAAGTTGTTGATCGTCGAGGGCTATCTTTTGATCCAAGAATCTCGGGATTTGGAGCATTTCCGTTTTCTTCATCTTCTTCGTTGGGTGTTAACTTTTGAGGTAGGGATTCTTACTCACTACTATGGGTTTTAACCTAAATCTTTGGGCATTTTGTTAAATAGTTGATTTTGGGAAGTTAGGGTTTGAAAATGTTAAAAGAGGGTTTTGTTATTTTGATTCTAAAATATGTATTTGGGTTTCAAAATGATGATATTGTTGTTGATTGTTGATATTTGAACCATTGGGTTGATATTAGGATATGGGGTAGAAAACCCTAATTTGTTATATAAATTAATTGGTATAATTAATTTGGGAAAATGGTGTTTATATGGAATTGAGTTGGAAATAATGAAATTGGCTCATTATATGATAGAATGGTGGAGTTGGATTTATTAATCGCTCACTTTTGAAAAACATTGATATTTTATCTATTGGAGCTTTTATTATCTGTTTAGAAATAATTGCTTGGACTACCGGTGGAGGGTAGTTTTGATTGTTGTAGACAATGCATGATGATTAGGTAAACTAAAACTAATCAATTGGATGTGTCATAGAGTATGACGGTTGATAGAATACATTAACGTTATGTATTGATTGAGTGTGTACATGACCTATGTGTATATACGATGTGTGTGTGGGAGAAGATAGGGGATGTACTCCACGATTTAGGGGAAGATAGGGGATGGACCTCTAAACCGGATGTCGTTTGGAAGGAGATAGGAGATGGACTACGCTGATACAGCTCATATGCTTGTCAGATAATGTGTTGATATTGCTCATATGCTTATCTATGGAAGTGTTGATATAGCTCATATGCTTATCTGTTGAAGTGTGGATACAGCTTGTATGCTTATCCGTTGAAATGTTGATATAGCTTATATGCTCATTTATCGAAGTATTGATATAGCTAGTATGCTTATCTAATATAAAATGGAAAACGTTTAATATGAGTTACTGTCTCATATAAGTTGTTGGCCAGGTTCTGAGCCGTTGTTGTAAATGGTGAACTTGATAAGAACTGGAAAATGAAATGAAACATGGACATAGTGGTCATGTAATGGAAATGGGTTATGAATTGATTTATGGGAATTAAACATTTATCAATTGCTAATGTCTTAGTTACTGCTCATACTGTGTTTAGTATATCTCTACTGGGCGTTGGCTCACCCTATATGGGATATTATTTCAGGTACAGGTAGCATGCCACCTCTAAGGACATAGCTTGGATGATTGTGGGAGTCGAAGACTCTTTTGATTATTTTTGTTTGTATTACATGTATATCAAGCCAAGGGCTTATTTTGTATAGAGTTAGTACTCTTCTTTTGTGTAACCAAGTGTTAACTTGGAAAGCTGTAAGCCTGTAGGGCATTTGCTTTTGTTGTTTACATGTAATGCTGTTTTAAGAACTACTCTGATGAATGGGAAGGTGTTGATTTCTTTATATCATTGCATGTCTAAAATGATGGGTTTTATGTATTATTTTGAGGGCGTTACAGATGACAAACAAAAACAGGTTTTACCTCCATTTTGTTGATCTTACCTCCGTTAGGTTGATGAAGAGAGGGATTACCCAGTTAAACCTTCAGCTTTCCCTTTGTTTGAGTCTTGATATTATGTGATGTGGAGGCCTATCCCTTTTAAACTGATGTATTACCATAGCCTAGCCCACTTTTGTCACAACTCATTTGTTGAGACCCGAGGATGTCTTCCAGTGTCTTTGAACCTTTGTTCCACATATCAATCGTGGCTCTAGCATCTTGGAGTTCTACCTCTTTCTGACCGACCATCTCTTCCAATGCAGCTTATGACATCTCAAGAATTTTAATTTTCTTTTCATATGTTTCATATATTTTCAGAAGTTCATTCCTTTCAGTCTCACAAGAAACAAGTTTTCCATATAGGTCTTGCCTGTCAGTGGAGATCTTGATGACATCCTTCTTTGTTGTTGCAATCTCTCTCTTTAGCTTGACATTCTCGCTTTCACAGGCTTTGAGATTGAAAGTCAGTTTGTCATTGATCTTGGACAAGTTTAGAGATTCATTGTAAAGCTTTTCATAAGCTTGTTGTAAATCATCACCATCGATCTCATCATTGTCTTCCGAGGTTTCATCATCTCCATCTTCTTTTTGCTCCTCTTTTTCTTTGACCTCATCTAGTCGAGTAACCAAGGCATGAAAGTTGGTGGATGGTGGTAACGATGACTCTCCTCTTTCATGGAATTGACTCATAATGTCCCATGCATCTTTGGCCTTTGTGCAGTGAGCAATCCGTTGTTGTTCTTCTTCAGAAATTACTCCACGGATGGCAGTCAAAACTCTTTGATTGATTGGATTGTCAGCACTTTCAACATCCTCTTCAATGGCTTTCCAACCTTCAGGGTCATGAGCTCTAAGAAACATCCTCATTTGGATCTTCCAAAATAAGTAGTTACACCCATCAAAGGTAGGAGCACGGTGCAGATTCTGACCACGAGTAAACTCAACTGGCTTTGGAGGAGGTTGAGTGACGGTAGACCAGAATGCCATGTAGGTACTATCTTCGTCTTCACCAGATTTGGTTTCTTCTGATTCTTGCTCTAACCCACTTTCATCAATCCCAAGTCACTGTATAGACTTTCTTCTAGTTCTTTTTCGATGGACATTCAAGAGCAATATGACCAAACCCTTGACATTCGTAACACTTGACACATTGCCCCTCCACAGTCTTCTTTTCAGTTTTTGGAGCAACTTTTGGTGGAAAAGTTTTGGGTTTTTCATTACCCTTATCTTTTGAACTAGGGTCTTTGAAATTAGGCTTCTTTTTCTTTAAATTTTTTTTGAACTATTTGGTAAACATAGTTGTCATTTCGGACTCTAGATCAAACTCAATATCAGGGGTCTTAACAGTCTCATGACCACTAGTAAAAGCCACACTATCTTTTTATTTTTTCTTAGAAATATGTTGGGCTTTATAAGTCTGCAAGTTTCCAACCAACTAATCAAACTTAAGGGTATCAACATCCTGAGCCTCCTCAATAGCTGTAACTTTTGATTGGAACCTCTCAGGTAAAAACCTCAAAAATTTTCCAACAACCTTAGCTTTAGAGATTTTTTCATCGAGTGTGAAACAGGAATTCATGATGTCACTAAGTTTAGCATAAAAATCATCAAACGTCTCATCATCATCACACAAAAAGAGTTTCAAAAGAGGAGGTGAGACGTTGAAGTTTTGACCTTTTAACAGAAGTAGTACCCTCATGAATAGTTTCAAGAATGTCTCAAGCCTCTTTTGATACCTCATACGTGCAAATACAACGAAACTCTTCAGGTATGACAGAGCAAAAGAGGAAATTGAGAGCCTTACTATTCCAACTCAAAGTTTTGATAGTCGAATGCGTCCCATTTCTCAAGAGGTTTAGGGATATCAACACCATCAATGGTGACAACAGGTTCACTCTACCCATAGATCACATAGTGCCAAACTTTCTTATTGATAGATTTTAAAAACACTCTCATACGAGCTTTTCAATAAGAATAGTTTGTACATCAAGTAACGGAGATCTATGGGTCGAGTTACCTTCGCAAATTGAATCCATATCACCAATCACACAAAATCACACTCCTATAGTTTTGATAAAAACAAAAAGTGACCTGCTCTGATACGAATTGAAAAACCTAAGTGATTTGTGATTAGATCAAGATTTAATTGTACCAATTCCCAAATGATTAAAACTAACAATCTAAATCATCTACACATAAGAAAGTGATTTAGATTGTCGCTTCAAAAATAATAAATCGACACAAACGATTTTTACGTGGAAAAACCACAATTAAAGCACCTCCAATTGTGATTAAAAAAACAACGGGCAAAATGCCACAAATCAATCCACTATAAAAGAAAGACAGAGTACAAATATACCAAACAAATTACCCAAATACTGTCAATTTGTCTTCAACAATCTGTATCTCTTTCACCGCAACCTTCGTCTCGGAATTGATCAGAATGATGTTGAATCCACAACATCCATTGTCAAATCAACGACTACGCACAGCATCAAACTCCTTCAAATACTCCACGCTTGAATCTCCAAATTTCACCAATGAAGAACACTCTTGAAGTAGAATAATCAAACAACTCTTTGATGTATACTTGTCAAACCAAGAGTATAATACTCAATCAAACATCAAAGAAACCTAGTAAAATAGCTCCAGAAGAAAACCCTAAAACCCTTAAGGAATATTTGGAAGCTGTAAACCTAAAAATAGACTGGAACAGATATTTATAGAAAACAGGGGCCGCGAAGGTCACTCGAGCGCAGGATCTCTCACTCGAGCAACAACACTGATACGCGTGTTTTCCACAAGTGCCTTCATTCGAGCCAAGCTTCCTTCACTCGAGTGCACAATAAACCTTCCCAATATTTTTGCAGACAAAGAAATTTCTGGGAGCAACTCTTCTTTGTTCAAGCCAAGACTCCTTCGCTCGAACGAGCAAGACAAAACACCAGGAACAATTACAACTCAATAAGTTATGTTTGTTCGCGGAATTGACAAGACTAAGGGACCTAACAATATGGTTGTGGAAGAACATGGAATTTTGAGCTTTGCAAGATTTCAAATTTGAAGCAGCCTTCAATTGATTTATTAGTCCTTGAAGAGTTTTAAAATAAAGCAAAAAGGCAAGTTTTTAATATATACATACTATGTTACCAGAAACATGTTATAACTTTAAAAATGGGTAAATTCACTTGTGATATTGGTATTTTATATCAAGTCCTATTTTTGTCTTTAACCTTTTAATTATGATAACAAGGTCTACTACATATTCACCCAGTTATTAAGAAGTTAACGAAAATTAACCACGTGGCGATCATGAGCAATTACCAAGTGGCTATTTCGGCCAATTTCTTAAACGAAGACTAATGGATAGGAGTTATGGAATCTTTGTTCATAAATCTCTCCATCCCAAAATACTCACTTTTATTGGATCATGTGAGAATTTTAAAATATAAAAATCTCGTGACATGTTTCAACGATTATCTGGATAGGAGTTAAGGATTCTCTGTTCATAAATCTCTCTATCCAAAAATACTCACTTTTATTGGATCATGTGAGAATTTTAAAATATAAAAATCTTGTGATATGTTTCAACAATTATCAGCAGTAATTTGAAAATTTACTATTTTAATTGACATTTTACAAAGAGATGCGCAAAAAAATAAAAATAATATAATAATTTATAATATTTTTTAAATTTTTAAACTAAAATACATTCCCAATCAAGTCCTCAGTGTTTTGGGAATAGAGGACTCAAAGAGATTGATACAAAAGATCCTGTGAGTTTCTACAAAGGAGGTTCCTAGTCACATGTAATAGAAACCATATTGTCCATTGAAGCCAAGCTGGTGACAACTTCAAGGATCTCCTTCTTCACCATTCAAAGGATTGAAAAATTTATTAGTATATATGTTGACTTTTACTAATATATGTTGACTTTTACTAACCAATACATGTTTGCTAGGGTTAAAAAGCAGAGAAATTCATCTAAATTTCTGATTTTCAAATGCTTAGTTGCCAGCAAAAGACGAAAATTTATTTTCCTTGAAACTTGTTTCAGAAAAATGTTCCATTTCCAAGTTTGAAACTTACCCTAAAGCCAATGCAACCCCTCAAAGTCAAATTTTAAAATATTTATGAACTAGCAAGACAAAGAAAATAAGAACAATATAAAAAAGTGAATAATTTTTCTAAATTTTATTATTGAAAAAGAACTTAATAGTTGTAAAATCTTAAATTTCAATTTATAACAAACAATGCTTGGTGTAAGTCACAATTCATGCTTCAAATCAAGCTAAGATTACATAAAGTCAGAAACTGTGAAAAATAAAAGTTAGAATATATTCTAGAGAAACGGTACTCAAAACGAATTTATTTAAACTTTGAAATTAAGTTGTTAATATGTTTTCAAATACAATAAATTTTTTAGTTCGGAGACCAATAGAATTCACCTAAAATTCAGATCCAATATGAATGTTTTGGCCTGATTCAATGACCTTGAAATATCAACAAAATTATTATTTTACCAACAATTTGTCAAACCGTTCCATGAATTTGCTGTCAGTCACCACTGCATTTATACACCCAAATGTCACATATGACTTACCAATTGGGTCAATTTGAACTGGTATGCTACTCATTTTCCCATATATATATGGATTGACATTTCAAGTTTTATATTTCTTCTTCCAGGTAACTTCAGGGATGCAACCCCTCAAGTCAAAATTTAAAATATTTATTACCCCTCGAGTCACCCCTTGGGGCCACTGGAGGTTTGCCCGGTCGTTAACTTCAGGGCCCTCAGGATTAGTCCTGGCTTCCCTTAAAATCAGCGGGTTGGGGATACCTGAGTTTTCCAAAAAAAAAAAATGCACGAAAATGTATGGAATAAGAAAAATACAAGAAAAAAATAAACCACATAGAAAAGAGAACATTTTTTCTGAAATTTTATTACTAAAAAAGAATTAAACAGCCTCGAAGACTTCAAGTTCAATTCATATCAAATAATGTTTGGTGACCAAATCACAATCCACAACCCAAATCAAGCCAAGATTGCAGGGACAAATTTCATTAAAAGGCCCTTTATGTTTAAATATAAATTTTTATAATATTTATTGATTTCAAGAATTATTTAAATTGTTTATGAGGGCTATGAAATAAAAATAGGTAAAAAGTGTCATAAATTGTCTATATGTAGATGGAATGGATAGACTCAGAGTAAAGACTATACCAGATGCATTTTAATGTAGATTTTCAAAACTCATCTATCTTTTTTAATGTAGATTTTCAATATATATATATATATATAAGAAGTGCGTGTTAAAAATATAACCCAAATTACTAGAATCGTTTTTCAAATATAGTTTGTATTATGCATATCAGTGGGGAACTTTCATTTATTTGATTTACTTTTGATTGCATGGAGGCCTTTCTCAAAAGAATTTTTTTATTAAAACGAATAGAGATATATTTTTAACACCCGTAGTTATGTATTTTCCTTTTTAGTTACGATCAATTTTATTCTTTAGTTATTATATTATTTTGAGATTTTTGTTATATTTTTTTTGTGTTTGGCTCTGATTTTTTTTATTTTTTATTTTTTATAAATTATAAAATTGTGTCATTTTTTTCTATAGTTATGAAGTGCATATAATATACCTCTTTTGAAAAGTGTGTACCAAAATCTTTCTCAATGATCTTTTATTATATTTAAAAAATTTGAGGCCTATTTGAAAATGTGGCCTTAAGGCACTGCCTTACTGGCTTAAGCATATAAGCTGGGCCTGAAAGCTACATAAAAAAGTCAAAAATGATCAAAAATAACATATTTGAGCCTAGCTATAGTCTGTAACCTAAAATATATAAGAAACTTATGTTGAAAAAAATGATTTTATGGTGATTTCAATGTGAAATTAAAGTAGGTATCAATCATTTTGAGATGGGATTAAATGGGTTTAAATTCTTTGTAACAAGATATTTACATGTAACAATCCTGACTCATGATTAATGTTAATTCATGCTTAATGTGCCCAATAAGTTCTTGAGTTCAAATTCTGAATTAATTATATGTGTGTTGCATTATTTGTGATTATATCTGTTTAACGTAGAAAGATCTGTTCGTATTTTCGCTTTGGTTTGTGAATTGAAGGTCTCATCGACATCCGAATCAAAAATTGACTTGATTTATGTGTTAATTAGAATTTTTAAAATTTTATGGTAAGTTTAATTGAAATCCGATTCGGAACGAATTAATTAGATTAATTTAATGCCCACTTTTTTTAGCCTTAATTAATTATCTTTAAGTGAGCCTATATAAGGCTTCTTATATGCCTTTATATCTTCTTCCTTCTTCATTCAACATATTTGAGCTCCCTCATACAAGCAAAATGTGAGAGAATGAAAGAGAGAAGGCAATTCAGATCAAAAGTTGGGATAGGAAAGAATTCCCAAGAAGTATTAGAGATTTGCAAAGAATTTGGAAATTGAAGCTCCCTCACTTGTGCAATTCAAACTTTAGGTAAGAGAATTAGCCTTTGATCTTGTAATATAGTTGATTAATGTATGAAAACAAGTGAATTAAGTGAATTCAAGTAGGAATTGAGCTAAAATTGAAGAAAACTAAGTCATACCATGCATGCATGCATATTTTCTCACATTTTGAGTTTAATTTCCAAGAATTCCCTCATGCATGTCTTGAATTCACCTTTATTTTGGGAAATGATCAAGTTTCATGTTGTTTTATAGCTTTTGATCATGTTTTGAGAAGCTTAAGTTCAAAGAAATTCATGCATGTCATGTTCACGGGTCATGCATAAATTTTAAGTTGAATTTTTGCACAATTGGCAAGCTATTTGGCAATGGTTTCTTGAAAAGAGCCATAATTCATGATATATTGTGAGTTTCTAAGTGTTCCTCAAGTTTTGGCCCAGAAAAATCAAGTTTTGATGCTTAAAGATTGAGTTTTGAACTTGGAAAACAAATCTGGAAATTCCAGAATTTACACCTACACTTGAGCGTAAGAGTTCACGCTCGAGCGACCACTCTGAGTGCGTGCCTTTCGCTCGAGCGACCTGAAGCCCGCTTGAGCTTGAAATGCATGTTTCTAGAATTTCATATGTTTTGCAGATCGCTCAAGCGACAAAAGTCACTCTCGAGCGAAGGTCTAAGTCTCATGCTCGAGCAGGGATCGAGCGTCTGTCGAGCATGAAAATCAAGCAACCAATACTTTTGTCAAAAGTTTGCAGACTGCTCGAGCGAAAAAAGTTACGCTCGAGCAGATCCTCACATTTTGCATGTCCGCTTGAGCGAGAAAAGCCACGCTCGAGCGTGGACCCTGTTTTCAGCAAGTTTTGAAAAATGTTTTCAAATACATTTTTGCATCCTCATTCCATCCTAGGCATTCCTAGGCCAAGATTAAGACACCATACTGAGGATAAAGGCTAGAAGCACACTAAGAACAATGAAATAAGTTATGTACACTCCGAGCGTTTGTTTCAATGTATGTATTTGTTATGTTATGTAGGTCATGCGCCGCAAGACATCTAATTTGCTTATTCTGTCTGTTTACCTTGGAGCCTCTGTTATCTGTGAGTAATAACTTTGTAAAGCTATATTCAATTTATAAGTATTTTCCAAATGATATAAGATGATCTGTTTTCTGAAAATATTATTTTCTGTATGAATGAATGGTTGTCCAATGTTTCTAAAATGTATTTGTGGCATTCTTAGCTTTAAATAACATATGTTATCTGTTCTGTTCCATCTCAATTATGGGTCAACTATACGTTTCATGAGCCTACTATTATGGGTCCTTATGTATACGTCCCATTTATGGGCCAACTGTACGTCTCATGAACCAACTATACCGTCTCCGTGCACGAGAGTCAACTGTATACCTTTATGGTCGTCCCTTTATGGGTCAACTATATGCCTTTATGGCCGTCCCTTGATGGGTCAACTTTTTCTGCTAGTGCTAATGAATATGCCACGTATAATTAACTGCAAATTCTAATCATGATTACGACTCTGAAACTGTATCTGTTATGTACTATGATTTCTGAACATAATCACGAATTCATTTCTGA
This sequence comes from Camellia japonica, assembly GCA_030407325.1. NCBI lineage: Eukaryota > Viridiplantae > Streptophyta > Magnoliopsida > Ericales > Theaceae > Camellia > Camellia japonica. Next base: position 28,842,173 of record JAPPVO010000014.1, read on the forward strand.
CAATTATTGAATTCTGTTTTCTATAACTGTTATAGACAACATTCATTAAACCTCTTTACTCTGTTATTATTCATTGGGCTCCAGCTCACTATTTATATTATGTATGTAGGTGAGCAGGCACGTGACCGGGTCCAGAGTTGACGACCTATGTTTCTGGTTTGTCAGCCAACTACCGTACCTCCTGAGAAGGTTCCTTTTGAGAGGATTACGTCAAGGCTTTAGTTGAGCTTGTTTGTATATATGTACTTGGGCTAAGTAGCCTTTGACCCTATTTGTGTAACTGAGTGATGTAAGACTATTGTATTTTGACGTCACATCTGTATATATATAAGTTTGTTTTGAAAATTTCTATCCCGTGTATATCTGCACAACTCTATGGGCTATGTTAATTTTGTATATTTGCTTCCGCAGCCCCTATCTTATGTTATTCTGTTCAGAGGCCTTTGGTAATCCAATGATTACTGGCCGATTACGACGCTAAACCCATAGGGGCGGGTTCGGGTCGTGACAGAGTGGTATCAGAGCACGTGTTATACCGCACGCACGAGTCCATACGAGCTATAGGATGTCCTAGGAAAGAATTAGGGACATTCCATCTGCATGTGTGAGTATGTAATAATTTTTGTACGTGAGGAAAATTTCATCCGAACATAAACACATGAAATTGAATTGATTAAACTGAGAATGAATGTTCTGAACATTATGAAAAGGACTATTTGCCTATGTTTATTGCCCTTCTGTTTTCCTATAGCAATGGAAAATACAAGAAGTGATGATACAACAGGGTCTTCAGAGGCCCGAATGGAACAAATGCTTGCAGTTCTGACTGAGGTAATAACTCAATAACAAAGGCAACAACCTTTACCTCCTCCGCCTCCACCGGTACAAGTTAAACCGGACAACAATGATATTATCAATCTGACTCAGAAGTTCATGAAAATGAAACCACCAACCTTTCTTGGTGGTATTGAACCGTTAAAGGTTGAAACATGGTTGTTGGAGATAGAAAAATTGTTTGAAGTATTTCCCTATTCCGAGGTTCAGAAAGTTCATTTGGCCACCTACACTCTGAAAAACGAAGCTCGGAGATGGTGGTTATTGGTTCGAAACAGTAATGGAAATATGTCATGGGCTCAATTTAATACGATCTTTTATGACAAGTATTTTCCACAGTGCTTCCGGGATCGAAAGGTTTCAGAATTTCAGGAACTCAAACAGGGCAGAATGTCTGTAGCTGAGTATGAGGCAAGGTTTACTGAGTTAGCCAGATTTGCTCCTCACATGGTGGACACAGACTATAAGAAAGCCCGCAAATTTGAGGGTGGATTGGATTTAGATATACTGGATCGAGTGGGAGTCCTCAACCTACCTACGTATGTGAATGTATTGGATAGAGCATTGATGGCAGAAGCCATTTTGGCAGCAAAAAGGCAAGCTCCAGCCCCAACAACTAAATGGAAAGGCAAAAGATCTGGATTCAGTTTTAAGAAGAACCGTTCAACTGCCATGAATAAGGAACAAAATATGGGATCTTCTAGCAGCTCAAGTCAAAGCAGTGGGTCTACGCCTGTTTGTACTAAATGTGGAAGGAAACATAAAGGAGTTTGCCATCGGGCATCGGGTGCTTGTTTTCGGTGTGGCAAAACGGGCCACATGATAAGGGATTGTCCAATTGGGTCAGAGAATACCAACCGTCCTACAGCAAGTTCAGCAGGATCAGCTTCTGGGTCAAAAACAAATGCTAGAACTAATATTGGGAAAGAACCTCTAAGACAAGGTCGAGTGTTTGCCTTAATGCCTGGTAACGTACAGAACACCGAAGCTGTGGTGTCAGGTATACTCCCTATATATTCTCAAAATGCATGTGTACTGATAGATTCTGGTTCTACACATTCTTTTGTATCGCATGCTTTCTCTCGGAAATTAACTAGACCATTAGAATCTATGCCATATGTGTTATCTATATCTGCACTGTCTAGGGATTCTATGATATGTTCTTATGTTTGTCCGGCATGTGATATTGTGATTAGTGATATGACATTGTATATTGACTTGTTGCCCTTGAACATTGATCATTTTGATTGTATTCTGGGTATGGACTGGTTGACTAAACACCGTGCCACCATTAACTGTGCAAGTAAGTCTATTGTGTTTAGACCACCTGATATGCTTGAATTTATTTTTACCGGAAATAGGGTAGTTCCTCCCCCATACTTGATTTCGGCCATGAACGTTGTTAAATTGCTTAGGAAGGGATGTCGGGGAATTCCCGATGTGTTTCCGAATGACTTGCATGGAGACTTAGTTGATAGAGAAATTGAATTCACTATTAAGGTAACACCAGGAACACAACCTATTTCCAAGACCCCCTATAGAATGCCAACCACAAAATTAAAAGAATTGAAAACTCAACTTCAAAAACTGTTAAACAAGAAATTCATCCGTCCGAGCACTTCACCCTGGGGAGCTCCAGTCCTATTTGTCAAGAAGAAAGATGGATCTTTAAGGTTATGTATAGATTACTGGGAATTGAACAAAGTAACTATTAAGAACAAATACCCTCTACCCTGAATAGATGACCTGTTTGATCAACTTCAGGGAGCCCAATTGTTTTCTAAAATTAATCTTAGATCCGGGTATCACTAGTTAAAGGTTAAGGCAGAAAATGTAGAGAAAACTGCATTCAGAACTAGATACGGTCATTATGAATTTTTGGTAATGCCATTTAGAGTGACTAATGCACCTGCTGCCTTCATGGATCTTATGAACAGGGTGTTTAAATCATATCTGCATGAATTTGTTGTTGTATTTATTGATGATATCTTGATTTACTCCAAAAGCAGGAAAGATCATGAGGATCATTTGAGAACCGTGTTACAGATTCTGAGAGAAAAGAAGCTATATGCAAAATTATCCAAACGTGAGTTCTGGCTCGACAGTGTAGCATTTCTAGGACATGTGATTAACAAGAATGGTGTATCAGTGGATCCACAGAAAATTGTAGCTATTGTGGACTGGCAAAGACCAACCAACGTGACAGAAGTTAGAAGTTTTCTGGGACTTGCTGGTTATTACAGAAGATTTGTGAAAGACTTTTCAAAACTTGCTATGCCATTGACCTAGTTAACTCAGAAAAATGTCTCATTTGATTGGAATGATCAAAGAGAGTCTGTCTTCTAAGAGTTGAAAACCAGGTTAGTAACTGCACCAATTTTGACTCTGTCTAATGGTACTGATGGGTTTCAAATTTACAGTGATGTTTCCTACAAAGGTTTGGGGTGTGTGTTAATGCAAAAAGGGAAAGTGATTGCTTATGCTTCTCGGCAACTCCGCCCTCATGAAAAGAACTATCCAACCCATGACCTTGAATTAGCTGCCGTATTTGCTTAAAAATTTGGCGCCATTATTTGTATGGAGTGACTTGTGAAGTATACACAGATCATAAAAGCTTAAAATACTTCTTTACCCAGAAGGAACTGAACATGAGACAAAGAAAGTGGCTAGAATTGATTAAAGATTATGACTTGCACATTTTGTATCATCCAGAGAGGGCAAATACCGTTGCAAATGCATTGAGTCGAAAATCCATTGGGAATTTTTCGTGTTTGCTCACTAGCCAGAAGAAATTGTTATGTGATTTGGAAAAGAATGAAATTGAGATTGTGATGCATGAACAAGGTGGAATCCTAGCTGCTATTTCCGCTCAGCCTGCAATCATTGAAGAAATTAAAGAGAAACAACCGCAAGATGAATTCCTGAAAAAGATCATGGATGAAATTGACTCAAAACCAAAGCCCTGGTTTGTACTTGAGAACAATATGTTGAAATTTCAGGGTCGTCTTTGTGTGCCAGACTATGATGATTTGAGGAAACGCATTCTAACCGAGGCCCACAATTCCAAATTTACTATGCATCCAAGAAATACGAAAATGTATCATGATTTGAAGCAGAATTTCTGGTGGCCAGGAATGAAAAAGGGTATTGCAAATTTTGTGGCTAAATGTTTACACTGCCAACAAGTTAAAATTGAACATCAGCAACCTGCTGGTTTGTTACAACCGCTTCTAATACCGAAATGGAAATGGGAGCACATTACCATGGATTTCATTGTGGGATTGCCTCACTCCTCTTGAGGTATGGATTCTATCTGGGTCATTGTTGACCATTTAACTAAGTCTGCTCATTTTCTACCCGTCAAATCTATTTATAATGCAGACAAGTTAGCTAACATATATATAAATGAAATCGTAAGATTACATGGTGTACCAATATCTATAGTGTCTGACAGAGATTCTAAGTTTACATCGAGATTCTGGCAGAGTTTACAACAAGCTTTGGGGACTGAATTGGGATTGAGTAGTGCCTATCACCCACAGACAGATGGCCAAACTGAATGAACAAATCAAACTTTGGAAGACATGTTAAGGATGTGTGTCTTAGACTTCCAAGGAAATTGGGAGACCTATTTACCATTGGCCAAATTTGTGTATAACAACAGCTATCATTCAAGTATTGGGATGGCTCCTTATGAGGTTTTGTATGGAAGGAAATGTCGTTCTCCTATCTGTTGGGCTGAAGTAGGTGACAGACCATTGTTAAAACCTGAACTTGTGCAAGAAACAACTGAAAATGTGAAACTAATTCAACAAAGGTTGAAAACTACACAAAGCCGCCAAAACAGCTATGCAGATGTCCGAAGGCGAGATAGAGAATACAAAATTGAGGATCATGTGTTCATCAAAGTGACTCCAATGAAAGGGCAAACGCGGTTTGGAGTGAAAGGTAAGTTGGCACCGAGGTACATTGGACCATATGAAGTTCTTGAAAAAATCAATTCAGTAACATACCGAATAGTCTTGCCTCTAGTCATGGAGCAGATGCATAATGTTTTTTACATATCTATGCTTCGAGAGTATTTGAGAGATCCACTACATGTAATTTAGCCGACTCATGTACTTCTAAAAGATTATTATAGATACGAGAAGAGGCCAATGCAAATTGTGAATCGCCGAATCAAAAGATTAAGAAACAAGGAAATTCCGTTAGTGAAGGTCGATTGGCAGAATCATGGAGGAACCTATGCAACTTGGGAAACGAAAGAAGACATGATGAAAAGATATCCTAAACTGTTCCCCTTGGACCCGGTATTCTTCCGAAATGAAGGTAATTTGAGTTTGGAGGACCAAACTCTTTAAGGGGGGGAAGACTGTAACAACCCTGACCCATGATTAACGTTAATTCATGCTTAATGTGCCTAATAAGTTATTGAGTTCAAATTCTGAATTAATTACATGTGTGCTACATTATTTGTGATTATATTTGTTTAACGTAGAAAGATCTAATAGTGTTTTCGCTTCGGTTTGTGAATTGAAGGCCTCATCGGCATCCGAATCAGAAATTGACTTCATTTATGTATTAATTAGAATTTTTAGAATTTTATGGTAGGATCAATTGAAATCCGATTCGAAACAAATTAATTAGATTAATTTAATGCCCACTTTTTTAGCCTTAATTAATTATCTTCAAGTGAGCCTATATAATGCTTCTTATATGCCTTTATTCCTTTTTCCTTCTTCATTCAACATATTTGAGCTCCCTCATACAAGAAAAACGTGAGAGAGTAAGAGAAAGAAGGCAATTGAGATCAAAAGTTGGGATAGGAAAGAATTGCCAAGAAGTATTAGAGATTTGCAAAGAATTTGGGAATTGAAGCTCCTTCACTTGTGCAATTCAAACTTTAGGTAAGAGAATTAGCCTTTGATCTTGTAATGTAGTTGCTTAATGTGTGAAAACAAGTGAATTAAGTGAATTCAAGTAGGAATTGAGCTAGAATTGAAGAAAACTAAGTCATACCATGCATGCATGCATATTTTCTCACATTTTGAGTTTAATTTCCAAGAATTCCCTCATGCATGTCTTGAATTCACCTTTATTTTGGGAAATGATCAAGTTTCATGTTGTTTTGTAGCATTTGATCATGTTGTGAGAAGCTTAAGTTCAAAGAAATTCATGCATGTCATGTTCATGGGTCATGCATAAATTTTAAGTTGAATTTTTGCACAATTGGCAAGCTATTTAGCCATGGTTTCTTGAAAAGATCCATAATTCATGATGTATTGTGAGTTTCTAAGTGTTCCTCAAGTTTTGGCCCAGAAAAATCAAGTTTTGATGCTTAAAGATTGAGTTTTGAACTTGGAGAACAAATCTGGAAATTCCAGAATTTACACCTACGCTCGAGCGTAGGAGTTCACACTCGAGCGACCACTCTAAGTGCGTGCACTTTCGCTCGAGTGACCTAAAGCCCGCTCAAGCGTAAAATGCATGTTCCCAGAAGTTCATATGTTTTGCAGATCGCTCGAGCGACAAAAGTCACGCTTGAGCGAAGGTCTGAGTCTCACGCTCGAGCGGAGATCAAGCATCCGTCAAGCGTGAAAATCAAGCAACCAGTACTTTTGTCAAAAGTTTGCAGACTGCTCGAGCAAAAAAAGTTACGCTCAAGCGGACCCTCACATTTTGCATGTTCGCTCGAGCGTGGACCCTGTTTTCAGCAAGTTTTGAAAAATATTTTCAAGTGCATTTTTACATCTTCATTCCATCCTAAGCATTCCTAGGCTAAGATTAAAACACCATAATGAGGATAAAGGCTAGAAACACACTAAGAACAATGAAATAAGTTATGTACACTCCGAGCGTGTGTTTCAATGTATGTATTTGTTATGTTATGCAGGTCACGCGTCGCAAGACATCTAATTTGCTTATTCTGTCTATTTACCTTGGAGCCTCTGTTATCTGTGAGTAATAACTTTGTAAAGTTATGTTCAATTTATAAGTATTTTCCGAATGATATAAGATGATCTGTTTTCTAAACTATTATTTTATGTATGAATGAATGGTTGTCCAATGCGATATCGTTGTAATTTCCAGCTTGTTTTCTTATTCTGTAATTTAGTTTGATTAATCGTGAATCTATTTATTTTAGTTAATTACATAATTTAGCCAACAATCTTAAAACAAATTCTATGTTTCTTATGAAGTTAACAAATAAATTCATATTAATTTGTACTAGATTAAAGTTCCCAATGTATGAGATTTAAATTTTTGTAACATGCTACTGTTTTGTTCTGAAGCACCGAACACCTGTACAGTGATTAAGCCCACTGTTTCAATTCTCAGTATGTTGTTCTTGTTTATAAATTCACTTTGATAAGTCCACTGCATAAATTCGTGATTTGGACTTTGCAGTAATTTAAATGTTAATGCATTATTCATGGTGTTTGGCTCTAGTACTAGTTGTATAAAAAAATATTTTAGGATTCCAACATGCTGGTTGCTACGATCTATGCTATTGATGATTAGAAATTCAAATGTAAATTAACTTATGCACTGTTTTAATTTGTGTACAAAAAGTGCATGCTTCTAGGTTTAGGAAAAAAATTTCACATGAGATGTACTACTTCATTTAAGTAAATAAATACATTTTGCATGTTATTTTGTTCTAGTATAATTTTAATTTCATAGGCATGATTCTTAATTTTCTACCATGTTGTGCATGCTTTTTATTTTACAATTTTATAATGTAATTTGCATACTCATGAATGTCTCAAATTGTAGTTAAAGATCCCATGCTAATTATCTTCTACTTTTTAGTATAATCAACATGTTCAATATCTACTACATTCTAATTTAATTCATATGTTTATTATTTCTCAAATTTTAAGATAATTTGCATGTTCTTTAATTTTCTTTTTGGTTAATTATTAAAACATTCACATGTTTATTGTATGGTTATTTTTTTGTAAAAATTTCATTTAACTCTAGCCTATTAAATTTTTAATTTAAGTATTTGGAGTTATAAAGGTTTTTGTAACTTGTCTATTTATTTACATGTTTATGGTGTAAATTAAATTTCAAATTAATTTTGGACTCTTAAGGTTTATTTGTGTAACTTGTATAGCATTTTAATTTTGCTTGATTTTGCTATTCATTTATTACTTTTACAGCTTTTTCCAATTCCTTACTTGGTATTTTGTTGTGTTATGTGTTAACCTTATTTACAGGAATGCCTATGCAAAAAGGAATGGAATAAAAAAATACAAATCCAAATTAATAGTATTTGGGACTGTAAAACCACAAATTTGGACTGCTAACTTTTTGTTGAACAGAAATACCTAAGCAAAGAAAAGAGTTTTAGACAAATAAGAATCCTTATTTGAATTGGTTTCATTTCTTACAATTTGAAGCAATTTTGTTTTATTTGTTTTTAGTAGTGGCTAATTACTTGATTTTTGAAGCAAGTTTGTTTGCTTGTATTGTTAGAAGCATTTTATGTGCTTATAATTGTAGTAGTAATTTTTTACATTACTGTAATTTGTTAGCAATTTTATTTTAATTGCATGTAAGTTTGGAACTAGGTTTGTCTTAACCTAGGTCATCCCCTGGAAAACTTAATTCTAAAAATTGTCATGGACTAGGAGTCAACATGTTCTTGAAAGTTTTGTCTAAGGCTAACTGGAGTTTAAGTGGGACCGATGTGACCCCTCTAGTCTTCTTGAAAACATTCATGACCTTGTTCAATTCTAGGGAAGTGGTGAGATTAGTTTTGAATTAAATTGCTAACTTTAGGATTTTCTAGTACTAAGTTTAATTTCTAGAAACGTAGAATAATGAAATTCTGTTGTATTTTTCAGAAATGGCAACTGTTACTGATATTGTTGTTGATGCCAATGTTGGTGAGGATCAAAACCCCAGGGCAACTGATTTGCCAACCCCTGCTGTTGTGACCTCTATGGTCAACCCAATTGTTGTAACCTTTGTGGTCAACCTTGTTGCTATTACTACAATTCCGGGAGGCCCGCTCAACCATTATAAGCGCCTAGAGAAGTTCACGAGAGTGAATTTTAAGAGATGGCAGCAGAAGATGCTGTTCTACCTAACTACTCTAAGCCTTACGAGGTTTTTGAGTGAAGATCCACTAGCGGTGGAAGAGATGGCTCTAGATGCTTAGAAGCAGTCAGACTTCCTTTGCCGGAATTATGTTCTGAATGGCTTGGCAAATTCACTATTCAACGTGTTTTATGCCAAAAAGTCGGCAAATGAGCTGTGTGATGATTTGGACAAGAAGTACAAGACCGAGGATGTTGGGGCAAATAAATTTGTCATTGACCAGTTTCTGGACTTCAAAATGATAGACTTAAAAACCGTCATTAGTCAAGTCTAAGAGTTTCAAGTAATTCTGCACGAGATTCATGCAGAGGGAATGTTCCTGAGTGAATCATTCTAGGCAGCTACATTGATTAAAAAGTTGCCTAACGGTTGGGAAGATTTCAAGAACTACTTGAAGCATAAACGAAAGGAGATAACAGTCGAAGAACACGTTGTCAGGCTCCGGATTGAGGCAGACAACAAGAGAAAATGGGAAATACCTCTATTGTGAAATCAAACTTGGTTGAGCATGGCCAATCCGCGGGAGCAAAGAAAAAGCCACTGACAGACGAAAGCTCAAAGCTGGGAGCAAGAGGCGGTGTCTCCAAAAGACTAGTCTACAAGCCGCAAGAACCTACTTTTATGATCAATGGAGAGTGATTCAACTGTGGAAGCGATGGACATTGGGTGGTTGACTGCCATAAGAAGAATAAACCCTACAAGAAATACCCTCCACAGAACAAAAGTCAGACTCACATGGCTAAAATGGAGGATTTGTCTCAAGATGTGGACGACATGCATCTGTCAGCTATCATCTCAGAGGTGAACATGGTGGGGTCCGACCTAAAGGAATGGTGGATGGACACTGGGGCCACTCACCATATCTGTGCAGAGAAGAAGATGTTTACAACTTTCGAACCAGTTTCAAACATTGAAAAATTGTTCATGAGGAATTCTGCAACATCAACTGTTGAGGGTAAAGACAAGGTGGTCTTGAAGATGACTTCAGGAAAAGAGCTAGCTCTGAACGATGTTCTATATGTGCTGGACATTCGTAAGAACCTTGTCTCGGGGTCGCTCTTAAGCAAGCATGGCTTCCACATGGTGTTTGAGTCTGATAAGGTCATGTTGACCAAGAGCGGGGTCTATGTGGGGAAGGGATATATGTCGGGTGGTATGTTTAAGCTAAATGTAATGATTATTATCCCAAAAATTAATGAGAAAGCTTTTTCTTCTACTTCTATGCTTAAGTCCCCTAATTTATGGTGTGGTAGACTGGGTCATTTAAATTTTGACTCTTTGCATAGATTAATCAAGTTAGATCACATACCATCTTTCAAGATTAATCCAAATCAGAAGTGTAAAACTTGTGTAGAAGCAAAATTGACAAGGACTTCTTTTCATTTTGTCGAAAGAAGTATCAAGCCTTTAGATTTAGTGCACAGAGATGCGTGTGACTTGAAAGTCGTACAATCACGTGGTGGCAACAAGTACATTATGACTTTTGTTGATAATTTTACTAAATACTGTTATATGTATTTGCTTAAAAGCAAAGATGAGGCGATTGATAAATTTATTCTTTTCAAGAATGAAGTTGAGAATCAACTAAGTCGAAAGATCAAGGCTTTAAGAAGTGATCTTGGTAGTGAGTATGAATCCTCGTTTGTTAAGATTTGTACTCAATTTGAGATTATTCACCAAACCACAGCGCCTTACTCCCCTCAGTCAAATGGTGTTGCTGAGCGAAAGAATAGAACATTAAAAGAAATGATAAATATAGTGTTAATAAGTTCTGGATTGCCACAGAACTTTGGGGGGGGAAGCAATTCTCTCCGCGAATTACATTCTAAATAGAATATCTCGGAAGAAAGTAAACAAGACTCCATATGAATTATGGAAAGGCCATAAGCCTTCTTATAATTTCCTACGAATGTGGAGATGTCTTGCAAAAGTGGCGATACCTACACCCAAGTTGGTTAGGAAAGGTCCGAAAACCGTGGATTGTTTATTCATTGGTTATACACAGAATAGTAGTGTATATAGTTTTCTTGTGCACAAATCTGATATTTCATATATCTACAAGAATACCATAATGGAGTCAAGGAACGAGTCCTTTGAAGATGTATTTCCTTGCCGAACTAAGAAGAGGATCAAAGTTCTGAAAATGAACTTGAAGATGATCAAGTAGATAATCAAGATAAGGAAGGAGATGAGCCAAGAAGGAGTAAGAGGGCTAGGACTGCCAAGTCCTTTGGCCCGAACTTCTTGACTTATATATTACAAGGAGAACCTCGAACTTTTCATAAAGTTGTGACTTCACTTGAAAGTCCCTTATGAAAAGAAGCAATTAATAGTGAGATTGACTCCATCTTACAGAACCATACTTGAGAGTTGGTTGATCTACCCCCAGGTAGTAAGGCCTTGGTGAGTAAGTGGATCTTTAGAAGAATGATGAAAGCGAATGGGTCAATTGATAGGTATAAAGTTAGGCTAGTTATCAAAAGATACAACCAGCAAGAAAGCCTAGATTACTTTGATACATATTCACCTGTGACAAAGATTACATCCATTCGTATGGTGATTGCGATAGTCGCTTTACGTGGTCTAGAGATACATTAAATGGATGTAAAGACAGCTTTCTTAAATGGAGATTTAGATTAAGAAATCTACATGGACTAACCTAAAGGGTTTTCAACTCCAGGGCAAAATAAGAAATCGTCTGTAAGCTTGTTAAGTCATTATATGGTTTGAAGCAAGCTCCTAAGCAATGGTATGAGAAGTTTGACAACGCTATATTGTCAAATAGGTTTAGAATCAATGAGTGTGACAAGTGCATATATGTTAAAGACATTGATAGAAGTTATGTCATTTTGTGTCTATATGTAGATGACATACTCATTGTTGGTAGTAATGATGAAGCGATAGAACTACCAAGAGATTGTTAAACTCTAAGTTTGACATGAAAGATATAGGTCTTGCAGATGTCATTCTAGGTATTAAGATTACCAGAACATTTGGTGTTATTGTACTTTCTTAGTCTCACTATGTTGAGAAGATACTTGAGAAATTTAGGAAATCAAATACGAATGTGTCTAGGACACCGGTAGACTTGAGTCTACTTTTGACCAAGAATAATAGTGAGAGTGCCTCTCAACTAGAATATTCTCGGATCATTGGAAGTTTGATGTATGTGATGAGTTATACAAGGCCGGATATAACCTACTCTGTTAGTAGGCTTAGTAGATACATGAGTAATCCGAATGCTACACATTTTAGGGGAATTATGCGGGTGTTAGGTTATCAACACTACACCCGGGATTATGGGCTGCATTATAGTAGCTACCCAACGGTACTAAAAGGGTATGGTGACTCCAATTAGATATCTGATATAAAGGACTCCAAATCCACTAGTGGTTATGTGTTTACCCTTCGAGGGGCAGTCGTGTCTTGGAATTCTTCCAAGCAAACGTGTATATCAAAATCAATGATGGATTTTGAGTTTATTGCTTTGGATAAACAACTGAAAAAGCTGAATGACTTCGTCAGTTCGTTGAGGATATTCCACATTGGCCGAAACATGTGTCTGCTATATGTATTCATTGTGATAGCCAATCGGCGTTTGGACGGGCACAGAGCAATATGTATAATGGAAAGTCTAAACATATCCGTCGTAGACATAATTCCATAAGACAACTACTCTCTAATGGAGTTGTCTCTCTAGACTATGTAAAGTCTAAGGACAACAATGCAAATCTGCTAACCAAAGGGTTAACTTGAGAGTTAGTAGAAACGTTGTCAAGAGGGATGAGGTTAAGGCTTTTAGTAATGTTACTAGAACGGAAAACCCAACCTAGTCGACTAGAGATCCCAAGATCTAGGTTCAAAGAGACAACCTAATTTCGTGTAACGGGTAAGTCACTGAAGAGGTAAATCCTCTTACCCATTCCTTTGTACAGTGATACCTTGTGGGGGTGGAAGGTTAAGGTAATGCTTTTAATGACCTAAGTGATATGAATAATCAACCGTGGTATAAAGAGATACCTTATATAGGTCACTTATGTGAGTGCGAAGTGGGGCCAATTCTTTATTAATTGGTAAGGCCGAATTCTTTAAAAACACTCACTGAATTAAGCTAGTGTTCTAGGGCCATACCGGACACACTAGTGAGAACATGAACAATGGTTGGACTAACTCCTATGTGAAGTCTATTGTCTCGGTTTACACCAATGGTAGAACAATTCAAGACATCATGTTCACTGGTCAGCCAGTAAATCCAATAGGCTTTCACTACAAAAGGTTCAAGGCTAACAGCTACCTTTTCTGATGTAGGGTTAGTCTGTGTGCTCTCTTTCCATGTCTTTGTTGGTAACATTGTTAGTTTTCTTTATTCGGTCAATTTTATTCACATGGTCCTGTTGGAAAAAATATTTTTATGGTGACTCTAATGTGAAATTAAAGTAGATTCCAACCACTGATTAAGGTGGGATTAAATGGATTTAAATTCTTTGTAACAAGATCTTTACACCATAAAAAGAATGACCCAAAATCATTAAGAATTGAGTGAAAAATTGTCTCATAAAGTTGGTCTCATGAATGAAGTATTGGGAATTGTGTATAACTACCAATCTCACATTGATTGTAGAGGAAAACTTTGATGGATATTTAAACCTCAATATTTTGATAAGGACATGAGCCCCTTGGGGCATCCGAATTTTTCGAAAGAAATGAGTTATGGATGCTTCAATTATGGGCTTGGGCCAAAACTATAGTCCAAGTTGGTTATGCGAAAATTGCCACACTCGCGTGCGCTACCGGCCCAGACCGAGCCGGGTTCGGGTCCGTGATTCGTGATCCATGGGTTGTGGATCGTGGATCGTGGATTGTAGATCTTGGGCTTCAGGCTTCAAGCTTGCTAGAATGGGTTAGATTTAGGCTAGGCCGAATTGGTGGTCCACCAACCTAATTGTTTTGGGCCAAGTCTGCTATAGATATACACACATGTGTATATAAAGTATATAACTTATATACTAATTGACCCATCAGTTTTGGTGCATTACTCCATCAGTTTTGCAAGAGTAATGGCCTGCATTTGGTGCCAACCTTGATGGCTAGAGACTCCTCCTCTCTCCCCCATTGTGTATAAAAGGAGACCCATCTTCCTTGGTATGATACAGAATTTTTTGTCTTCTATATTATACAATCAATTTGCTTCTATAATTTTCTTTATGTGTGAGAGAGTGTTGCCGTTTGTCGGTTCGCCAAAGTTATGATTCTGCATTAGTGAGTTTAGACCGTTGTATCCTGGGAGATAGATGCCGACGTACCTTTAGCACTCACGATGAGGCGGCAAATCCATTTTAAGGAGACTATAGTATCACACAAATTTCGGTTTGCTTTCTTTACCATTTTATTGTATTATGTATTTTTGTGTAATACAGTTGTAATTTCCAGCATGTTTTCTTATTCTGTAGTTTGATTAATTGTGAATCTATTTATCTTAGTTAATTACACAATTTAGCCAACAAATTCTTAGAGAAAATGTGATTCAAGACAAATTTATTTAAATTTTGAAATTAAATATGTAAAATCTTTTCAAATATTGTAAATTTTTTTAACTTGGAAACTTAAATGATGGAATTCGTTCATGATCCAGATCAAAAACAAATTTGTTCATATACTTTATGATTGGTAGATAATGTAGGCCACCAAGAAGTGTATTAATCCCATGGCCCCCACTCTTCGCTAATCAAAAAATGTGTTTTGTTAATAATTTTTAAGGTGTGTGAATAAAATCAGACTCTGCACATATCACTACAAAAGCCATAACTTAATTTTATTGAATTATTTCACATGAAATATGAGTGTTTTGAACTTTATTTGCGATCTTAAAAAACCAACAAAATTATCGTTTTGCCATTGAAGAATCAAACCCCTACATAAACTTGTTTTCAATCACCAATACATTATATACACCCACATGCCATGCCAAATATGATAAGCAATTGGGTCGATTTGATTAGGGGTGTTCAGTGGATTTTTTGATCTGTTCAAATTGATTGAACTAAACCTATCTACCGCATTTTGGACGGATGCGTGATGACAAGTGAACAGTTGCAGACTAATTTTTTTTCAATTCACCTAGTTTTGGACAGATGACGGATTTGAGATTCTTTTGGCTGCAACCGAACTTCCAAACCGCGAGCACCCCTAGTAATTTGTAAGATTTTGTATTTTCAATTTGTTTAGATATTCTATTTGTATTTTCAATTGAAAAAGAGATTATATATTCTGTTGTGTTTTCAATTTGAAAATCCTTTATCAAATGGCAAGTATTCATATTTAATATTTTTGTGTAGAAAATATAAGGCTTAATTTTGTCATTTTTAAAAAAAAATCAAATTAAATAGTTTTTGAATAAAAAATAGTAATTAAATAATTTTGATAATGTATGGTTTTCTTATATGCATTTGTTATTGGTATTTGACAATTTACTTAATAATCTTTTGATTATGTTGAGTTGAATTGTTATACCAAAAAAAATGTTGACAAATTGTTGTATTATGTTCAAAATTTGTAAAAGTTTAAACCGTTAAACCGATTCGTATCGATCCATCAACCCGCATCTACCAATCCAACGAACGGATGCAGATTAATTTTTTCCAATCCACCAATCCGGTAAACGGATGGTGGATTAGAGATTTTCGGCCGTAATCAAACCGCAAACACCCCCAGATTTGATTGGTATGTGTGAGAGAAATTTTCCTATATAAAAATGGATTCACATTTCAATTTTGTAAGTATCTTCTTCCAGGTAACTTCAGGGATGGTGCTGTGTATGAAATTTGAAAAATCTAGAAACCCCCTAGATGTTGATTTGTGATTATGTAACAATTTTAAGCAGAATATAACAATCCCAATCAAACAATCAAGAGAAAGAGACACAACGATTTTTACGTGGAAAAACCACAATTGGACACCTCCAACTGTGATAAAAAAACCACGGGCAACTGCCACAAGACAATCCACTAAGAAGATATAAAGGAATTACACAGGTATACTCTCAATTATCTAGCGAATCCACAACGCCTAATTGAACCAACCTCTATGTGCCTCTTCCAACCCCATCTTCACCACGGAATTGTCTTTCTGATGAGCCACTCCGGATTCCACCAAAGCTTCAGGCTCGAATTCTTCAGAATCCACAACTGAAGAACAACTCTCTCTTTTGTGTATAACAAACAAATCCTTGATGTACTCTCTTTAAACCATGAGTTGAATACTCAATAAAACATCAAAGAAAATAACAAAATATCCCCAGATATAAACCTTTAAGAACCAAAAAGAAGATCTGGAGGAATTCAATCAATGAGTAGTCTAGTTTTAGGAGAAAACCAACTACTTATAGAAAATCCAAAGTAATCATGTTTTTGGAAGAAAACCAACTTCTTAAAGGACTCCAAAATAATCCTAGTTTTGGAAGAAAATCAACTTCTTAGAGAAATCCAAAGTAATCCTAGTTTGACCCAACATGTGAATTTAAAAAATTACAACCTTGGGTTTGATCTATGGAATTTGACAACAAAGAGTCCTAACAATCTCCCCCTTTGTCAAATCCCAGACAAAACCATGCTAAAACAGTTTTCCTAACAAAAACACTAAAACAATTTTCCAATCAAAACAAGAACAACACCACCAACTAGGAACCAGCACTTATAACCAAACCTCTTTACAAACTTATTTCTCAAGGTCATGATCTGCAAAACAACTATTAGTGCCACAATCTTCAAAACATTATTAGTCCCACAAGAATATATGAAAAAGCAATAAACATATGACAAGAGTATCTTGAAGTATGAGATGGAAAACATGAGTAGATGCGACTTTGGAGATTTTAAGAACATGTAGCATGAAAACCTGAACCCAACACATGGCATAAAAACATGAAATCCTACGACACATGAAAAACAACTTTCTCCCCCTGTTTGTCACGAATTAACAAAGGAATCTCAAATAACAAAATCAAGATCAAAACCCACACAAGCAATGACATGATAACGATTAACCGAACTCCCCCTCACTAAAAGCAACCACAAACACTGAAAACAGTGAACAAGAAAAAAAATAACAAAAATAATATGGTGGAGCAAGCAAGGAATTTCAAATTAGTACCTAAAACACACAAGATTATCCAAGAAGCACAATTACTAGTAAACACAATGTGCACAGCCTCTAGAAAACTCCTCATAGAAGAAAGTGATGCATTATGTGAAAAGCATAGATCCCATGATAAAAGTGTGTGTGTGACTCTTGGAGTTCGACAAACACAAAATTCAAATCCTAGTAGTGATCTGATAGCTGGACCTCTGACAAGAGAATCTAAGCATAACTAAGGAAAGTCAAACCATTAGGAATCAATGGGTATTTGGTGAGTAAAAGCGGAGGCTCCCCCTCAATCAATGAATCCTTTATTTTTTCCCATTTTTTTTTCACATCTTTTTCTTTTCTTTCTTTTGCACATTGTTTTTTTTTTTTTTTTTTTCTTTTGCACATCTTTTTCTTTTCTTTCTTTTGCACACTCATTGGCGGCTGACACGCTCAAGAGTATGGAAACCGAACCAGAGAAGCATGGATATAATAAGGATGGCCTGGTTAGTGACTCTGAGGTAGCCTTTTCCTCATGCCTGGACTACAAAGAACAGAGGGGAAAGCCATGGAGATGCAAAAAGATGGAAGGTGGTTAAGAGACTCAACATCACCCATGATATGCTAGTATAGGTCAATTCCTCAAGAAAAGCAAAACATACAATGCCAGAAGTCCATAGAGAAAAATAATCACCAAAGCGGAAGACTCCAAAATTTGCTAATCCAAGAGTGTGTACAGAATGAGACATACTAATCAAAGAACACACACTCCAAAATG
Source organism: Camellia japonica (assembly GCA_030407325.1). NCBI lineage: Eukaryota > Viridiplantae > Streptophyta > Magnoliopsida > Ericales > Theaceae > Camellia > Camellia japonica. The sequence continues at coordinate 28,860,015 of JAPPVO010000014.1, forward strand.
AGTAATGACCATAGAAAGCACACACATATTAACTTGTAATGGATATTCTCATCAATTCCAATATGCTCCAAGGACCACTCAAAAATTTCAAGCTTGCAAAACCATACTAAGAAAATCTTTTTTTTTTTTTAACCAAAGTAAGATAAAAAACAAACATGCACACATTTTTTTCTCATCAAAAAAAACAGACAGAGACCCAAAAAACTAAACAGAGTGAACACATTAACACAAGTCAAGTTTTCTCACCCAAATCTTTTTGGTCTTAAAAAAATTCAGGTATAGCGGTCTTGGTAAATGACGTGGTGTTGTGAACACTCTCATGAATCTTGGTATTCCTAGACATGTAAGGTTGTCTCCTAACCCAAAAAGTATTCGAATTTTGACCCTTTTGAGACACTCTCCCATGCAACTTATAACAATAAGGGCGAATATGACCATGCATACCACAATGATGACAAATAAAAACAGGGTGTACCTTCTTTTCTTTTACCTTACTAACTCTAGGAAGTTTGAGAAGTCTATCCTCTTGTTGAATCTTTTGTCCTCCCTTTCCTTGAGTTCTTGTATCATGAGATGTGGAAGTACTCTGTTTTTACTCTTTCTTACCTCCAAAACCAATGCCACTCTTGTCTGAACAGATTTGTTGAGACCCAATGATATCCTCCAAAGTCTTTGATCCTTTATTCCAAAGACCAATGGTAACCATGGCACACTTGAGCTCTTCCTCTTTCTTGATCATTAGTTCTTCCAAGGCAACTTGTGATATCTCGAGAGATTCAATCTTTTCTTCATACATGGTATGAGTTTCCTGTAGCTCATTCCTCTCTATCTCACAAGTCAACAGTTTTGCACAAAGAACTTGTTGATCATCAGCTATCTTGACGGCATTGATCCTAGCCTCGGAAATCTCCTCTTTAAGTTTGACATTCTCACTTTCACATGCTTTGAGTTTCTTTGTGAGTTTGTCATTTAATTTGAATAAATTAAGAGACTCCTTATACAGCTTTTCATAGGCTTGCTCAAGCTCTTCATGATCACTCTCCGATGATTCATCATCAGTGGTATTCTCAACTGACCTCTTCAAAGACTTTGTTCGTCCTTCGGTTTCGGAAGCCGCCATGAAAGCAAGGAATTGTTTATGTCCCTCTTCACTTTGATCTTCATTGTCACTCTCATCTTCATCAGATTCTGATTCATCATCCCAAGTGATGGCGAGGGCTTTCTTCTTCTTCAAACGAGTGGGGCATTCTGAAGCAAAGTGGCCAAATCCTTGGCATTCATAGCATTGGACGCTTTCAGAGTTTCCTTGTATCTTTCCTTTCTCCTTCTTGGCTATAGAATTAATTTTGACTTTATCTTTGCCTTTAGATTTATGAGAATGAGTAGATTCCAAAAGATTAGGATTTTTATTCAAAAAAGATTTTTTAAATTGTTTAACAAAAACAGCCATAATCTTGGAATCTATCTCATAGTCCTCATCAGAATCCTCTACCACTTTATGAGCACTACTAAAAGCAACATCTTTTTGTTTCTTTTTAAAATTTCTATGTGCCTCATAAGTTTGGAGATTTCCAACCAACTGATCTAGCTTGAGGTTGTCAACATCTTGAGCCTCTTCAATGGCCGTAACTTTTGGTTAGAACCGATCGGGCAAGGATCTCAAAATTTTTCCCACAACTTTGGATTCTGGTATTTTTTCACCTAAATTGAAGCTAGAATTAACAATGTCACTCAACTTCGCATAAAATTCATCAAAGGTCTCACTATCTTTCATTGAAAGGTTTTCGAAATTGGATGTGAGCCTTTGAAGTTTTGAGCGTTTAACAGAAGGAGTGCCCTCAGGAATAGTTTGTAAGATATCCCAAGCCTCTTTTGCGACTTCACAATTACATATACGACTAAACTCTTCAGGTGTGACAGCGCAAAAGAGAGAATTGATAGCTTTACTATTCCAGCTAAATTGTGTCCCACTTATCAATTGGTTTGGGGAAAGTTACTCCATCAATAGTAATTGTTGGTTCAGTCCACCCATTCATGACGGATTGCCAAACTTTTTCATCAATAGATTTTAAAAAAGATCTCATCCGAGCTTTCCAAAAAGAATAATTGGATCCGTCAAGTAGGGGTGGTCGAACCATAGAATTTCCCTCACGAATTGTATCCATTATCACAAATCAAACAAGATCTCGTTCTAAAAGAATTTTTTTTTAAAAACTAGAACGACCCGCTCTGATATCAATTGAAAAATCTAGAAACCCTAGATGTTGATTTGTGATTATGTAACAATTTTAAGCAGAATATAACAATCCCAATCAAACAATCAAGAGAAAGAGACACAACGATTTTTACGTGGAAAAACCACAATTGGACACCTCCAACTGTGATAAAAAAACCACGGGCAACTGTCACAAGACAATCCACTAAGAAGATATAAAGGAATTACACAGGTATACTCTCAATTATCTAGCAAATCCACAACGCCTAATTGAACCAACCTCTATGTGCCTCTTCCAACCCCATCTTCACCACGGAATTGTCTTTCTGATGAGCCACTCCGGATTCCACCAAAGCTTCAGGCTCGAATTCTTCAGAATCCACAACTGAAGAACAACTCTCTCTTTTGTATATAACAAACAAATCCTTGATGTACTCTCTTTAAACCATGAGTTGAATACTCAATAAAATATCAAAGAAAATAACAAAATATCCCCAGATATAAACCTTTAAGAACCAAAAAGAAGATCTGGAGGAATTCAATCAATGAGTAGTCTAGTTTTGGGAGAAAACCAACTACTTATAGAAAATCCAAAGTAATCCTGTTTTTGGAAGAAAACCAACTTCTTAAAGGACTCCAAAATAATCCTAGTTTTGGAAGAAAATCAACTTTTTAGAGAAATCCAAAGTAATCCTAGTTTGACCCAACATGTGAATTTAAAAAATTACAACCTTGGGTTTGATCCATGGAATTTGACAACAAAGAGTCCTAACAAAATTAATTTTTTTTTTGTCTGGTCACACTAATCCTTTGCTTTTTCCTAATCTTAATTATCCATTTCTGTTTAATAAATTACGATTCCGGTTTTATTTGTCGGTGCCACCTGCTCATGACCACGTTATCATATATATATATATATATATATATATATATGTATATATTAAAGAGTAAGTCTATATTACCCAGAAAAAATATACTAAAAAATTATTTAGATTGTAATTGTGTGGTAAAAATTGAATTGAAAATTGTGTAGATTTATGTATAAAGTAATTTTGAATTATTAATTAATAATTCTACATAAGATTCTGAATTTTAAAAAAATCTGAATTTATAGTCTTACTATATTTAAAATAATCAATTGGTAGAGAAGGGTTGGCCTTGGCGCGGTGACTCCATTTCATATGAGATCAAGAAAATATTAATAGGTGTCATGAATATGCACCATATGTTGAAAAATTTAAAAGTGAATTTCATTCACATGAAATGGTCAATCTTTCATGGTATCTCTTCGTATGAAAGGATTCATACCATCCATAGAGTCATGATCCTTTTGAATGGTCACAAATATTTCTATAAATACCATCCACATGGCATTCATTTGTTAAGGAGTTTTAAGATTCATACATTATATCTAGTCAAGTATATGAGAGAGCGCATGGCACAAATTGACTAGTTGTACACACAGAAAGTTGTGTAATTTTTGTGTATGATGATCATTGTATACTGGAGGCAAGACTTCTATCAATCGCAAGCACCAGAGGTGAAGGCGAATTTCCATCTAAAAGACATAGTGTTCAAACACTGACTTCAATCACAATCTATATTAAGTTTTATAGAATTTTTGTAAGAAATTTCTTATGTTTTATTTTATTATTTATTTGCATTAAATTGATTTTCCGAAAAGATTTTCTTACACCATATATATATGAAAAAACATTATGATACACTTTTAAAAGCAACACATTTTAATAAGGCATCGTTTGAAAATAGGTTATTTTAGTTGACTATTTAACTTTTTATGAAAAACGTATAAAAAAATAAAGAGAGTAATGTGATTGAGTATTTTGTTTTATTAGTTATTTTAGCCTGTATTTTAGTTCATCCCAAGCACTCTCTAAATATTATGCCAATTTTTAGTATTATTTATGCAACTACGTAGTAAAGTTATGAATGGGCAAATTTATGGTCCACACATCACTATTGTAAAAGTTATGAATTATTATAATTATGTATAAAACGGTGTGGTGAAAATGTTATGAGCTATTTTTATGAGAAAATTTATGACATGGAGTGGTATTTATTAATAAACATTGAACATCTAGTTTAGGTGTTATAATTGAAAATAGTTTAAACTTAATTAAAGATTTAGTTTTTGGGAGGGGGAACTTCTCTGGACATGCAACATATGATTAGGATTATAATTATATAATTTTGAAAAGATTATATGCATTCGAGTTTTATTTTATTTTCTTGTATAATTTGAAATGCCAATATTATTAAATCAATACTAATGAGTGCAATTATTTTTACAGATGGTTTTTGACTTAGAATTGTGGATATTCCTTTTCTGTCTACGGAGGAGATTATTTTTGTACAATCCGCTATTTTGTCGTCCTTTTTTTTTTTTGTGTGGATTACTATTATTTGAACAGACTACTATTGGCATCGTACAGATTATTTTTTGTGTGGTATAGATTACTTTTTGACATGGTATAGATTACTATATGATAATCTGTACCACACCAAACGACCATTTGGCATGGTAGTGGATATTTCTTTTTTGTGTACGGAAGACATAATGTAACGCCCTCAAAATAATACATAAAACCCCACATTTCTCGACAAGCATTGATATAAGAGAAATAAATATCTTTCTATTCATCAGAGTATTCATTACAAAAGTATTACATGTTGACAACAAAAGTAAATGTCATATGGGCTTACAACTTTTCAAGCCAACACTTGGTTACAAAAAGAGAGTACTAACCCAAATACATATTAAGCCCTTGGCTTGAGTTTACATGTAATACATTAAAAGATAACAAAACAATCAAAAGGAGTCTTTAACTCCCAGAACCTCCCAAGCTATGATCTTGGAGGTGGCATATCACCTGGACCTGAAAATGATGTCCCATATAGGGTGAGCCACAGCCCAGTAGAGATATACTAAACCAACTATAAGCAATGACTAAAATAATAGCATGTGATAGATGGTCAACACTTATAACAAATTTATATCACATTACAGTTCCATGACAATCATGTCCATGTTACATTTCACTTCCCTTTACTTATCAATTCATTTCATAAACGTGGCTCAGAACCTGGCCAGATAATTTAAAAGAGATTACATCCCAGATTTTATCAATTTCATACTTTGCAATTCCTATGAGATCACAACTCATATTAAAAACACTTCCAATACTTCACGTAATACACATATTTGCTGTATTAGCACTTCCATTTAGTACACATGTTTATTGTACAAACATTTCATAATGATACACATATTTGATGTATCTATGGAGTCCATCCCCTATCTTCTCCCAAACTGGTTTGAGAGTCCATCCCCTATCTTCCCTCAAACCATGGAATATATCCCCTATCTCCTCCCACGCAATACACATATTCCAAGTATATAAACAATTATCATACACAAGGATCAGTCAATACACATATTTGATGTATTATTCCAGCTGTCATATTCAATGACGTATTCAATGTGATTAGTTTCGGTTTTCCCTAATCGACATGCAGTGTCTACAACAATCAAGACTATCCTCCACCGATAGCCCAAAGCAGATATTTCTAAATAGAACATAAATGCATCAACAGATAAAATATCTACATTTTCATGGGTGAGTAATAAATTAATCCAACTACACCATTTAATTCCATAATTATCCAATTTCAATATTCTCAACTCAATTTCTCATTTCCCAAAATTAATTATACAAATTAATTCATTTCATAATTAGGGCATTCTCCCCCTTTTACTACATATCAACCCAAAGGCTCAAATTCAACAATTTGACAACAATAGTTCCATTTTCCCAAACCTTACATTCACATGGAGTTTAATATCATAAAACCCCTATTTTGTTAATTACATAACAAACCCTAACTTTTCCAAAATTACCCAACAACCCCAACATGTCAAAATGCCAAAATTTAAAGACAAAGCTCATAAGAAGGAGTAGGATATCCCTACCTCGAAATGGAGCGCTCAAAGGAGAAGATGGCCAAAATCCAAAGTGCTCCAAATCCACTATTTTTCAGATTAAAAGGAAGCCCAACTCACCCTCTACCTTTCTTACAAAGAACTTAGGGTAGAAACACACAAGAAGGAGATGAATACCTAGAGAGAAGGTGTGTAGAGAGAGAGGGAGCTCAGATCTAGGGTTTACAAAACAAAAGAGATGAAAAAGTGAAGTGTAATCCCGCTGCTGCCTGCTGATATAACACAGGCTCGCTCGAGCGACCAGACACAAAGAACCCTCGCTCGAGCGAATAAAGTCTCGCTCGAGCCAACAATACGAAGCTTCAGGTCTGCAACCCAGAAGCACGCTCGAGCGACAGAATGCTCGCTCGAGCGAAGAAACTCAAAACATACACCTCGCTCGCTCGAGCGAAGGAAAGCTCGCTCGAGCCAAGAAATGCAACCTTCAGGTCCAGAACCAAATGCAGACGCAAGCTCGAGCGAAGGACTTCTCGCTCGAGCGACCAGATACAAAACTCAACTCTCGCTCGAGCAAACAAACCCTAGCTCGAGCGAAGGATCAAAAACAAAGAGCTCGCTCGAGCGACAAAGTCCTAGCTCGAGCGAAGACACCAAAATCTGGACAGCAACCATTTGCTCCCAATCACACCCAACCTGTAACAAACCTGCCCAACACATCCTATAACTCATACATAAGGAATTAAAGGATAACAACAAGATATAACAACAGCCAATACTACAGAACATGAGTCCAGAACACTGTACATAACGGGGTAAAACCCGGGATCGCTATACATAATTTTTGTATGATTCTCTTTTTTGTATGAAATTATTAATTTAGGTTGGATTATACTTGGTTTGTATACAATTTGACATTAGAAGTTAATATTTTTGGATAGTTGAAACTGAAATGAATATAAGTTGTGGAATGGCTGATAATATAATAGATATATGTATTGGTTTGTTTATATACAGCGTACAGGTTGTCCAGAATAAATACAAGTTTAAAAAAAATACTAAATAAAATTTTTGGTGACTAAACGTTTATTAATAGCCAAAAAAGAAGTGAAGTTGTTGGCGACTAACTAATTGATAGTCACAAAGGAAATCAAGGTTTTTAGACACTAGACTATTTGGTAGCCAGAAGGAAACCGAAGGTTTTTGGCGAATAAACATTTAGCAACCAAAAAAACAAAAAGTGAGACTTTAGGCGACTAAATAGTTAGTAGTCAAAATAAACATAAACTTGTTGGCGACTAATGAGTTAATAGCTAAACAAAAATAAAATGAAAAATATTTTTTTTTGGCGACTAAATATTTAGTAATTCAAAAGAAATGAAATTTTTTGTGACAAAAAGATTTAGTCACGAAAAAAACATGTCATCTTTGCATAACCAAAACAATTTGGTCCCTAAAATTCACTGGCGACTATAATGTTTAGTCGTAAAATTCATTGGCGACTAACATCCCCAGGTTTTCGGTGGCTATAATGTTTAGTTGTAAAATTCATTGGCGACTAAATGGTTTGGTCCCTAAATGTAATACTATTGTAACAAAATTTATCTACGACTAAAACATTTAGTCACTGAAACTTAAAATGATATTTTATTTGAAAACTTTTAACAACTAAAAGTTTAGTCTACCAACAATGTCATTTATAGTGAGATATCACTACAATATATAAAAATTTCAAAGATCAAATGTTTTGGTCTCTGAAAGTAAAAATTTTGTTGTAAAAGACATTTAGGGACCAATTTCCATTGTCATGAGAATAGTCGCTAAAAGGCTGTCCTAGAAAGTCAAAAACAAGGCTTTTAGCAACAAAATTTTAAAAATATCACTAATAAACAGACTGTTAAGAACAAAATAATTTGGTTTCAAATTTTTTTTTTTTTTGAGACAAGAAATTTGGTCCCAAAATGATAATAATTCATCACTAATATCTAATTTTTGTTACTAAAAATATAATAATCACATTTTTCGTAACAAAATTATTTGATCCCTAAAAAACAATTTTATCTCTAAATTTTGATCTCTAAAAACTTTAATTTTTTATAGTGTATATGTTTTTTTTTAAGGCGTGTCTACCTTAACAACTCTATATATATGACCCTCTTTATTTAAACCCAACAACGATGGCATACTTAGGAGTGGGTTCTACCTAGCTTATTTGAGTTTGGTAGGCTAATTTTGAAACTCACATCAGTGATTTAAATAATTTATTTTATAAGATCCATTAAGAATATAATATATAAAAAATTAAATTGTTTAAATATCAATAGCTATATGTCCAAATTACATATTTATCTTATAAAATTGAAAGACAATTATGATTTTGAAAGTAGACTATTTATTTTTTTAAGATAAATATAATTTGATAATTTGATTACTGACATTTGATTATTGATTTTTGGTTTGAATACTCTTCTCAACAAACTATAAAAATAAACGATTCGAATTGCAAAATAAATCCCAAAAATAGACTTATTAAGCCCAATGACACCTCTCCAATTATATCACCAAATGAAAAAGAACTCAACCCTAAAAAAAATAGTAATTTCTTTTGAAATATCTAACAAAATCAAGCCTTAAGTCTCATCAAATAAGGTTGGCTACATAAATCTTTCTTCTCCACTCAATTCTATCAACGGCCATTTGATTAGTCAAATTAAGAAGATTCATATCTCTATTTACTACATTTGCCCACCTCAATCTAGGTCGATCTACTCACTCTCTTAACACTTCTATCTATCATCACTGTATCACATCTCTTTACTACTGCTTCTGTTGGCCTCCATTGTATATGACCAAACCATCTCAATCTATTCTCTCTCAACTTATCTTCTATCGACACTATTCCTATCCATTCACGAATATACGCCTTTCTAATTTCTAATTCACTAATATATTTCTTTTGAAATATCTACAAATAACAGTTTTTCCACCCTAAAAAGTAAGCCAGAAAAGCAAACACTATTGACCCTCTCCATAAGTAAACTTTCTTAGATCTTCCCTCACAAGTTACTTCTCTTCACCAACAATTGCGTCATAGACCCGTTCTCCCCACTTTTCGTTTTTTTGGTCTCCTTAAAGCTTTTGACAACTTTCCATGAAACTAACAAAAGACAGAAAATATAAAAATAAAAAAACAAGTGTAGGAATCAATGCATGGACTTGGGTTGGCAACTTGGCATGCATGCCCCTCCCTCCTTCCTCGAACTCCACCACCTCTCTCTCTCTCTCCTCTCTCTCTCTCTCTCTCTCTCTCTCTCTCTCTCTCTCTCTCTCTATGTATATATATATATGAATAATCTTTCAAACTCACCATAAGAACTAGAAAGGTTATGTCAATGGAAGAGAGAAAGTTGGATCATTTTCAAGACTTGTTGCCAATTATGGCTCAAAAGTTAGGAGGGAAAGGGTTGATCAAAGAGCTTTGTAATGGGTTTAGGCTGTTAATGGATGGTGATGAGGGAGTGATTACATTTGAGAGCCTTAAGAGAAACTCTGCTCTTCTTGGGCTGCAGGATTTGGGAGAAGATCAGTTGAAGAACATGATCAGAGAAGGAGATTTGAACGGCGACGGCACGATTAATCAGATGGAATTTTGTGTTTTGATGTTCAGATTGAGTCCTCAGTTGATGGGTGAGTCTAAGATATTGTTGGGTGATGCTTTTTTGCAAGAAATTTTAAAGCATGAATAATAATGTTTCTTCATTTTCTATCTTTAATTAATATAAATATATATATTTTTTCTTTTTGTTTGTTTGGTGTTCAAGAAAAGATTTTGTGTGTGAAGTTTGGTAGTTAAGTGAGAGTGTTGAAAGATGGATCAATGATCTCCACTTTTAGCACCTTGTGCAGTCTCTTTTTTTTCATTCTCCTTCAGTTAAGTTTCTTCAAGAGGTTTTATTTATTTTTTTGGTGAGCCTCCATAATGTGGACGGAGAGGCGCTATTCCCAAGCGTTCCTCACGGGTCTTATTTTGATAATTTTAACAATTTATTTTATTAGGCATTTTGTATATCATACAAAAATAATAATAATAAATTAGGTCGATTCGATAATTATAACTTATTTAATTTATCGTGCTTCTTACCAAAAAAATGAGTGGTCTATTTTTAAAAATACAATGTTTATTTTCAATTTTTTAAAAACACTTTTCAAAAAATTATATTTTCTTATTTTTCGTATTTTTTTGTTTTTACTGAAATTTTTTAATATTTTAAGTAATTTTTTAAAAATTTTCAAACACACCTAACATAAATATACTTAAAAAGTATAATTTTTGTAAAAAACAATCTTTAAAAAATTCAAAAAAAATACAAAAAATATATATATAAATTCAGCCTATTTTTCGTATTTTTTGTGTATTTATTAATTTTTTAAAATATTTTTTCATAGATATTTTACGTGCATTTAAAAAAGTAAAAAAATACTTAAAATTTTAAAAATATTCACTAAAAATCAAAAAACACGAAAAATAAAAAACTCAATTTTCAAAAAATTGAATTCAGAAAACTGAAACTAAACATACTGATTGTTTTCATTTTTTTTAGTGAAAAACATAATAAATTAAATAAGTTATGATTGTTAAATCAACGTAATTATTTTATTTTATTTTTAGATGGTATATACAAAGTGTTCAAAAAAATAAATAATTCAAATTATAAAAACAAAATCCGTAATGAGCTCCACGAATCCAAATTGCACCCTCCAATCCACACCGCCTAAAATTTAAGACCAAGCCCAGACTCAAGGACTTCGGCTTGTGCACGAGCTAGGCTCAGGCCGCTCCATCTTCGATTGCTAAGGTTCAAGTTCAATCCATAGAGTCCAAAATATGGAAATATGGGTTTTGAACCAGACTTGTCCCATTGGCCCATATGGGCATATACCTATCTTTTTTTACTTTTTCTTGTTTTTTTTTGAACGCATCAAACAAGGACTTGTAATCGACCAAAATACCCGAACTGTACCTCTCCAGGTGCATTAGAGAGAATGGGCTTGTTTGGTTTGTTTTTCAGAGAAAAATTTGAGAAAAATTTTCTACAAACAAAATTTTTAAGAGTAACTAAACCAAATAAATTTTTGCAAAAAAATCTCAAAATTTTGTTTGGTTACCTACTTTTCAAAATCACTCTTTCTCTCTCTCATACACATCAAATCAATCACTTTTTTAAAAACTCTCTCCCCAAAACAATTTTTCAAAATCATTTCTAAAAAAAGGCAAACCAAACAAGTTTTCGTACTTTTTATCTCAAAAACTACTCAACAAACACAAACCAAACAAACCCGATAACTTCAGATTACTATAGTACATAAAAATTAAACTTCTAACAAAGTAGTACTCCAATATTATTCCTCTTTACATAAAATTACACACAAATTTTTATTTGAAAATTAATAATTATAAAGAAGGGGAAAAAAATCCTAATAAAAGGGTCGTATTTGCAAGGAAGCCTAAATTTTGACAAAGGCATTGCTACTCTAATTCAAATGTTAGATTTACTTTTCTGGTCTAATGATGTGACGATTAATAAAATATTTAAAATAATTCTCTCTCTTATATCTTCTATAATCATTAATCAATTATCTCTCATACATGTTATTAGATTTAAAAAGTGAGTTTAGAATATGAGCTTGTCATTTTCCTTTCAACAAACATCTAGGAGACTAGGTTCTATCTTGAACGCCTTACAGGTGAGCGTGGTCCGGTTTAAATCGGTTTTAGATGAAGTAAGGATCACTCTATTGTTTACGATTCCATAAAAATTGAAATCAAACCAAACTATTAAAATTATGGATAATGTTTGAGAGCTCGAAAGTTCTTCCCCCCTAATGCCCAAAACGACGTCGTTTTGGGCATTATTATTTTTATTTTTTTTCTTCTTCTTCTTCCATTTTCAGTCGCAGAGAGGAAGAGGGAGAGGGAGAGAAAGAGAAGAGAGACAGAGAGAGAGAGAAGAGAGGTCGTCGTCCAGCAGCCCAGCCCGATCGTCGTCCCCCTGTCGTCGTCCAGCCCAGCTCGATCGCCGCCCAGCCCAGCCCCGCCGTCGCAGCCCCCTCCGCCTCCACCCCGCCTCCGCCTCCGCCCCGCACTGGTTGATGGCCCCTCCAGTCCTTCTCTTCTTCTTCTTCCTTCTTCTTTTTCTTTTGATTCTGAAAAGAAAAAAAAAAAAAAAAATTTGAAAACGACGAAAATGGCGTCATTTTCGTTTCGGGGGGAATTCGGGGAAGCTCTTTCGAGCTACGTACCATTACCCTAAAATTATAGAATCAATCCGAACCAAACTATTTAAACACAGTTCGGTTCAATTTGAAATCTCGAATCATATAATTTGTTTCACAAAAAAAAATTATATAACATTTTCAAAAAAATTCAACCAATCATAAATTTTAAAAGTAATAATATGTCCATCAAACAAATGACTTTCATAATATTCAATAGTTAAGCAAAAAAAATGTTATTAAACAAATATTGTTCAACATTAATCTATCATAATTTTTCAAAACATAAACATGTACATTGTTCTACTATTAACTTAAACAAACATAATAATTAGGAAATAAACATATATGATTTAAGTTATACGGTCCAATTCGCTTCAAATCTGGAATTATAAACCTAAATTTAGAGCTAATCTGTAGAGATCAATTCTCCAATTTTCTAAATTAAGACAGAATCACAAATTAAAAAATAAATAAATAAATAAATCTACCGAATTAATCTAAACTAATTCAATTTGTTGATTTTTCAGTTTAGATATGATACAAAACTCTAGTAGAGCTACTCTAAAAACAGCTTTACTAGGCTGACAATGCACCAAAAACAAAAGAAAAAAACAAAATATAAATATAAATATAAATAGAAAAAAGATAAATTAATACTATTTTAAAACTATTCTTTTGTAACTCCAAAATATTTTTCTTTTTAGTTTCCATACTCAGTTTTAGAACGCCTAGGCCTAGGGCTGGCTCTAAACTATTGACAACAACCATTACTATAAGAAAAATAATAATAAATAAATAATTTCTTTGGCAATTACCCTTTATTCTTCCTCAAATCTAGTAAAGGCTCATCCAATGGAGTGATTGAATATTATTATTGTGATTCGCATGAAACTTATTTTATTATTAATGGTATGTTATATTGGATAATTATTCAATAATTCTAAAGTATAGACACACAGTACTATATAGTATTATAATTGATAGAAGAGGTGGATAGGTAAGGTATTATATTAAGTGATTGGAGAACATAAAGAACATATTAAATAATAATTAATTAAGAAGTATGGACACGTAGTACTCTGAAAACATTCTATAATTTCTCGTGTTACATGATATGATAAATAAAATAAATCTAATCAGAATAATATTATTATTATTATTTTATTTTATTTTTGGGAATACAAAATACTTTAAAAAAAAAGAAAAAAGAGGAAATTAAAGAAAAAAAATACTTTCTACAAACTCTTAGGGTTGTTTTGGGAATTGACTTTTTTAGTATCTTCTAAATTTTTTATGAAAAAAATATGTAAAAAAATAGAAAATATAATTGACATTTTCATCGTAATTTTTTTTACTTTTTAACTAAAGTAGTGACTTCTTGAAATACGCTTCACTAGTCAAAAAATGACTAACTGTTCACAATTACTCTTTGTTTTTTTTTTTTTTTTTTTTTGAAAAATGATATACAAGTACACTTTTTAGATCTATTTTTTAGATCCAATTATGTGTAAGTGATATGATTAATTGATTATTAGAGAATATAAGAGAGAGAGAGAGAGAGAGAGAGAGAGTATTGCCTTTAATATCCTAATTGATTACCACATCATTAGATTTGAAAATTAGATCTAATTTTTTGTCTTGAATATGATAAATCGATAAAAGAGTAAAAGAGTAATTGCAAATATGATAAATATGACTTGAAAATTAGATCTAATTTTGGTCAATCGATAAAAGAGTAATTGCAAATATGATAAATATTACATTATCTAACAGACTACTATTCCACAATAGTTAGAAAATTAACAAAACCTATTAAGCCCAAGTCAACCTAACAAACTAATACAATCCTCACAATGGAAGAGAAATAAATACTACTACAAATATTATTAAAATCCTTTTCATAGGACTTGAACCTGAAATCTTATACTCACAAATGGTATCACACAACCACCAGGCCAAAGGAATTTTTTTTTTTTTTTTTTTTGATTAACAAATAAACTCCCCAAGTTTGTCCTCTACCGATTTTGAAATCAACTACCTAATGTCAATTTAACCGGGGTAGGAGGAGAGGCAAACCTCGTGTGTATGCACTGACTCGACAATGTATACACCATTTAAGTCAGAGAGTATAGCTATCAGAATTCAACCCCACAGCCAAACGCTAGATGTAGTTCGTCCAACACTTAAAGGGTCATCCTAGGACCACTGCACCAAAACTCTTGAGAGTTAACTTTGAGAAGTGTAAAACCTATGATCTCATGACTTATATCCCAAAACCTTATCAAAGTGCCACAACCCCTTAAATTAGGCCAAAGGAGCTGGTTTGCAATTACTCTACTAACATCATTTCTATGGATTAGGACTGGAAATGATTTTTAAATAGTTTGGCTACTAATACACATATTAAACTACTCAATTGATTATTTTTTAAATTTATCACCTTTTCAAAATATAAAATGTGTTTTTTTTTCAAAATGCTTAAATTACTTAAATTAACCTATTTAAAATATAAAATTATATGAAGAGGAGGTTGGGACTCAAAACCTTCATTCTGATAGATAAGATTCTTATCACTTGAGCAATAAACATGTGTACTTTTAAATTAAAATAAAAATTTATATTTTTCAAATTTAACAGCATTTTGTCACACACTACTGGTGTACATATACACATTCTATTATGTAAAGTATACAACTTAAAAACTTTATGACTTTTTTTTTTTTTTCTTCTTTTCAAAATACCCTTAATATTAGTAATTGTTAAAACTCTACATCTAGTAAGTGTTAAATAATTCTTTTAAGGATAAATTATACCGCAAGCAATATAATTTGACATAATTACATTAGATTCATGTAAGATTTAATTCACATAATACCTGCAGAATCACTTGCATAAAGTGGAAATGGAGAACAAATCAAGTAGAACGATTGACACTCTCTTTTTAAGTCAGATTTGTTCCGGTATTTCAGAGCGTTAGATGTTTATCTCCCAAGATAAAATAATTTTCGTAATGTAGTTGCAGCACTACGAGAAGACTGTTGATGAACCAATTTGTGTATGTACTCTTGCCAAAAACTGGACTCTCAGATACACAGAGTAGGGAATGAAGCTGTCATGACTCACTCCCCGTACCCAAGGGTTAAGTATCGTGATGGCCAGTAACTGAAGTTACCTCCGGCCAATTTTTAAACAAATTACTAAACGCGAGCAGAAAAATATTTAAGGGATGGTGCCAAAATAATCATTGGAGTTTCTATTTTTATAACAAAATTTATTGACCAAAAAGACCGATATTTACATATGAATAATAGAATTATAAATATTATAAAAGTGCTATGTGTGTCTATTCCATAGCCCCGCGTCTATGATTCTTCTAAATTGCTTGAAAATTGGTAAACAGCTATAAGCACATGGTAGAATGAGAAATATTATATTAAGAGCATAAGGGCATAAAATTCACTATGAATAATTATTGGTTAAAGAGAGCTTGATATTAAAATACAGAATATATAATACGGAAACCATTTGACATATAATACAAAAATCATATAAACAAAACAATGATAATCATGGTACAGAACGAAACAAAACAGATGTATGGACTCAAGAGGTGGCTCGTACGAACTCTAAAGGTGGCTTCCACCACAGTGTAGTACTTAGCTCCGTACAGCACTTTGCTCCATACCAGAAATCATAATCACGGTACAGAATATAACAGATGTATAGACTCAAAAAATGGTTCGTACGAATTTTAGAGGTGGCTCCCACAATAGTGTAGCACTTTGCTCCATACTAGAAATCAGAGAGTCGGTGGATCTATGACAGACAAAGGGTCACAAAGTGACTAATCAGAGGGCCAATAGTTATTTAAGTCTCCCATGGCATAAGACCTCAGTGGTGGTACTTATAAAATAATTACTCAAAATACATTTTAATAAACAGTTATATCCATGGGTTTTCCTTATTATATAAAATAAGGTTTATAAATTAAAAATGCTAATATAATTTATAAAACATAAATTACGTAAAATAAATTATGGTAACTCAAAACATACGTAAAATATATTCTGGTGACTCAAGGTATAATATAACTCATCTAAGGCCAAGTTTGGCAACCCCAATATAATCCATCTTTTTATCTTTTTATCTTTTTTCCATCACATCACCTCTCTACTTTTCTGTACATAACTTTTACCTTTCGTTCACTGCGATCCACTAGATACTTGGACGCCGGAGAGCAGAGAGAAAGAGAATAAGAGAGTTTGGTGATGATGATGCTGCTGATAGATAACTGTTTATATAGTAAAGGAGGCATGGGCGGCATTGGGGTCACATATTGTTTGCTTTACGAAAATGATGTATTTCAGTGTATTTTGGTTTAGAAAAAATATAATAAAAATATCATAACATTTAGAAAATAATTTCAAATAATAATATGAAATTTAAGGGACAACTTAAATTTTTAAATTGTCACAGAAGCAGAGAATGAGGGAGGAAAGAAACAAATGAATTCGATTAGTAGAATTTTATGCCAAAACTGAAGTGAATAACACTTATTATATTTTTTCCAAATTTTAAAAAGATTAATGTAATTTATGATTTTTTGAAATCAATACTTGTTCGTTAAACTACTTAAAATTTTGATGTGCAATTATAATGCATTACTTCAACCTAGTATGTAATAAATATTATATATTTCTAAAAAAAATTATAATGCAGTTATATTAAAATAAAAAATAAAAAAGTCTCAAATTGCCAAACAAAAAAGTACTATAAACAAGGGGGAATTCCAAAAAAGTTGAAGGTGGAAAAAAGAATTTCAAAATGACAATAATACTAGTTTTTATTGTAAAAATTTATCTATGAATCACTTACTTCCATTATTTTGAAATTATTTTGTATTCCCACCGCCTTTTTTGAAATTCTCCCCATAAACAACAAACTACACTCATGCATGCAACACGTTGTCTCTGTTTCTTAGCCAAACAAAGAAGATCCTTGGCCACACTTTTGAGGATAGAACTTCTTTACATATTCCTAAAAGAAAAGAAAAAAAAAAAAAAAAACTAATTTACATATCACTATTCTTTATATTCTATCATAATTAATCTTTTTGGTTTTATTTTAGATTTATAGTGATGATTCGAATTATTCATTTTGTAAATCTCATAATGAAAATTATCTTTTTAAAAAATCAATTTTATCATATATCGATAATTAGATGAACAGATCGTATTTCATTTTATAAAATAGACAATTTAAGTTGAAACTTATCATTGTTGTGCATTTTAAAACATAAAATATAATTTATTTATGTTTTTTTTGTCAAGTTTAGAGAAACAAATCTTTTTCACAATTAATTAATTACTGTCGAGCTTACGTGATGAACAATTTAGAATTGTTTTGAGAGGATAGTTAAAAGTTGATTTTTTTTTTTTTGACTTTTTTTAAAAATATATTTAAAAAATATGAAAGATAATATAACTCAAAATGAATTAAAAATTAAAAGATAACTTTTAATCATCTTTCTAAAATAGCCTTTCAATGATTTTTGTGTATCCAAAATAGAATCTACAAATGTAATATGAGAAATATGGCGACACTTTGGGTCTGTTTGGTAACGTTTACGTTTTCAGTTTATATTTATAAAAATTTTATAAACTGGTTTTTGTTTATTTTTTGTTTATTTTTAGAAAAAGATAAAATACAAACGCGTTTGGTAATTGACAAAATGTTTTAAAAAATTTTAAAATATAAAAAATAGTGAGAAATGACAAGTGGTGACAAGTGGCGGCGGAAGAAGGTGGTGGAAAGTGGTGACGGTGGGTGATGGGTAGCGGGTGGTGGTGGGTGGTGGCGGCGGATGGTGGCGGGTGGGTGGTGGTGGCGGGTGGTGGTGGTGGTTGGATGGGTGACGGTGGCGGGTAGTAGGTGATAGCGAGTGGGTGGTGGTAGGTGGGTGGCGGTGGTAGGTGGGTGGCCGGTGACGGGTGGTGGTGGGTGGTGGCGGGTGGTGATAGTGGGTGGGTAGGTGACGGTGGCGGGTGGTAGTGGGTAGTTGACGGGTGGTGGTGGTGGTGGGTGGGTGACGGTGGCGGGTGGTGGGTGGTAGCAGCGGGGGGTGGTGGTGGTGGGTGTGGTGGGTGGTGGTGGTGGTGGCAGGTGGTGACGGTGAGTGGTGGTGGCGGGTGGATGGGTGGTGATGGCAGATGGTGGTGGCAGGTGGGTAGTGAGTGGTGGTGGCGGGCGATGGATGGTAATGGCGGGTGGTAGCGGGTGGATGGTAGGTGGGTGGTCGGTGGTGGTGGCGGTGGTGGTGGTGGCGAGGGGTGGGTGGTGGTGGCCAGTGGCTGGTCGGTGGCAGGGCTGGCGGGTGGTGGCGGCGGGTGGTAGGTGGTGGTGACAGGTGGGTGGTGAGTAGTAATAGCAAGTGGTGGTGGGGTGGGGCGTGAGGGGTGGGTGTGGTGGCGGAAGATGATGGTGGAAAATGATGGCGGGTGGTGGCTAGTGTTAGGTGGTAAAAAAAAAAAAAAAAATTCAAAACTCAAAACGGAAACACATTTTTTGAGTTTACATTTTTTGGCCAAATTTATAAACTAAGACCATTGATTTATAAATCAAAAATTTATCAAACAAATTTTTATTTGAATTTTTAAAATTTTTATAAATATAAATAAAAAATTAAAAATATAAGTGTCATCAAACGGTACCTTTACATTTCTAGTTTGATGCCACGTCAGTCAGGTGACTGTTTCTTCCTCAAGTAACGCCTAGCCTAGACCTGTGACCACTGTAGTAATTTAAGCCTCCGTTTGGGAAGTGGGTTGACTCTTTGGCTTTTTGGCTCTTTTGGCTATATGAACCTGGGCTCAAAAGCTTGGTTTGGGAAGGGCTTTTTAGTTTTTGACTTTTTTGACTTTTTTTGTGAGAGAAGAGTGTAATGATTATGGATTAGATGTGATTTTTTATCTTTTATGGCTCAAAATTGCTATTTTGTCTTTTGTGACTCATTGAGCCAAAAAAGCCCAATGAGCCACTTCCCAAACCATGCCTAAAAGGGACTTGGGCTGGTTAGCTGGCTGGCTTCTCCACCATAGACAAGTTTGGGAGGTTGGGACTCTCTCATCTGTCTAATCTCTCTCTCTCTCTCTCTCTCTAATGAAATTAAGCCAGTTGTTTTCTGGACAGCTGGCTAATCTGATGTTGCCTCATGAGTCATTGATGACCTTTCTCATCCATTTTTGTTGTAAGAAAAATTAGGTATTGTTTTTTTGATATTTACATTTTAAAAAAATTATAAATCAGGTCAATTATATATACATGAAAAAGTTTATAATTTTAATAATTAAAATTTATAAATTTTATCATTAATTTTAATATTTTTTCAACATTCAATTGATTAGTAATTTCACCAAGTACATTTTAATATGAAAAAAATTGAAAAGCCTACGAAACTCATCGTGAGTTTTATTTTAATAGTTCGAATATTTTATTTTGTAAGGTTCTTAATGTATATTATTTATAAAAGAAATTAGTTCAATATGATAATCGCAATAATTTTTTTTATTTTATCGCATCAACTCTTATGATGACGGAAATTGATCCCTAAATATTTTTTATAATAAAATTTTTAATTTTTTTTTAAAAAATATTTGATTCTTAAAATTCTTATATAATAGTGAGTATGAACAAACTATATATATTTTTTAATTTTAAAAAATGTAAATGTAATTTACCTTAATAAATATTGTTTGAACATATCTTTTACAATAGGGAAAGTATACAACAATGAAGTCATGGGATTGTCCAAATATGTGAATTTGGCATCATTGGAAACTCCATTATAGTAGTTTCCACATCTTCTCACATACAATAGAAGTGTCCAAAGCCTCTTCCAATGAACAAAACAGAACCAATCCGTGAGCACTTGTCATTTCCAGCATTCTCTTTTGTGGAAAAAGTCTTTATTGTCACCATTTATGTCTTTTCCTTTCCCTAACCCATTTTCTTTTTTTGGTCATGTCGATGGCAATACTTCGAAAGTACTTGTGAATTTTGTCATTTTGACAAACTCAAACCATGTAGATCAGGATGATGACCACTAGGCTAAAAATGTGACCTGTATCCCCCAATAAAACAAGAACATATAAAAATGGAAAATGATTTATAGAGAAAACATATTTAAAAGGAAAAAAAAAAAAAATCCTCCAAAGTTTGAACTCCATAATAAATTAAATCTTAAATTTTTAATTATTTTAATTTAAATCTTAAACTTTTAAAATAATAGGCCCGTTTGGTAGAGCTGTGAGAAAGTGATTATAAATTATGACTTAACAGATTATAGATTATAGTTTTAAACATAAGCTGTGGGATTATGGATTTAATCAGCAGAGTAGTGTTTGGTTGAATAAGCTGTAAAATAACTTTTTACTGTGTAATGTCTTTTTTGCCCTTTTTTCTTTTTCTTCATTTTATTTTTTTTTTCTTTTTCTTCTTATTTTCTTTTTTATTTTTTCTTCTCTTCTTTTCTTCTCTTAATTGTTTTTTATTATCTTTTTTCCTTATTTCTTTTTTTTCCTTTTCTTCTCTTAATTTTTTTTTCTTTTTCTTCATTTTATTTTATTTTCTTTAGTTTATAGTTTATTTTTTCAAATTAGAAGTGGTGCATGCATGGTGAGATTGATCATGAGAAAATTTTGACAAATGCTAAAATACCAATTAAAATTTTCAAATTATATTCATTTTGGCTTATAAATACATGAATATTAATTGATATTTTTTTAATTTATTAAAAATTGTTACAAATACCAATTAATATTTTTTTAATTTATTATTACAAAATTGTTACAAAATATACCGATTTATTAATATTTTTTAATTTAATTTATTATCAATTAATGGTTTAATTAGTACCAATTAATACTATAAGAAGCTTCACCTAGATCACTACTGCATCGATCACGATGAGGGATGGGGATGATCGCAGAGAGAGAGAGAGAGAGAGCGTCAGATGTCATCATCGTCACCTACAAAACCCTGGCCGGCAGCCCCCATCGTTAGATCGAGAGAGAGAGAGAGAAAGAGAGAGCTAGCTCTGGTTCAGATCACCGGTGCTGGGGTTTCAAATCGTCACTAGTAGCTCTAAGGTTTCAGCTCGATTGCGACAGTTAGGGTTTTGCCCCTCAGTTATGATCGCGACGGCAGAAGGTCGAGAGACAGAAAGAGAGAGCTAGCTCTGGTTCAGATCGTCAGTGCTAGGGTTTCAAATCGTCACCGGCAGCTCTAGGGTTTCAAATTGATCGTGACGGTTAGGGTTTTGCCCCTCAGTTGTGATCGCGACGGCAGAAGGTCAATAGAGAGAGAGAGAGAGAGAGACGTTGCCAGAAACCGCAACCCTCGCCAGAAATCACCACCCTTGCCGGAAATCGCCTCTCTCTCTCTCTCTCAAAGTGAACAGTGTGAGAGTGTGGTTTATATACGAGGTATTTGGTAATATCGGAATTTGATGAGGGGCATTTAAATAATTTTGACCCTCCAAACCAACTTTCCGCTTAATCTATAATCTCCAAAGCACCCCCTCAGCCACTTCAAGAAAAAGCTAAAATTTCACTCAATTTAAGTTATAATTTGATGAGTTAAGTTGCACCAAACATAATGTTTTAACTTAAATTAAGTTAAAAGTTGAAATAAGCATCTTTTAAGCTGCGCCAAACACTCATAATATCAATTCTAACTATCAATTTGTAGCCGTTAGTTATAACTAATAAGGGACAATTTAAACAATTTGATCATTTTCTTTCCCTTCATTACTATTGACACTCCTCTAACCTTAATCGTCGTTCATTATCACCCTTTATGTTTCCCAATCTACTATCATCCCTTCATTCTTTTATGCCTATCCACCACTACTCATCTTCATTCCCAACTCAGTGCCATCTCTCTATTTCTTTTCTAGTCCATGGCTACCACCGCAATCCATTACCCCCGATAAAAAGTGATTAAATTATCTAAATTGCTCATACTACATTAGTTATTATTAGAATTGATACTATTTTAAAAGTTAAGGGTTCAAATTGAAATAATTAAAAGGTTAGGATTTTATTTGTGATTGGGAACAAACTTTAATATTTTTTTATCTATAATTTTTCCTATTTAAAATAATGTGTCAACGATTTTTTTTTTTTTTTTAAATTTTTTGGGTGCATCACATGACTTCCTTTGAGGTTTAGTGGAAACACAACAAATTTTACAGTTTGGATAAAATTATCAATCTTTCTTATAATAAGATTAAATAAATCGAAACTAATGTAAATGGTGTGAAAAAATAAATAGATAAATAAGGTCAAATATACATTTTAGCGTAAGAAAATTACAAATTAATTTTTCGTTCATATGACTAAAGAATTTCTTATGAAAAAAGAGATTATGTGAATTAAAACATTAAGAAGTTTAATATAATTATGTCAAACTTATGTAGTTTACTGTATTTCCTCTAAACATAAAGAGCGATGAGTGTAATTTACATTTTTTAGTAATGTGAAAATAATGATAGATGTTTTTTATTAGAAATAAAGAGACCACAAGAAATCCCATATAAAAATTCTATTCATATAATTATTATGTATAAAATAGTGTTAAATATTTTTTTACATGTATTGTAAATATTATACAGCATCATACAATATATAAATAAAATTGTGCCTTTGGTTAGCATGCTTTGAGAATTTGCCAAGTGTCCACCTACAAATTTGTAATTTGTCATTAGTGAAATTTACTCACAACTCATATTTTATGTCATTAAATTTTTTTTTTTTCTTTCTTACCTCTTTGTTGTCTCTTTACATATCTCATAGAAGTCAATAAATCATAAATCATTTTGTGTTCTCCCATTCTTTCTTTCTTTTTTTTCTTTCCTATTCTCTCAAATTTCCCACCATTTCTATAATTTAAATAGGGTGAAGCACCAATAAATTTCAAAATTTAGTATTGTGAACTGATTAGTCCTTAGAATTTTCAGATGAACCTAAAAGTCTTGTTTTAAATGAAATTACTGAAAACGATATTGTAAACACGCGCGTGAAAGTGAAACGAGAGGTAAATGTGGTATCTAACTTAAGGGGAAATTACACATTTGCACCAAGTTCACTATAGACTTATTGTGTTTTTCCTCCTTCATGATCGAATCCTACAGTATCAGGGATGGAAAGATTTCGTATTCGAATGTTGATTTCGTTTGTTATTGATATGTAATTGTATGCCAATGTTTGTGGTTGTGTTTCGCTGAAGGCGTAGTATTTACGTTGTTCTGAAAGCAGAAACTGTTCATTGTGCAATCGAGGATTTGGGTGTTTGTTCCAGAAATCATTGAATTTGTTTTGGGAAATTTGTTGCACAAGAAATAACGACGACACAGCGAGGTTAGTAATGGTTGTGTGATTTACAATGGTATTTAGGAATCGTCATATTAGGGTTTGGTATCGTGAAGGTAGGGTTCTATAATAATGGGGTTTAATACTGATGTTTGCTGCAATGTTTGTGTAGTATGTGGTTGTGGTTTTTGTATAACATTGTCGTACAGTTTAATTTAGTTCGTTGTTAGAATGTTTGACAAGGTTGTATAGTGTCAAAGCATGTGTCTTCATTTGATGTGTTTTTATGGTTGGGTGTTTATTTACTATTGTTATGCAGGTGTTTTTTGTTCGGTGTTAGATTATTTGACAGGGTTGTATAGTGTCAAAACATGTGTTCCCGTTTGGTGTTTTTTTTTTTGGTTGAGTTTTTATTTACCATTGTCATGCAGTGGATTTTCTGTTCAGCGTTAGTTTGTTCGGCATGGTTGTATAGTGTTGAAGCATGTGTTTCCGAGTGCTGGGTGTTTGTTTGTTATAATTAAGTGATTGGTTAGGTTATTGTTTTGTCATGGTTGAATGGTAGATGTTGATGTTAGTTTTTAAAATATTAGAGAACCACATCTAATGTAGAACATTCGAAGTCAATGTGAGAATAAGGGTTGTGGGGTTGATGTGCATGAAGTTTGTTGTTTCAATATGTACTAGTTGCGTTTGCATTGTTAGTGTGTTCTTCTTTTGAAACCATTATTGTTCACGGGTAATAACCAATGTTGTGGTGTATATGTTATGTGATTTTGGGAAGTGCGTCTTGGTCTTTGGGGGTGTGGTGTGTTATGTGAGTTTGAGTATGATGTTTGAAATGTTAAGTATTCTGTTGCAATGCATGTTGAGAAATATGGATTTCTGGTCTAAAATTGTTGTGAACATCGAAGTGACATATGTGTGTTAACCTTTACTGTACAATCATGGTATGAAATTGTTGTTTTTAAACGGGCATGAACTAAGTTAATTGAAATAATTTACGTGTGATTTATCGAGCATGTTATAGACAAGTAAGTGTAGGTTTCGCGTGCAAATATTGGTACGTGACTAACGTGTTGTATTGTGGATGTGGTGAAAATGTGTTAAGTGTTTGATTTGTGTGCAGTTGGTTCTATGTTACAATGTTAGTATGAGAAAGCATGTAGTAGTTCACATGGTAGTCTGCCCTGTTTGATGTGGTAATTGGCAGAATTCGACAATGTGGTGATAAATGTTTTTGATGTTTGTGAGATAACGTTTGATTGTCGCATGTGATGGTGAACGCATTGTCTTAATTGTTTGCAGTAATTATGCGCTAGGTTGGTAAGATGTTTGATGTTATATAGTAATGTGGTTTTGAATTGTAGTGGTTGTGGTATTGATGGTTTATGGTTGTTACAGGAATTTCGCGGGAAGAAACAGCACGACGTAACGCAGGAGGAATAATGACTGATTCAACGAAGAGGGAATCATCATCAACGAGATTAGCAGTGCAAAGACAAAGTAAACTGTCGTTCAAGAATAAGAAACTACGCTCTGTTGGTGTGAAAAGCGAACTGAAAAGGGCAGTAGTTGACCTGTCAAAGCTAATGTATCGGTCAAATATGGCTGGGGTGATTAAAACTGTTTCTGAAGTTGTGTTGAGTGAAGCTCACATACTCCACTTACAAAAAACCCCGTTTTGGCTAATGATTGACGCGATATGGACAAACAATTTGACGGAAAAAACTTTCAAAAATGTGACGGAACAGTGTGCCACATTATTCAGACGTACAACCCAACGGATGAAAAGTTTTACATTGGGGGTAAAGGAATACCACTACGCAATAGTGACGTAAGACTTATATTTGGGATACAATGTGGCCGGGATAAATTGGACTTGACATACGGAACGAAACCTCCCTCTGATTTCATCCAACGACGTTGTCTGAACATTGGACGGATATCTTCCAAAGCCATCAAGGAGCTTCTCCTTGAAGCACTGCAAGGGACCACTCCACGTGATGAGGAAGACATTGCAAAGCTGTTATGTTTGTACATTTGTTCAAAGCTATTTTTTACAACTACTGGGGAGGCTATTGGGTGGGCTTACGTCCGAGCCATTGACAAACTAGAGACACTAAGGCTCTATGACTAGACAACGGCAATCCGTAATACGCTGATTGGGTCATTGAATAATTTCTACAACAAACCAAAAAAAGTGACTGGTTGCGTTGTCGCATTACTAGTAAGTCCTACTTCATGACTATCGCGTTCATATACCATGATCATTTGTGATTTTAGTAGTTGGTTGATGCTGTAAGTAACGCTAATGGCTTATGTTTGAATTGCAATTTCTAGTTTGTGAGCACACCAACCTAATCGAGCCCGAGCTCCCTAAATTGTTTCCATGATTTTGTAACTGGAATATTGGCAACCTAATCACTAGGATTAAGTTGATGGATTTAACGTCTGAAGGTATTTTTGAGATATGAACTAACCTGAATTTAAAGTTGCGTCCATTCATATCTGCAATGTTTGTGGTTGTGTGACATTTAATGGTTTGCAGGTGAATTGTGAGAAAATGTCCGGGTCAATACTTGTGCATTATCAGTTGAACGCCAATGTCAGTGACATAGAAGAACGACGAAGTGGTGACCTAAATGTTGGTGTGCACCATGTTTTGAAAGTGGCCCTGGAATCGGTGTAGGACGATAATGTAGAAGGCGATACCACTGTGGCTGCTGCAGAGGCAAGTCTTGAATGTTGGAAATCATGTTCTCCAAATGATGGACACTTTGAGATTGAGTCAAAATTGAAACATACAAGCACGAATATCAAGTCTTTACGATGATCTGAGAGGACTAGTGGTGACATTCTTTAACGGGGAAAGGGGGCCAAACTTATTCCCAGACCTACTTGAGCTATCCAGCACAGCTGTTGTGAACGCTAACAGGGAGAAAACAGAAAATGCTGAGTAAGCACTGATAAAAGCATTGGTCAAAATTAAGGAGCTGGAAAATGAGTCTATTAAGAAGGCCAAACGTGTGAAGAAGTAAGAAGGGAGGGTGAGTACAATAGAACGGATAATTGGTGAGCAATACACCAATATGTTCATGGGGTTTGATGGTGTTGTACGTGCAAAGGACACTGAAATAGAACGTTTATCAAGGCTCGTTACTGATTTGCAAGCAAGAATCGTAAGATTGGAAGATCAGATTGATGACCATGAGGAGCACGTAGTTAGTCAATCAGTGATGAATGATAGCACCAGCCACAGGACATTTTGTGACCATTACGTAGGCAAAAATTGTGTGTCAAACGCAGAAGCCCGTGATGATGGTCCACTGCATTCCCCGTCAACAAACATCAACTTACCGCAGGTGGAAATTGGCATAGCAGATTGTGCATCGAGGGAGGATCGTTCAAATATTGGTCAACTGCGGTCGTCGCTTGGTTACTCGTTAAGTGCAGTATCGGAGAACGACACACCTAAGCCCGACCAACCCGTCATGGCAAACTACACAGGTAGTGCAGTTGATGTGGATGAAAGTTGTATGGAATTTCGCTTCGTAACTATGGGGAGCCCAGAAATAAATTCGTTGGTGAGGCGTGTGAAGGAAAGACCGAGATGGGAATGGAAGTTAGCGGATTACGAATACCCCCGTGTTGTTATTCGGACAAAACAGCAGAAGAATGTAGGTCCAAGTGTTGTAGTTGTATCTGGTGACGTGGTTAACGTTGAGGATGGAGGTGAATTGGAAAAGTCGTGGGCCAGTTTTAGAATGAACCACAAGCTTCCTGTGTGGAAAATGCTCAGCACAGAGGAACAAAAGCATTTGGAGGACGTATACAGATTCAAGGGTGACAGGTGTGTACTAATTTATTTTTTTGCAAATATATTTTATCGAAACTGAATGTTTAAATTTATGAATTGTTAACCGTGATTACGTTTTTTGTAGAGCTGTAATATGGGGTGAGTACAAGTACACTTCACAGATATACAAGCTTTGGTACAACAATTGGGTATCAAAGGCAACGTAAGTAATGTGGCGGTGGATTTCGTGGTAGTGTTGGGAGGTTTTTTTTTTTTATCAATAACAGTAATTAATTACGAAAAACATTGGCATTAACATACTATGCTGGCACCCCAGGTAATCGATGTGTACAGCGATATTGTCACGACCCAAACCTGCCCCTATAGGTTTAGCATCGTAACCGGCCAATAATCCTTGGATTACCGAAGGCCTCTTGACATAATAACATGTAATTAGGGGCTGCGGAAGCAAATATATAAAACATACAAAGTCCATTGAGTTGTGAAGACATACATAAAACGTATAATTTAAAACTTTTATAAACTTATGGTTGGTGTTGAGAGACATAACCATTACATATCACCCCTAGCAGCGTAATGTCAAAAATCTTGCCCAAAACTTAACAGACAACAAACTATAATATGATTACAAAAATAGCCACAAATCTTGCACAAAGGTTGACTGACAAAAATCGAAACATAGGCTGTCAACTCTGGGCCTAGTCACGTACCTACTCACCTACATACATAATATAAATAGTGAGCTAAAACCCAATGAATAATAACAGAGTAAAGACTTTAATAAATGATGCCCATAACATATCTCAAATCTCAAGCAAATCAGAGTCATATTCAGATGACAGAAACAGAATCATAATCTTATCCATATTCAAATCATGTGTGGTACATCCATTAGCGTAATCATGTCTCTTTGGTCAAGCATATCAAGTTCTGTAAAGGAACCTCCGGTACCAGGTAACATATCTCATATATCAACCACGGTATTGTTTCCCCCGGGCGAGGGCCTGTGCCACGGTATTGTTTCCCCCGGCGAGGGCCTGGGTCACGGTATTATCCCCCGGGCTAGGGCCTCATGACCATAAGCCACAGTATTATGTCCCCTGGGCGAGGGCTTCTGTTAAAGGTACTACAATTACGTTTCAAAGAAAATTGGACAATCATTCATTCATACAAAACATAGCATTTCAGAAAACTTATCATTTCATATCCTCAGAAAATAATTAAAGTTAAATATAACTTTACAGAGTTATTACTCACAGATAATTGATAGCTCCAATTAGATGGCAAAGTAGGCAATTCACTTATTCTGAGGTGCGTGACCTAGCGACTTGAATTCACAAGGGTTGAAGTTAAGCTCTCTAATTCTTCTTAATTCACCAACAATCCTAGAAATTCCAAGGTTTGAATCCAATTTCCTTCTCACTCTCCTCTCTTTCACGTTTGGTGTTTGAAGAGCTCAAGGATGCATATAGATGAAAAGAGGAGTGAGTGGAAAATGTATGTAATCAATGAGGCCACTAAGGCCTTAATCAGGCCATTAAACAAAGTGTGTTTAATTAAGGTTAATTAGTGGACATTAGTTTAATCTAATGTAATCGTTCCAAATCGAATTTCAATTGAGCCTACCATAAAATTCCATAGATCCTAATTAATACATAATCTAAGCCAATTTCTGATTCGGTCACCAATAAGGCTTTTAATTCGCAATTGGAAACCAAAACATGAACAGATCTTCCTACGTTCAACAGATATAGACACCACTTATGCAACACACACATGCAATTTTATTAAGAACTTCACCCTAATTACCAATTAAACATAATTAACCATGGATTAACGTTAATCCGGAATCGGGGTTGTCACAGATATACTTACGGATTTACAAACCAGAGCAGCTGCTACAAGTGAATACGTTGACCGATCTTACTTTTACAGCAGCATTTGTGCGGTATGGTAACACAACATGACCATTTACTTATTGTATTACATACACGTTATACTTGTTTACAATATCCGTTACCAATGGTTATGCAGGACATGATGCGAAATCCAAGTGCGGAATCCAGTGACAGATATTTGAAAGTCCAACTTAACGCCGCTAAAGGGCGTAAATACATTCATTTCCCAATATATTACTCAAACCATTGGACAATCATGGTTCATGATTCCGAATGTGGGACGTGGTGACATTATAATTCAATGCAACAACGAAAGGGCAACAGAGATCATCATTTCACAGAGGCATTGAAAATAGTAATTACGGGTTTGATGTTGCCTGTGATTAGTGAATCCCTTTGGTTGTTTGTTAATTTTATGGTGCTGATTATTTGCAGAAACAATGGGTAATGGACTACATGAAACGGTTGCTAAAAGAAGGTCCGTTGGCTGAAGAAGTTACAACTAGAACTATGGATGGTGCACTCAAGTTGGTCATTGAATGTCCTTAACAAGAAACAAACTCGTACGTTTTTTTTGATTGAATAAATTTTTTGACTAACGCACATGGTAACGTTATTAATAACAAATTGTATTTACGTGGTTTGTTTTAAAACATTGTTACAGGGCAGATTGTGGGATTATGGTTTGTTTCATCATGCGCCAATATGTTCACAATGTGGAGATTGACAGGTCAATGGACGGACTGAACCCAATACATTCCGAGCTGCCTTAGTGAAGACATTCATGAATGATCCCAGAAGAGGCCTGTGCACCTAGGTTGTTTGATGATTGATGGCTTGATTGTCTGGATAGCTTGGTTGAAGAGTAAATATGTTTTGATTCCTTCACAATGGTGAAGATATTTTTGTTTTATTACATTAAGCAAAACCACATATTTTTTATGATGGGTTATTTAAATGTTTTAGTTTAGAACGCTTGACAGTAGCATAAATAATTATGTGCAAAGTCATGTGTTACTCTCCGGTAATATATATCGCACATTTCGACTGCATTAAAATGCGCCACACGCATTGTGGTTGATTTCGTATTTCGTTATCTGGTTGTTTATGGTTTGTTCTATATGAGTTGTTGAAATGTGGTAGCTTGGTTTACGTTGGCATTGTCAGGAACAATGTTTGCATGGCTGTTTCGCTAAATAGTATTTGATGGGTGTTTGTTGGTGTGATGTTAAGGGTTGTAGTAAATGGTTTTCACTTGTTGGAAGCACAAGTAAGTAAGGGTTGTTGATGTGCAAATGGTGTAACCCGATGTGTTTCGTCGGTGATGTTACGTGGTATATTTTACGTTGTTTTATTTGTGTCAATGTAAGGATGTCATATTTACAACGACCCGACATGTTTTACTATCGACATGACATAGTTGTAGGCTATCCAATTGAATTGTAACTCACTCGTCAATAATTACAAAACTTTGACACATGCATTACAAACCTCCCTCAAAATGCGACTACTTGTTTTTGGTGGTAACAGTAAGAACTAAGTAAACAAAGATTGGTTCAAACATTGCACTTGTTTATGGCCATACCCAAAAACCGTTGTATTAGAATTTATTTTGAGCGAAACTGGAACTGACCAAAACCAGTGGAATCTGGGAGGAGTGACACTGTACTTCCTGTGTGCATTGGTGACAATCGTAAACCTAACCGAAATCAACCAAATGTAATATGTGGCATAAAAATATAACCAACATCCAAAAAATATTGTAATCAAATTGCATTTGGACTGAAATTGGGAAAAAAACGCCACGTACGCCGTAAAAACAAAAACATAAGTGCAACATTGTCAGATAAACACGAAGAATAAAGCCACATCCTGTACTTGGAAATGAGAACACACGTGAAATTCAAATCTTGAAAACTAAAAATTGAAATGACTATGCATTGTAACGATGAACGTTTGAAGTGTAGACAACTACATCGGTTCCTTACTAGGGATGGCAATTTGAACCCGGCCCGACGGGGACCTGACCCCCCGACCCCGATTAGAATGGTTTTTTTTCGAAAAATACCCCCGTGGGGACAGGGATGGTATTCAAAATTAAATCCCCAATCAATTTCGGGCCGGGGACGGTGATAAGTTTCCCTTCCCCCGCCCCGGCCCGGCCCGGCCCTGCCCCGCAATTTCCCTGAAACTTCCCCGTCGGTGTATATATGTGTATATTATATTATATCTATCTATATAATATTATTATATGTGTTTTAGGTTGTTGTTTAGGTTATATGATATTATGTTATATTATATTTATATATTATATTTATATATCTATCCCATCCCAGTTCTCTCTCTTGTTTCCCCTCTCTCTCATCGCTTCACTCGCTCATCCCTCCCACTGCTCTGAAACTATCTCCTTTCTCTTATCTCTCATCTCTCTCATCTCGCTGTTGATCGCACCATCCATCTCCACCGTGATGTCTTCGACTTCGTCCTTTCTCTCAGCCGCCGGAGTTGCTTAACCATACGATCCAGATCCACCACCACCACCGCCCGTGAGATCAGATCTGATCTGATCTGATCCGTGTGTGCAAGACCCAGATCCACCACCACCACCGCCCTACCTCATCTCTCTCTCTGTGATCTGATCCGTGTTTTTTTGTTTTTAAGTTGATGATTGTTGTTGATGATGATGATGATGATGAAACATAATAAAAAAAAAAAAAATTACTAATTTAATTTTTGTTCATCAAACATAATTTTCTTTTTTAATTTGTTTTCATTATACACATATTTGTTGTTCTACATATTTGATTTGTTTCATTATACACAAATTTAATTTGTTTGCATTATACACATCTGTTTTCAAACTTCATATTTAATCTGATTTACGCATATATGATGATGATGATGAACATTGTTGTTGTTGATGAATATATAAGATCTGCTATTGTTGAATATGGATGTTGTTGTTGTTTTTTTTTTTTTTTTTTTGGCCGGGGAATTTTCGGGGTCGGGGAAACCCGATCCCCGTTAGGGGACGGGGACGGGGACGGGGGCGGTGATAGGCTCCCCATCAGGGATCGGGGACGGGGACGGAGACGGGGAAGGGGAAATTTCTACCATCGGGGATCAGGGACGGGGAGTATGATCCCCAGCCCCGCCCCGACCCGTTGCCATTCCTATTCCTTACATGTCTTCCTGTTATGGTTGCCCATCTTGCCGCAACGGCCACATCGAATACGTTGATTCACCTCGCCTTTCGATGGAATCCTTTTCTGCTTAAACTCCCGGGGAGACGCTTCACAATTGGGGGTGCAATGAGGTAGTCATCAGGTTTGAACGTTGGCTTGCCCGCTGTAGGAATAGGAAAAATAGCTCCGGAATACGATGCCTTAAACTTATCTACATGATAATAAAAATCCACCGAGTCATACAAGTTCTTACCGCTATTTTGAAAAGCGACAAGCACATGCGAACATGGGAACCCATTCAATTGCCACTGATAACATGAACAAGTACGCATGATTATGTCAACCATCACCGACGGGTGTGAGTGAACCTCGTACACATTATCATTAGCTTGACTAACAATCCATGACCTACCTATTTTTAACTCCGAGTCCAACTTCTTCTCCATTTTAGGACATATAACGCCGGTCTATTTACTAGATTTCAATCTACGCTTCGTCTTCTTTTCCATGATTTTCTCTCTTATCGTATCAACCAAATGGGTGATGGGAAGGTGGCATGCTTCACTAATCCAATTGTTGAATGACTCAACTGCATTGAACCACATTTTTCCGTACCGTTGGCCCCTAAAAAAAATTTATCAAAACAAACCCATGTTCAAGGTTAGTACATTAGAGTAAAATAGCCAAAACCATGGGGGACGAAAAAATACCCAACAAACAGTAATGTGCCTATGTGTGACACACAAACATTGGTCAGAATGTGTACAAACATTCGCCAAATACCTGAAATACGCATTTGCCCAGTGGTTAGGATACAAATCTCTCATGAAATTTTTGATAATCACTGGGTTTGACTGTTTTAAGACCTCCAATTTTTTATTAAAACATGTCACCATGGGTGCATAAGTGCATTCCCACAACTTGCACAGCAGTCCAGTCTTACGCGTTGTGTTTACATATTTTATTCGGTCTCGTAAATTCATTTAGAGATGTAACAGACATAAAGCATGATGTGCCGAAGGGAAAATGATAGGCATTGACTGAAGCAAACCAGCATTACGGTCAGATACGAATGTAAGATTACGGCTGCTGTCGACAACGTGTGTCAGCTGCCGCAAGAACCACTCCCAGTTGGCCGTATTTTCAAAATCAACAATTGCAAAAGCAACCGGAAATAAACCTGAAAAGCAACACAGACATAATAGTATGCAATGGGAAGAAAAATAATCAAATGATGCATGGATGTATACTAGCCATTTATACAATGTTCATTTTTTGTTTTTTATAAAAAAAAAAAAAAGGACAAAATGTCAATGTTATGTAAACATTACACAGAGCATAACATAATGACACACTCTACCAAATCAACACAAACATATCGGTATTGAATTGAAGAAAAATAACCAAAATGATTCATGGATGTATAACAACCATTTATTCAATGTGCATTTTTTTTTTTTTTTTAAACAGGACAGCATGTTAATGTTATTTAAACATTTCACAGAGCATAAGATAATGACACTCTCACCTTAGTTGTCATCCTTAGCAGTTGCAGCGAGTAAATTCCCCTTAAATCGGCCCTTCAAGAACGTTCCATCCAGGAAAATCAATGGGCGACATTGATTGAACCCATCTATGCATGCGCGAAATGAAATAAAATATCTAACAAACCTTCCGGACTTTTGATCAAATTCAAGGTTAATGTAACTATTCGGGTTTTTCTCCATGACCTCATCACTATACCACCTGAGTTGGTTGAATAACATAACATGATCCTCATACACTATACCCCTTGACTTTTCCACCCCCAACCATGCAACTCGATAACTAATATCTAACCCGTAATCATTCTTCATATTAAACACTACATCTATTGGGCGTGTCAACAGTTGGTTACGAACCCGGTCCGCAATCATATCAGACACCAATTCTGACCCAGTACGCGGGTTCCTATACGTCTGTACAACAACACCACAAGTGTGCAAACTATCGAACCTTCTAACGCATAAAACTCCGTTTGATGGTAACACCCTCGCATGTACTGTCCACGAGCATCCGGTACACATTGCAAATTTGCAAACAACTGTAACGCGCACTGCACCATTTTTCACATACTGGTACTGAAAACCAAATTCAACAGCAAACTTAGCAAGCACAGTCCGAAACTCATTTGCGCCCCCTCCAAAACATTGGCCTACATGTATAATCCCATATGCCCACTCGGCAGACAAATAATACTTTGATTTATGAGGGCAATACGTTGGCAACAAATCCGTACGGTCCTCCATATCGAATGTCGACCAAACATTTGGAGTAATCCCGCTGTGTTTCGCACAATCCACCGCACCACATTCATTAGCAGACCCACTAGTCCATAATTGAATGAGGACATTTATATGATCGAGACCGAATGACTTGGTAAGGCACAACATATTCTGAATGTCATCGTCGTAATCCACCTTGAACTTATTGTTACCGGGAATGTCGAACATTATGTACACAAGACCTGGCACCAACCCATCAAACTTCCCACAAATAATGTCAACGACCTTCTCGAATGTGGACACGTGACACAAACGAACAACATCATTGGTTTGGCCGTACGTACACAGCAACAAAAATGCAACATCCACACCTGCGCATCACAAAACGGCATAGCAATCACACATTGGCCACAAGAAATCGCAATACATTGGTATGCATTTATCTGAACAAACAAAATTACATTTGTGTTTTACAGTTAAACACTGTGAATCAAAACACCATGATGACCCATACGGATAACATTCATACAAAGCACAACATATAAACACCACTGGCAAGGACAATGAAAAAATAAAAAAAACCCCCAAATCCGTAGTTCATATGAACACCTGCCATTAACAACACACACGACAATCCATACACACGACCCCAAACAAATAACGAATACCCATCCCCCAATCCAACGAAACACACACATCACACCCATGTAGAAAAAGAAAAAATCAAAAACAATGTACAAACCTTTTATCATTGTGCCAAACTACAGAACAAAGAAACAAACACCTTTCTGCAAACCCCTGTTCCCTTTGGAGAATGGCAAAACCAACACTAAACAATCTAAAATGAGAATAAAACTACATCCACCGTGATACACTCCACCAAATCTCACACATGGAATATTATCTTCCACGTCTTACCAACCAAATCCCACACACACACCAATTTGTTCCCAAAATGAATCATACAAAACGGTACTCCAATAAAAACATAAACATTCCTAACAATAACCAGGACCAATCCGTCTATAAGAAAACTCCTAGGACTAAATGGATTAATATTCCTCCATATAGGATTTATGGGTAAATTCTTCATTGAAATATCAAAATTAATTTTGTCTTATTTTTCCAAAGAAGAACATATATTGTTTTTACATGTTTCCTTACTGTCTTTTATTATTTTCTTCCTCTTTGAATTTTATGATAATCAATCTTTACTCTCCACCTCTTTATATTTATTTCTTTTTGAATAATACTATATGTACCAATTAGTATACTAATTAGTATACCAACTAGTGTACTAATTGATGATGTGGCATAATTTTAGAGATTTTAGATATTTGTTATTTGTATAATGGGTGGTGTCAGTAATAATATCATAACACTAGTTTATGAATTCCAAGTACACACTATTTTTTTAATATTCTTTTTGTTATTATAAAGATTATTTGCAAAATGTTTTTCAGAAGTTCTATGCATAATAAAATGTGAATTGTAAATACGTTAAATTTCCTATATGAATTGAAAAAGTATTTTGATTATAAAAGTGTGTGTGTCAATTTCCAACCACACTGCCAACTCAGTACTCAACTGGAGAACACCGGCAGAATAGGTTAAGCCCAAACAACCTACAATAGAAAGAAGAGATTCCGGTGGTGACTCGTCCACCCGGGGGCACTCCGACGATCAAGCCAGTAAAATACCTCTCAAAGATAACCAATAGTGCTTAACTCACTAAACAAAGCATAAAAGACATACCTTAGACCCATGGGGGTGCCTCCCTTTTATAGCCAACACAATCCTAGTCCCAATAGAAGCCTAGCTCTAATGGACTTAGGATTACTGCTAATCTTGGACTCCCAATAGGATTGTGATAAACTCTCTAAGAGTCCTATCTTTACCCAAACTGAAGTCCTCTCTCATTCGAGGACTCTTGTCATTTATCCTCTTATCTCGGATTCCGGTATTCTTGCAGATAACCTCGACCTAGACGAGATCACCTCGGCGCCATGACCAGGACACGTGGCACCCCGGCTGGCACTTCGGTGACACATCGGCCATGTGTCGTCATTCAAAAATTATGTCCCCACAACTGCCCCCTAGGTTCTATTACCTCGGCATTTTGAGGTGATGGAACCTATATCATTCCTTCCTTTAATCACGACCCCGGTTTAATTTCAGCTTGTAAATTTTTCTTAAAATTTCAATAAGTTTTAAACATGATCTCGGTTTAATTTCAACTTGTAAATTTTTAAAATTTCAACAAGTGTTAAACATGTCATCGGTTTAACTTCAACTTGTAAATTTTTAAAATTTCAACAAGTGTTAAACATGACATCGGTTTAACTTCAACTTGTAAATTTTTAAAATTTTAACAAGTGTTAAATATGACCTCGGTTTAACTTCAATTTGTAAATTTTTAAAATTTCAACAAGTGTTAAACATGTCCTCCGTTTAACTTCAACTTGTAAATTTTTAAAATTTTTAAAATTTCAACAAGTGTTAAACATAACATCAGTTTAACTTCAACTTGTAAATTTTTAAAATTTCAACAAGTGTTAAACATGACATCGGTTTAACTTCAACTTGTAAATTTTTCTTAAAATTTCAACAAGTGTTAAACATGTCCCCGGTCTCTTGTTTGTTGGATCCATTATTACCTCGGCCTCGCTTCGGCGAGCCGTTTCCCTTCTCTTGTTTTGTCGCCTTCGTCCCCAGCGTGTTGAGGACTGTAGGAACCGTTTTCTGCCCCTCTTTCTGGGCGCCCTTCTTGGCTGCTGGAATTGGCGTATCCTGTAACGGGAACGGTAGTTGCATGACGTTGTTCTGCATCATGAAATTGACGACTGTTTACAGGTCCGCCAATTTGTCTGCCATTCCTTTCATCTCGCCGTCCCTCCGTAGGCATCTATCTTTCCATACCTGGAGGTCGTCTTCATTATAGTACCCGCCTCGGTCCGATTTCTTTGGCACGTCACCCTCTTGGCCGACGTCCTTTTCTCCGTGACTCTTATCATGAGTCTTTTCGTTGCAGTTGTCTTCTTCGATGTCAAGGTCTACATGTTTCCCACTTCTAGTAGGGATGTCATTCCCAACCTTCTCTTTTTGTCCGTTATTGGCCATCTATTCTCCTTTCGTTCCCACAGACGGCGCCAAATTGTGTGTGTCAATTTCTGACCACACTGCCAACTTAGTGCTCAACTGGAGAATACCGGCAGAATAGGTTAAGCCCGAACAACCTGCAACAGAAAGAAGAGATTCCGGCAGTGGCTCGTCCACCCAGGGGCACTCCGACGATCAAGTCAGTAAAATATCTCTCAAAGATAATCAATAGTGCTTAACTCACTAGACAAAGCATAAAAGACATACCTTAGACCCATGGGGGTGTCTCCCTTTTATAGCTAACACAATCCTAGTCTCAATAGAAGTCTAGCTCTAATGGACTTAGGATTACTACTAATCTTGGACTTCCAGTAGGATTAAGATAAACTCTCTAAGAGTCCTATCTTTACCCAAACTGAAATCTTCTCTCATTCTAGAACTCTTGTCCTTTATCCGCTTATCCCGGATTCCGGTATTCTTACAGATAACATTGGCCTAGCCGAGATCACTTCGGCGTCATGACTAGGACACGTGGCACCCCGGCTGACACTTTGGTAACACCTCGGCCACGTGTCGTCATTAAAAAATTATGTCTCCACAAAAAGTTA
Source organism: Camellia japonica (assembly GCA_030407325.1). Taxonomy (NCBI): domain Eukaryota; kingdom Viridiplantae; phylum Streptophyta; class Magnoliopsida; order Ericales; family Theaceae; genus Camellia; species Camellia japonica. Next base: position 28,898,707 of record JAPPVO010000014.1, read on the forward strand.
TCACAATAATTGCAAGAAAAAAAGAAAGAAGAAGAAGAAGAAAATAATGTGGTGTTTTGGAAAGTTGGTAAAAAATTGGTTTTTTAGCTTTTTTACCTTTTTAGTGGCTTTTTTGTGTAAAAAAAACTGACTTTTGTGGCTTTTTTATGTAAAAAAATTAAAAAGCCAAAAAGCTAACTTTTTACCAAATTTCCAAATTTCTCCAAAATATCATGTTAAATTAAAATGAATTCAATTTTACATAATTTACCTTAATTCCTTTGAGTTACTTCAAGCAATAAAAAATAACAGTAAAATGCTCATAAAAATAAAATATATGATCGTATTAAAAAAAAATTAAAATTAATTCGCTTACTAATAAAATATTTGAAAACTCAATTGTTAGACTTTGACAACTAATTTTTCAACTGATTTGGATAAAAAATTAAAGAATAAATTACAAATACATCTCCTAAGATTTGATTAAAATACGATTTGCCCCTTATAGTTCTGAAAATGACATATTGCCCCTTGAAATTTCTAATTTCATACCAAATAGCCCTATTTTTAATAAATCATGAAATCAATTAACACTTGTTAATGATATCAGAAATTTATTTTAATTAATAATTCATGTATTTTATTATTGTATTGGAAAAAAGTTAGAAATTTTATTTTTCTAGTTAATTCTATTAAATAAAAATTCTGACAATAGAATATTTATAATTTTCTAAATCACAAAGGCAATCTATATTTTAAACAAAGCTCAAGAGATATATTTGTAATTTATCCAAATTTGAAACAAAAATCGTGCATAGTACAGGTAAAAAGCTAATTTACATGTAAGGGGTGGGAATGAAATCCGATTTTTGTGTGAATAAAATCTTTATTATTATTATTATTATTATTATTATTATTATTATTATTATTATTATTATTATTATTAATTATTTTGTTTTGAGATCCACTAATTTTAACATATGAGTGAACCCATTGAATAAAGAAAAATGTTTTCTTCACCATAAGGGGATTAAATGAAAAAAAATGCAAGGTGAAGAATATATCTCGTTCATCTGATAGTAATATATATATATATATATATACCTTTTATCTTTTCCTAGCCAAAGGTAGTGCAAATAATCCTCAATCTCTCTATCCAATTCTTTATTGTATTAAAAAATAACTTTTCAACTACAATTCTATCTATGATCACATCGCATATCAAGTCCTTATCCCATGATATAATTCTATCCTTTATCATCTACAATTCTATCCATAATTATATCTTCTTTTCTTAACCTAGCTAAATACTGTACAAATAATTCACACTCACTCTCTCTATCCAATCTTTTATCTCATGGTTAACTTGAAAAATTCCAATACATCTCATCCCATGTTTAGGAGAACGTGATTGGAGTGGTATTATTGTGTGCTTGATAATTTTGATAATTTTAATCACTAAATTTTTTGTGTATGTTACTACTATTTAATAAATGGATAAACTATATTGACATTCTTGAGATTTGTTATTAATATAGAATCATCTTCCTCCCCTCGCCCCCAAACGAGATGGATGAAATATGTAGAAGACCAATGGCAAATTTGAAATTTCAAAAATTTAACCACTTATCTTAGCATTTTTAGGTTTTGTTTGAAAATTTAGGATTTTAGTTAAAAAAAAGTTATTACAAGTTGTTAAATTATTTTTTCCATTTTTTCACATTTTTTTTTTATAAAAAAAATTAATTTCCAAATGAGCCATTAGTTAATTGGCTTCATGATTGACTCACTAAAGAAGAAAATTGTTACGCGACCTTAAATTTCATGATTGACTAACTGAAGAAGAAAATTGTTATGCGACCTTAAACCTCAAGGAGGACTCATAATATAATCAAGCCAAATCTTTTCAATACATTCAATCTTGTTTGGAGTAGTATATTGATTTCGTTAGAGTTGTTTTAAGAAAGAAACAACTATTTTAGTTGACTCTTTATTTTTTACAGAAAGAAATGTAAATAAATAGATAAAATAATTAATTTTTTAACAATTTTATGGGGTTGCCAAAACAGTTTTTATTGTAGTTAAAACTGTAATTGGAGTCCATATGGAAGTGTTAATCAGCACTTCTTCCTATGATATAAAACTAAGTAAGAGCATCTCTAATGGTTGTTGCTATATTGGGGTTACTATTATTATAATTTGGTAATGAATAGTATTATTTTGCCAAATTATAGCAATGGTACTCCAATGGTCATTTATTATTTTTGGCAAATCTCAACCAACTTTCCCTCCAACTTTGTAGGTGTTGTTTGGATATAGGTTTTTTGTGATTTTATTTTTATTTATTTTTTGTCTTTTGTGACATTTTTTTATCTGTTTGTTAAAAAAATTATATATTTATATAAAGTTAGTGTAGTATACATCATTATGTTTGTTGTAGCATCATTATGTTTGTAGCTTTAGCTTTAGCTTTCGGTGCTCCATTTGCTTCTCTTCTCTCTATAAAAGAGAGCTCTTGTAAACACATTGGATATTGGAATCAATCAAGAATCAATCAATAATATCTATACATTAATTTCCTACATGGTATCAGAGCAATAGGTTAAGTTCCTAGTGTTCTTCGCCTTCTGGCGGGCGGCAACCTTTCCTTGGCCGCCCGCCGGACCTCAACCTATTCCGCTGTAATCTCTATCAATACACATCAAATTCACCTACCCTTTACTGAGTACCATCTTCCTTGGCATTCTTGCCATTGTCCTAACAACATATTTGTTCTGGATTGGAAGACGGATTCTTCATTTGGCCTGTGGTGTATGATCTGCTGGAATACAAGGCACCAGTTGAGTGTGCATTAGCATTAGGCTGCAGAGTTCTAAGTTTGCATTGGTGCTACTTGTTTGCTAGTAGCAGGTTTGTTGTGGATAAGGCTGCTGTTTCTGCTGGTTTATAAGGCACCAGTTCAGGTTGCTGGTTTATAAGGTTGCTGCTTCTGCTGGTTTACAAGGCACCAGTTCAGGTTGCTGGTTTATAAGGTTGCTGTTTCTGTTGGTTTACAAGGCATAAGTTCTGTTTTCCTTAGTTGTCTACTGCTGCTGATGAGCAGTTCTTTGCTTCAGTTGCTGTGCTTTGGAGTTGTTGGTGACAATGTGCTATTGCAAATCTGCAATTCGCCATCTACAGCTACGCAGCGATTAATTGGCTGGAGATCGTCCCTTTCCAGCAAATCCTCCTCACTCAACTTTCCTCATTACATTTCAAACAAAAAATTCACCACACCTTCAAAACCCAATCCCCTCCATTCTTCAGACTCCAATTCACCCCAAACTTCTCTCACCATAGACCACAACTCTCTCTCAATCAAACTCTGTTAAGGCCCCAAATCAGATGTACAGCAGACACTGGCGCTAGTACTGGAAATTGGGATAAATGGATACCCAAAAATATTGTTTCAGCTGATAAGGTTCTGAGATTGATCTCTGGTGCACCCTCTAGTCCCATTTTTCAGTACATATCATCTCCGACTACGTGCTTGCATTCTGTTGATCCCAGAATTAAATGGTTGACTGTCTTGATTATGCAGGCATGGCTCCTTGCTCTAGTTATTTTACCAGCCAGGTCAAATATGATGATACGTGTTGGATTAATCACCTACTTGGCTCTAGTATCTGTTTGGGTTCTCCCTACACCTGTGTGGAGGGATCAATTGGGAAGAATGTCGCTGCTATGTGGAATTTTATTTATAATGTTGGGTTTGGGTACAGATGGCGTAACTCCTCTTGGCCAGTTAAGAAGTTCACCACCTTCATTGATTGGATTGCCGCATGTTCCAACATCTTTTTATTTCTTTATTTTTCTTTATCCATTATTTTCTTTTATTTTATTTTTATTCTTAAACACCACCAACAACATTTTTCCAAACTTGTCATTTATTCATCTCGGGGATCAACCCCGATCACATTTTTACAACCCAAAAAAAAAAAAAAAAAAAAACCACCATCCACCACAACAAAAACCGACCTTATTTTTTCACCTCTTCAGCTGTTCTCTTCCTCTTGCCTTTGTCTTGGGTCTCCCTTGCCGGTGCTGCCTCCGTGTTTCCCACGCCGCCGAGCACGTTAACTTCCCGTTGCTCCTCAACTGTCACATATGGCGGACCTCCAAATCTGAGCATCACGGTGGCCTTCCGCTTCAGTTCCTTGTTTTCTGCCTTCAACACACATATCTCTGCTCGGGCATCCGTATACATGCGCTGGAGCAGAGCCAGTTGGGCTTTTACCTGCTGAACCTCATTTGTTCTACTCTGCAGCCGGTGCGACAGGTTGTTGACCGCAGTCATGGTCTCAACACATGACCTTAATGTATAATAATTGGCCTCAATATCAGATTGAGCAGCCATTATCTGCTCAACTGCCACCATCGGATAGTTCAGAGGCGCAAAACCAGGGGGGCTTGGTTGAGGTTCAAGGGCTATATTTTGAGTTGTGGCCTCGTTTAGGTCGGGAAAGAGAGTAAGACCACGAGACGCAGAGGCTATGTTCTGGGTAACGGGGCGAGAAGAAGAAGCCATTTTCAGAGCAACAGCGTGTTACAGAGTATCTCTCTCAGAAGTGTTACAGAGAGAACGAAGAGTTTTCAGCTGGTTTGTTCTGCATCAGCGGCTGCCTCGCCTTGGTTTAAATAGGCAAGGCAGACACGCATATCACGCGCCTCCCAACGCCAGACGACAAATCGGCGCGCCTTTTGATGGCTGTCGGGCACATCTTTTGATGGCACGCCTTTTGATGACTGTCGGGCACGTCTTTTGATGGCACGCCTTTTGATGGCACGCCTTTTGATAAGATTGGGCACGCCTTTTAAGGGTCCGACAAGACTCGGTAAACTGTCCCGACATTGATTCCGGTTAGCTTCTATATGGGTCCGACAAGACTCTATAAACTGTCCCGACATTGATTCCGGTTAGCTCCTATATGGGTCCGACAAGACTCGGTAAACTGTCCCGACTTTGATTTCGGTTAACTTCTATATGGGTCCGACAAGACTCTGTAAACTGTCCCGACTTTGATTCCGGTTAGCTCCTATATGGGTCCGACAAGACTCAGTAAACTGTTCCGACATTGATTTCGGTTCTCAGCTACAACGGTTCGACACAGCCATATAGTGTCTTCTACAACGGTCCGACATGACCCAATAAACTGTTTTCTACAACGGTCCGACATGACCCAGTAAACTGTTTTTCTACATCGGTCCGACATGACCCAGTAAATGTTTTCTACATCGGTCCGATATGACCCCATAAACTATCTTCTACAACGGTCCGACATGACCCCATAAACTGTCTTCTACAACGGTCTGACACGACCATACAGTGTCTCCTATCTACTTTTATTTGTCAGATTATTTTTCCTGTTTTGTTACTCTCTCCAAACTCAAGTTGGTTAGTTCCTAACCCCCTTGAGTTTGAGGGGGGCTGTTGAATGTAACAATTCCTACACCTACTCCACCTGCCCCATATAGTTAGTGATTTAGTTTAGTGCTCCATTTAGTTTAGTGAGTGCTCCATTTAGTTTAGTGCTCCATTTAGTTTAGTGAGTGCTCCATTTAGTTTAGTGCTCCATTTAGTTCTTATTGCTCAATTAATTATGGCTCCATTGGATCCCATTTCTCTCTATAAAAGAGAGCTCTTATAAACACATTGGATATTGGAATCAATCAAGAATCAATCAATAATATCTATACATTAATTTCCTACAATTCCCAACTAGACAAATATAAAAAATAAAAAAAAAAATGAAAAATTAGAAAGAAAAAAAAAATTGTTTGATTAATTCACCCCACCAAAAACATATCACTACATATTTAATAAATTTTTTTAACTACACATAAAAAAAAACAATCACCAATTACCCATCAACAACCAACCACCAACAACCATCCATTATTAACCCAGCATTCATTCACTCACATCCACCTACCCAACAACCATCATTATTCATCTACTCACCCAACAACCGCCCATTATTCATTCACCCACCCAACAACAATCCATTATTCGTTCACTCACCCAACAACCACTCATTATTTATCTACCCACCCAACAACCATCCATTATTCATCTACCCACCCAACAACCACTCATTATTCATCCACCCACCCAACAACCATCCATCATTCACTCATCCACAATTTTCTCTATAAATATAACATAAGGTTTTCTACAATTTTCATATTCACCTACCTATCATTTTCATATCATCAAAACTCTCTGTACCTACCAAGAAGATTTTCTACAATTTTCATATTCACCCACTCACCCATCTACCTACAATGAACAATTTGAGTAAAGCCATATTAAATGGAGATTTTGATGAATCTTCATCATTTGATGATGATATCATTATGATGTAACTATTCACAGCGCAATAACAAAGATTACAGATGTTAAGCCTAAACCAACAAACCAGACGTGTTGGTTCCACAAGTGGTTGTCGATACATTAATCGTGAGAGGGTCAAAGGCGACGAACAGATTTATAGAGATTATTTTGCAGATAATCCTATATATCCAGAAGAATACTTCCGAAGACGTTTTCGAATGAGGCGGTCATTGTTTGTTAGTATCTTACACGATATTCAACAAGTGAATGAGTACTTCATCCAAACCCGTGATGCTACTGGTGCTCCTGGATTATCCGGTGTACAGAAGATGACTGCAGCACTTCGGATCCTCCAATATGGCGTGCCTGCTGATGCTGTAGACGAGTACATTAGAATCGGCGAAATACTGCAATTGCCGCCTTAAATTTTTTACCAGATCAATTGTTGCTACCTATGAAGCCGTTTACTTAAGATCTCCAAATGAAGCAGATGTCGCCAGATTATTCCAAGAGGAGAGCAACGCGGGTTTCCTGGAATGTTAGGGAGTTTGGATTGTATGCACTAGCGTTGGGATAAATGTCCAAGTGCCCAAGCCGGTGCTTACACTGGACACTATCACAAACCAACAGTTGTACTCGAGGCAGTTGCCTCCTATGACTTGTGGATTTGGCATGCTTTCTTTGGCATGCCTAGCTCTCTAAATGATATTACTGTTCTTGACAGGTCGCCTTTATTTGCTGAATTAACTAGAGGACGTGCCCCTGCTGCCAACTACACCATCAATAATCACGCATACACCATGGAGTATTATCTTGCTGATGGTATCTATCCTCGTTGGGCAACGATTGTGAAAACAATATCTCAACCTCAAGGCGCAAAGAGACAGCTATTTGCGAGGATGCAGGAGGCATGTCGGAAAGATGTCGAAAGGGCATTTGGAGTGCTCCAAGCACGATTTAATATTATCAGCGTGCCAACTAGAGGTTGGAGTAATGAGGATCTGTACTACATCATGAAGACGTGCATTATTTTGTACAACATGATCATTGAAGACGAGCGTGATATTCCAGAAAATGAACGCAGTGCAGCACAACTTGAGACTGATACGAGTAATTTGGGCTGTCAAGTGTCACGCGATCCGAATGAGGAGTATGCTCAATTTATGTTGAATCGGCAAAGGATTAGATCTGTTGAAGCCTATAATGTAATTTGTAATGATCTAATTGAACACTTGTGGTCCCGAGCTGGAGAGTTAGATTAAGTTTGCATTTTATCTTTTTAATGACAGTTAATGTCAGTTAATGTCTTTTTATTCCAATAAAATATTCTTCATTTAATGTCTTTTAATGTCAGTTAATATCTTTTTTTACATTGTGAAGTACAAAATACTCAAAAATGTTTTTTAAAACAACATGAAATTTCATTAAAAATTACATCAAAAAATAAGGACTAACATTTATCCCGTAATTACATCAAAAAAGACTAACAATTACATCAAAAAATAAATGATATTGCAAAAAATAAAGACTAACATTTATCCCGTAATTATTCATTAGGAGGTAGGGGAAATAAAAATTTGGGCCGCTCACATTTGAGGACCACTTGGCGAAAATCTCATTTTTTCGCATTGTGTAATACGCTTTCATCTGAGGGTCCAAATGAGAAATGTCCGTAGTCATTATTTGGTGTTCTTCCTTTCTCATCTCATGTTCTTGTCTTCTGATCTCGAAGTCATGTTTTTTCATTTCATGTTCTTGTCTTCTGATCTCGAAGTTATGTTTTTTCATCTCAAGTTCTTTCATCTCCTGCATTGCTTGAATCCTTTTTTCTTCTCTTTCATCTTTTTTCTTTTCCTTCTCAGCAAGGTATTGGTTAAATGTGTCCAATTGTGTGCTCATATTTTGAACTTCAGCTTGAACGACTTGATTTTTCCGAAATAATTCTTTTGCAGATTTCCTACCCATCGGCTTTTTACCCCTTGCAGAGACACTACCCTCACCAACAGTTGGATTGTTATCAATACTTGGACTGGTGTCATCTTCAAGAGAAATGCAATTATCCATAGGAGAATCGGGGGCTGAATCAAGAGAAAATGGTGTATGTATCCTTGACTTCACCGTATTCGTAGGAGTTACATATTGCCACTTGATATTGTTTTGCAAGATTGACCAACAATGTTCAAAAGCAAAATGTTTCTTTTCATCTTGATGGTATAAAAGTTTTGCTTGAAGCATCTGTATCAATATTGAATTAAGTAAGTATCAATAAAATAAAATAAAATATGAGATCTTAGTAGATAAAATAAAATATGTATCAATATTGAATTAAGTCATTATTTAATTTTTATATGAGACGAAATAAAATAAAATAAAAACTGACGTAGTAAATGAAGATGAAATCTTACTAAATCAACTTGAGACATCCCACTTGGGTGTAGATTTTCGACTTGCGCTAAACAACCACGAAATTTGTTAGAACATTTCATGATTGTACCCCATCGAGATTGGATAGAAACTTGTGTTCTTGACTGATCATTCTGAAGGGAGCAATAATTTTCATAAATTCTCCCCCAAAAGTGAGTATAAGATTGTGAATTACCAACAATTGGATCTTCAAAAATGTGATACCAAGCTTTACAAAGTGCCATATCTTCAGCAATGGTGAATGATTTTCCTCTCTTTATTTTTGATGAACCTTCCATACCGATTGTGTAAAGAAAATATAAATAAAAATAAAAATGTAATTTAGAAAATTTGTTGTGAAATGAAATTGAGTAAAAAGAGAGCACAAAATGTTTGTATTTATAGAAAAAAAAAAAGAGCCGTTTTCTTTTATAGCCGTTTTAACATAAAAAAAAAAAAGAGCCGTTTTTTTTTTTATAACCGGTTTGTATTCATCCATTTTTTTTATAGCCATTGTAGATATATGTTTCAATTATGTTTTTATTTAATTTTTATTTTTTTTAATGAATAAAATAACCCACTCATAAATAAAGTAACCCAAGTTCAATAAACTTTAGGAAAGTTTCCAGATCCACTCTTGAGAGAGAGAGAGCTTTGAAACTTGGAGCGCTTCGAAACTTGAGAGAGAGAGAGAGAGAGAGAGAGAGCTTCGGATGAGTGAAGATCAGAGGGAAGAGGGAAGATCAGAGCTTCGGATGAGTGAAGATCAGAGGGAGAGACCTTTGGATGAAATTCGGATCAGCTTTAGATCAATGAAGATGAACTTCCAACCCTTTTCAACCCTCGGATCAGTGAAGATTTTTTTCGGATCAGTGAACTTCAACCCTCAGATCAGGTATTTTTCTTGGATTATTTCAGATTACCTCTCATTAATCTTGCTCCTTCTACGCTGCTCTGTCTCTGAATGCTTCTACACTGCTCTCACCATTTCTAACCTGCTCCAATTCTTCAGCCCCGATCTCCTGCAAATTTGCAGCAAAAAAAATTCGTATATATTTATATATATACATAGAGAGAGAGAGAGAGAGAGAGAGAGAGAGAGACGAATGCCCTAACTTTCTTCTTCTCCGAGAGGGGGGGTCTGGGAAACATAATTAAATTCGTATATATTAAATAATACACTAATGGATTATTTGAGAAATTAATGGATTATTTGAGAAATTAATTTGAGATTATTTATGTTCGTTTTCCTGAAATTTTTTAAATCTGTTATTGAATATTGATGAATTCTAGTATGAATTTGATGAATTTGATGAAATCTTTTTAAATCTGTTTTTGGTATGAATTTGATGAATTTTCTGAATATTGATGAATTCTGGAATATTGATGAATTCTTGTTCATTCTTGTTGAATATTGATGAATTTGATGAATATTGATGAATAAAACTTAGTGAATATTGATGAATTTGTTCATTCTTGTTCATTCATGAATATTGATGAATCTGGAAAATCCCAACTGAAAGGGAAGGAGGGAAGGAGGGAAGAGAGAAAACAGTTAATTTTGGGTGACTTGGCAGATTTGGTAGCTGCCAAAGTAGTTGCCAAATTGGCACTTGATTTGGCAGTTGCCAAATTTGGCAGCTGTTATAGCATGCCATTGGAGAAGCTGTTTTTGGTTCAAGCTGTCATATTATGGCTTTGGCAGATGATTTAGCCATCCATTGGAGATGCTCTAAGAAAATTTAAGAAAAGTACTTTCAAATTTTACATTTAGGGTTGGTTCAGTTTGTGATCAGACTGGAGAGTACTCTTGGGCCGTTAAGAGTCTATCACGGGTCCCGTTTCAATAATATAAACCGTTCAATGTGTAGAACTTGTCGAGTACTATATGTTTATAAAAAATCACTTTAACTGGATATCGATAGATACGTGATCAAATTAGTTTTGTATAAAAAAAAATGGACGGTGAAAAAATAAACAATTAATAAAAATCTAATCTGATGAGATAGCGATCGATATCCGATCAACGTAATTTTTTACAAGCATATAGTACTCGACGAATTATACACATTAAACGATTTGAATTATTGGAATGAGATCCATAATAAATCCTCACAAATCCGATAGTACCATCTAATCTGATCACAAACTAAAAAAAAAAAACCATCCTTTACATTTAAGTCTTCGTTTGGGAAGCTGTAGCCCGAGACTTTTTAGTTATTTTAGGCCCCGTTTGGGGACTTACCTTTTTAGCCAAAAAAACCAAAAAGTTACCTTTTTAGCCAAAAAGCCAATAACTCATACCAAAAAGTCAAAGATTCTCTTTTCTCTCTACTTTTTGCACATTTTTTCGTAATTAGCCAAAAAGTCATCCCAAACATATAAGTTTTTTTTACCTACCTTTTTAGCCAAATAGCCAAAAAGTTACTAAATTAGCCTGTTCCCAAACGAGGCCTTAGTCACCCAAAAAAATTAGATTTTTTAATCTAATAAGATAAAATATCATATTTAACTTATAATTATTATATTTTTTTCTCTTATAAAAATTAAAAAAATCAAAAAATCTATCATAAATAAAACTTTTATTACCAAATTAAAATAATCTAAAAATTAAAAAAATTAAAAAATCAACCCACTTTTCAAACCAGTCACTCATCGCCATCTAACTTTAAAGAGAAATTGCACAAAACCTGGCAATTTGCACACAAAATTGGACTTTTTTGGATTTGGGTGGACAGTTGACTAAACAATCCCCACCACCACCACCTCATAATGTGCCTTCTTCTACACTTTTGATTAAAATCACACTGCTTATTTTCTATGGAGCATAGACCCCGTAACCATAGACTTTTTTCCGTGACAGGCACGAGAAACCGGTGAACCGTTGGATTGAAATATCAAAATGAATGGTGAATTTCCGAAAATACCCCTAATCAAAGCATCATCAACTGAAAACAAGGGGTTTTTTTTTTGCCCTTTTTTTTTTTCTTTTTGTGCTTTCTTTGTCATTAATGAAAAAGTTTTAACAGAATGATTGCACTTTTCCAATTCTCTCTGAAAAGGAAACCCTCCTCTCTCCCATTCCTTCCGCCAAACCAACCGACAAAACCTAAGAAGTTTTGAAAAGGAAGGGAATTGAAAATGAAATATCCAAAATACCCTTATGTCATTTCTTTAGTACAAGGAAAGATGCATACTTGGAGGGCATTTTGGTCATTTCAGTTGGCGCACTTTGTTTCAGTGTAACAAGCTCTGGACTTTTGTGTTAAAGAGTTAGGTTACTAATGAGCATTAAATACTTCTTCCTAAATTCGCTGAATCTTCACTTAAAATTTCTATCCATACATAAAATTTACATAATATTCCACCAAAATAATATGATAATATTATTACTATTATAAATACATTCATATTCATAGTTGCTTTGTTTTAGAATGTCAATTATAAAGTGGCGTCATTTTGTATGAAATTTTATTTATATATTATTATTTAAATTAAAAATATAATTGTTTAAGCTAACTCCAAGTTCGAACCCCACATCTGGTTACTCTACCCTTTATCTCTTTTGTTATTTAATTTGTTTAAAAATTTAAATTATAAGTTTGATTAGCTCACTCCAATATTGATAATCAATTTTTTCATCAAATAATTTTTAAAAATAGCTAATCTATTCCATAACTTTATTTAACCAATTTAATTGGAAAAATTGATCTCTAATAATTTATATTTTAATAAAGAGGCTGTTAAAAATTTAATGAAAGATTTGATTTATCCCTCTTTTAATGAAAAATTGATTTGATATAAGTTTAATGAATAGATTGAATCTTATTTTCACTAATATTAAATTTAAATTTAATAAAGGATTTGAGATGCTGTTTGCAAGTTATTTTTCAAATCTAAATTTTTTTTTTTAAATTAATTTCTAAGATATAGATTTTATAGAAAAATATTTAATTCAATTTTTATTTATTTATTTTATATGTTATGCTAAACAAGAAAAAAACTTCTTCTTGTGGTTTAAAAGTATTAAAATATTACAATCAGATCATTTTATATACTGCATTTTACATATAAAAATAAAAAATCAATTAATAAGTTTAATTGAAAAACAATACAATGAGTTTTATAGGTAGAATTTATAAAAAAAAAATTCTTTCAAGTACTTGTATCTCAATTAATCTATAAGATATTCTTATATTTTAATAAGTACTATCAATTTGGGAACATGGTTAAAAGCCACGTCACCTCACCTATTTTGAGTTACACTGTCTCTCTATTTTTTATACATTTTTTTTTTCAAAAAAAGCCAAAAAAAAAAGAAAACTAAAAAATCAGCTTTTAACCAATTTCCAAAAAAAAAAAAATCTACCAAATTTTAATGATCATATTTAAAAGTATTTTATGGATAAATTATACTCTTATAAATATTTTTTGAACCCTTGTTAGCAATTTGGTGATGTGAACATTCACATTAAATAAATTTGACATGTTAATGTTCACGTTAACAATGTGAATGCTTATATCATAGAACATTCACACTGTTAATGTGAACATTAATGCGTGTTTCTTCTTATTATTATTAGGGTCTTTTGGTAATCTATAAGATTATTAGAATATAAGAAAACAATTTATACTAAGTGGAATATAAGTAGGTGAAGAGAAATTTATAAATAAATGCTGCTAATTATATTGAGTTCATTTAAAATTTTAATTCACATAATACTTAACTCATTTTTTATCAATAATTTATTAATCATATGATTTAAAAAATAATATTGTCATATCTTTTGCACTGAAATATAACTTTTTTCTTATTTCTCCTTATTTTGTTATATCAACTACATTAATTCTAATTTTTTTAACCTTATGCTTTCTTTGTTTGGATGGAATACATTTTTTAGAAAATATTTTTCTTATTTTCTAATATTTGGTATAATGAAAAACAAAAGTAAGAGAAAACATTTTTTATGATCAATGGAAAATAAGTCTGTTTAGACAAAAAATATTTTCTATTTTTAAAAAGAAAAAAATATTTTTTGAACCAAAGGTGTCACCTCATTACTACCATTACCATCACTTTCACCAACATCACACTCACAACCACTATTACCACTATTACCGACACTATCTCCACCTCCACAGTCACTATTACTCCCACTACTGCTACCACAGTCACCACACCATTATCGCCGCACCAGTACCACTGCCACCACCGCAACACCTCCACCTTTATCTCCACTTTGTCACCGCTATTACTACCACCACCACTAATATAACCATTAATATATGGAAAATTTGGCTATAAACCCCCTTTACCTTCGTTTCATTGTTAAAAGGATTAAGAAAAAAATTATACTTTCTAAACCCTCTCATAATTATAAAGTCTTGAATAAAAGACAAAATTTATTATTTAAATATTTTATTAGACTATTATACCCTCAACTAAATTTTTTCACCTTCTCCACTCACTCTCTCCTCACATTCTCTGTCTCTCTACTCTCTCTCTCCCTTCTCTAACTCCTTCAAGCTTCAGATCTGGAAGCTCAGCTACCGCCTCTGGAACTCCTGTGTCGATCTCGCCAACACCACCGGCATTTAATCCTCTTCTGCCATTCCCTCCGGCGAACACGCCAAGCTCCGCGCTGGTCTCCGCTGATTTGCTCTTCTTATGTATATGTACATGTATGTATTTATATATATGTGTGTGCATGTATGTATGTATATATGACTCATACATACATATGTATATGTATATATATCGGTAAGTGAGTGTATGTATGTATATTACGTGATATTTTTATTAAACATAGATATGAGTTTTGAATATATATATATATATATTTGTGTGTACGAGTGTTGCTGAACACATGTATTCTTTGAAATCAAAAGATAGAGAGATATTTGGATGTGTTCTCTAAAATGACCACCTCAATCAGATTATGATTATGTTGATATTTGGATATTTTTGTTTAGTTTTTGATCTATGTGTTTTGTGGTTATATATCCTTGTAATATAGATTTATATTTTTACTAGTTTTTGAATTGACATGTTCATACTTAGCTTGTTCAATAGATGATCGATCTATTAAAATGGATGATCTATTCAATTTCTCTATCTTTCTCTCTCTGTGACAAGAATCTC